>VZRV01004136.1:108421-293279 GCA_013398115.1 Falcunculus frontatus | reverse complement strand
ACATCATTAAAACAAAAATCTGAAGTCTAATTAAGCTTTCATAATGAAAGAGTAACTCAGTTTTCTCATTTCTTACAGGTACTTTGAAACACTGTACAGGGCACAGGTGGCTCAGTGCCAGCAGTGGGGGCTGCAGAGGGGTCCTGTGAGGAGAGGAACTTGGGGCTAGAAATTTTTTAGTAGATCTACGAAACAAAAAAAAAATTAAATTAGCTTTCATTGTGGGGAAACAGGGCAGAGTTACCCACTTGCCCATAACTTACGTGGGCTAGATGAAGACAAGATGAATTGGTATTTTCATAAAGAGCAACCAAAGGTGCAAGATTTAATCTGAAGTATAATAAAGAATTATTCTAAATATATATATATATATTTAGAATATAATATATATATATATCATATATNAATATATATATATATATTTAGAATATAATATATATATATATCTTATATATATTATATTCTAAATATAATGTGAATCAAGACCTATATATTTAAATTTCTTTTGATGATACTCAATATTGAAGAAACTTGGAGGAGGGAAAGAAGAATACTGACACCAATTAAATGAGCTCATATTTTATACATTTAAAATGTAAAATTCAGAGGAGAAGAAAATAAGAATAAACATCTGTTTTGCATGTGAGTGTATTAAAAAACTGCAGGACAAATTCCTTTTACATGTGCTTTAGAGCATTTAGGAAAACAAAAGTGGTCAGGCATAGCTGACAACCTACTTTAATTTAGCTGTTACAGATGATTTTTTTAAGTTTTAACAAGTTAGAATTGTTTTCTAGAAGTTATGTTCTTTTGAAAATGTTAGCATCTATAACCTATAACCTGACACCTATAACTGAGAACTAGCTACCTAGCTGGAAACTAATTCAGATTGAAAACTTAACTATCTGCAATCTGGCCTAAATAAGGTTTGGGTTGTTTTTTATTTCATTAAAAGGACAGAAAATTAACAAGTACAGAAGGACAGAGAACAGCATCTCATCTTTAAAATGGAAAAAACCCGCCAACTTTTCCAAGCTGGTTTTTTTTGTTTGTTTTTTGTTTTTTTAGCATTTATCCCTATTCGTAAATTATTTATTGAAAATATCACCTTGTAGAGAGCTTCTTAAGAGTTACTGGGAAGTATATTAGGTAATTTTTGAAATAAATACTTAGCGTTTTTATAGGTCTTGCTGATAGTGTTACAATGTTTTGGGAACTACTGCTGCCATTTCAGGATAAGAAAAAATCCCCACATTTGGATCCTACCACGTGAAACAGTATGCAATCTGAGAACAGAAGTGACTCATGAGCTCCCCGCTCTCGTCTGGTTGTGATGTTGCAACAACTCCCTGTGACGAGCCATGACGGGGTCACCCTTTCTCAGGAGTGATGCAAATATCCAGCAGCTGGATTCTGACATTCTGAGGATTTTTGTTACAGAAGGACTAGGAGGCAAGGGGAGATATCACAGGGGCAAATACAAAGCTGCAGATAGCAGAAGCTAATTTGTAAAGGTTTTCATTATATAGTTCACTTCATTGCTATGTTATAAACTTATGGATTGGAAGGGAAGAAATTAAAGTCATAAGTAGAATCTGTATTTAATAGAATTTGGTGCATACGGTGTGAATTATCTACTCTGAAGGAGCTGAAAGGAAAACATATTGATAGAATTTTATTTCTTCTTGTCACATTTTTAACAGAATATGTCCTGCAGAGAGAAAACAATTTAAATGTAGTTTATATTTATCTCAAATTGTTTCTGCTGAAGTAGAATTATTCATTTTCAATATAATATAATATAATATAATATTTCTTTGATTACATTTATTTCTTGCTGATCAACATATTGACAAATGACACTTCTTTCACAAACATTAAATAACTCACTTTATAGGCTGAAAGAACATGAGGAAAAATAAGCTTCATCTGCACTATTTTTAAATAAAGAATGAGTTGAGGAATGCTTTTAGCTACATTACAATCCATGTATACATACTTAATTGCTTGTGATATAATAACATTAAGCTAGACAACAAAACAGAAGAAATTAGTCAATTAAAATATAAATATTTCTGCATTTTTGATATAAGTTAGTAAGTTCCATATATTTGAAAATACGAATCTCTAGGAGCTCCAAACCTCTGTGCTCTACCCTCTGATCTCATAAGATGACTTAGGCAGACCCAACACTGTGCTCTATGAACCAGGAAAAAATTCTGTTCCTTCATCCATCCAGCTCCTCTCTCCATTAGCCAATGATAAGGGATATCAGAGAGACACCTACTCCTGAATAAATATTTCCATACAGTCAAGTCAAAAGGCATGTGTCCCATAAATCCTTTCACACAGTTGAGAAAACATTTATGAGAATCTTTTATGTAAAAATGTATTGATGTCATTCGTGGTTTAACTTAGAATGCTCTTTAAAAATATTATAAAATGATATATTATCCATATAATCTAAATTTATAGAATATTACTGTATTTTATAATATCATATCATGTCATAAGTAATTTGAAGTTTATCATAAAATAGTGGGTTTATATTAGTATAAAAAGTAGGTAAACAAATTATGATCTCCAAAAATATTTTGATATTGCTTTCACTGAGTGGCAAATAGCTATCATCACAGCATATAATAGATGATGCAGCTGTTACACGACTTTCTCTACACTGAAAATGCAAGGGTAAACCATATCTGAAAGATGAATTAGAAGTATGAGATTATCTTGCTTCAATTATTGCAAGGAAGGAATTCATAACTCAGAGTTTCTGGGGTCAGAACTGGAAAAACATATCATAATTATTTACTAAAGATGTAATTTCATTATTTTTTTGCTGACACACACTTACATTGCAGTAAGTGCAATATTTTCAGCTCTCAATCTTTATAGCTCTTTATTTGGATTTCCTCCTCAGATGAGGATGAGATCTTTATTTCCACTGGCACTAGCCATAGTTTCCTTATCTAATATAAATGTAAGATAAAGCATAAAGAGTCAAGATAAGTAATAAGATTTACTGGGATGTAATTTTGTGAAAGCAACATTGTTTGCAGGACTCTTTTGCATATACAAAGGTTTTTTTTAAAAATAGAGTAATTTTCATAGAGTTGTAGGTATTCTGTTAAAATACATGAGCAGACATCTGACTCATAAACATACTTCGTATGTCAAAGCCTCAACATTCTTTCCTGTAGCCTAATATTAAGGAATAAATCATATAAGGAAAAGTGTTTTCTGTGTGTCATAAATAATCCAAAAAAATCCAGGTCAAATCTAAAAAAAATCATTTGTTTCAATAGAAATAGGAAATAAATAAAAGTTGCTAATATTTGATACCTGAGAATTATGATTCCACATTCTCACTCCTAGCAGAAATTTCTCAGTGAAAGAAAAGGGAATTTGCATTATGAATATGTCAGAAAAGTGGCATATATCCTCCCTTGTTGCTTAAATCTACCAGATCTAATTCCTATTCATTAATGGCAAGAAATCTTTGCTATTAAGTTTTATTTTTAATAATACATGAATTTGTAAAAATGAAACAACATATGTCTAACTTTTGTATGGCTCTATTAGCTTCTACTAAATTTTACCAATATAAATGTGGTCTAGGATCATCTAGGAGTTTGAATTCAGACACTCTACATCAAAGTAATAGTTTTATATATTGGTAAGACTCCTAGACATTTTTCAGGGATGAAAGCATAAAACGGAAAAGTATTTTATGTTACAGTCTTTAAAGTCTCAAGTCTTAAAATGTCAAGTTAAGCCAGTTACTAAAGTAGGTTATATGTGAATCTCTTGCACGCAGGTTATGCACTGAAAAATAAGGCACATTGGGAAACTGAACTATCTACACCTCAAGTAATGATGTGTGAACTCTCCTTGTTGAGATCACATTTTTTTAATGTCTTTGTTCCAAAGGGAGATCATTACTTTATTAAAAACCTTCTCTGAGGTCAAACAGCAGCTCAATCCCCAGAGCTGGTTGAATTTTAGGCAGACAAATGTCATAGTATTTTCTATTTCAAATGCATATTGGTAAAACAATAGGAAGGGTCTCACTGGAGAAAAGCACTGCTTTTTCAAGCAGATGTAAGGAAGATGTGTTTTACAGTGAGAACATTCACTGGAACAGCCTCCCAAGGGACATGGCAGGTTTACCATCACTGGAGGTTTTCAAGAGACAATTGGACAGGGTGCTAGATACTCTCACATAGGCTCCCTTTCTATTCAAAGGTCGGACAAAATTATCTTCTGAGGTGCCTTTCAAGCTGGGTTGTTCTATGGCTCTATAACAAAAAAACAAAGCCTGTAAAACAGGTTGCTAGAATGACCACAGAAATAGAAAGCCTGTCACAGAACAAAGGACTCAGAAATTTTCATTTGCCTGGTGTAGCGAAATGTAGGCTGAAAGGAGATGTTTCTGTTCTTTGTCAATGAGAAAAATCACCAAAAACTATGAACAAATATTTAAGTTAAAGAATAAGCATCGCAGGTATAAAGTGGTATTATCACAAACAAATTTAAATTAAATTAAATAGTAGAAAACCTTATCAACACAGATTCTACTTGTACACACATTCATTAGAGGTTGTCATAGAAGTACTCATCATTCGCATGAGCTTCTTAAATTTGCATATGTGAATTGTGATAGCATTTAAAAATAAAGAGAGGGTATAAATTTCTTGCACAACAATTTTCATATGATAACATGCCAGCTTTGTATTAAGAACACATATTATCAGCCTGAATGTGATTAAAAAAAAATTCTCAAAAAATCAAGATTATACTTATAATTGAACTGTCACCACATCAAATATTAATAATTATAAAGAAGTCTCCTCAACTGTTAGAATCCAGCAAAAAGCAGAGAAAGGAGTTATTACCTTTTAATCTAAAATTTTAAATAATCCTGTAAACAGAAGACACACCCAGTATTCTGGAATTTAACTGACATATAAGAGTACTGGAGTCCATGTATAGAAGCAGCATAATGTAAGCAATAAGAAATTATTCAACTTCAGATTATAATTCATTTACACAGAGAGGAACAGGGAGGGTACAGGAAATCACACTGGCAACATTAATTCTGGCTTTTCCAGATATTGAAATCTTAGTCACTCTTTTAATAAGGTTTGTGGGTGTATACATACTGGGTGCATTCAAGTATTAAGAAGGAAACAATAAAGTCAAGCAAGGGATACAATATAGGCAAACTGTTATGCTTTTATGAAATTCCGCTGACCTAGATAAATCTAGAAGAGTTAAAGAACAAATCTCATCTACCAGATGTTTCAGTGTTCTAAATCTGCATATACATGATTTGTTTTACATCTGGCCATTCAAGGTTAAGCCACTACTACCTCCATGGGGTGAAGAAAAGGGAGATATCCATAATTTTGTTATCTTGTCTTTTGCAAACCACCCTGCATCTATATACAGTTTCATGTAATATTTTTAATTTTTGAGCCATCAGTTGTCTGAGCCTAGGATAAAAAAAAGCAGAAAACTTCAGAACAAGGAGAGAACAGACACATTAGAATTATCTTGTACAAGTGTTAGAATTATTTGTACAGGAGATAAAGCTTTCTTGACAGTCAGTTCAAGACTGCTGAACAAATTTCAATAGGAATTAAGAACAAACATATAGCAGAGAGTACATGTATTCCATTATTTTTAAAAAACCCTAACCCTGTATGATTTGCCCTAGCAGAGAAAAATAAAGACAGAATTGCAGGTGGGAGATGCTAGTCACACAAACCATACTGTGGCCCTGAATAGCAAACCGTGTCCTCTGACAGGATGATTTTATAAAAACTGTGCTAGTTGAGGCTTTCTGATTTTACTTATGCTACAGCAGGAGATCTTCCAAGCTTTTCTTTCAACCTATTCTAATTTTCCAATGCCCCATGAAATTTTTGTTTAAAGATGAAAAGTATCAGAGTGGTTTCTTCCATTCCTGTAAGAAAAACATTCCTTTTCTTTTTTCTTCTTTTTTTTTTTTCCTTTTACCATTAGTATCTGTCTCTTTGAGAGAATGTCATTATGGCAGACAAATTTATAAAGTCACATCAAAACAAAGGGCATAGGAACAGCACCTGGATACCTCTCACAGATAAAAAGCTGCCATGACAGGACAAAGAGCTCCGTTCCAAGAAAGATGCTGAACATACCTGTTACCTTGGGTAGCACAGGGACAACTATTGTTTCATTTCTATCTCTAGGCCTGAGGAATCTCTGCTTACATTTGTGATTTTCAGGACTTACAGCTCGAGCGAAAAGAATAGCAAGATTTATAGGTCAAAAAAAAGGAAAAAATTATGAATTTGTGGAAACAGTTGTAAGAAAATACAATGCATTTATATAGTCAAAATTTGCCTTGGTGAAAATGCCTTAGAGGCAATATATTTAAAAGGACTTAAAGGAGCTGTTTTTACTTGTCATTCTTTTATTTGGGTTTCTGCTTTCATATGGGGGTTGCTCTGGTTTTTTGTAGAGATGTCTTACTCCAATTTTTCTAACAGATTTTAAACTGACATCATTATAAAGTATTCTTGATCAATCCACTGTAAAAGAAATAGAATGGACAAATGGTATTAGAAATAATAATTTTACATCTGGACTCTAATAACCAGATGGGCACTTTTCTGTCAAAGAGAATAAAATTCTCATGCAAGTAACTGTGACATTCTCATTGTCCAGCAGATGCACAACAGGGATGTAATTTTTTTTAAGATAAGTATCTCAGGGGACACAGAGCATTGTTAATTTCTTTTAAATAATTCAGCAGACAATTAACAAATTCGCATATCCTTAGACTCCTAAGTCTATTTAAGTTAGCTGTCCTTATAAGCAAACCATTCAGGACACAATTTTACCCTGGTAAGAACCCAAACATAAGTTTAGAAATAGTCTGAAGATTAAATTTAAATGATAAATAGTTCATAGCATGTAGCATTTGAACTAAGTTGAATGTTAATTTTAGCCTCTTGCTGGTAAATTCTGCATAAATTCTACCATATAAAGAAGTAATGGAATCCCCCTAGTTTTCCATAATTTATAGAGGCAAAGTTGCTGAGTATGAATCCCAGTGAAACTGGTTGAATTGGCATCCCTGAAATTTGGTAACCATTCAACAAAATAGAAATCCTTAGTGTGACTATCAGAAGGGGGGGAAAAAAAGCTTAAATCACAAAAGCTAGCAGACGGTAGATAATTGTGGATGTGGGTATGGATAAACATCTCAAGCAGAAGTCTGCAACTTGTTAGGTGCACTCATCGTGTGGCCTTATTGTAAACTTTGATAACACCATGACCAAATAAAGGTTACATGTCTTGAATCTTCCAGTTAAGACAACATGAGAGGATCATCCGTTTAATCACATGTTTAGACTGAGAGAACTGGGGAGGGGAGAGCAGTCCAAGCTTTCAGAGAGAGCTGGTGCTGTAAAACAGTAGCTCCTGCAAACAGTAAGTTGTTTGTAAAGAGGGGTAGTGTCGGTTCCGGGGGTGTTCTGGGTGGGGTGCTGTGGCCTTCCAAAACCGACTG
Organism: Falcunculus frontatus; assembly: GCA_013398115.1. Lineage (NCBI taxonomy): Eukaryota > Metazoa > Chordata > Aves > Passeriformes > Falcunculus > Falcunculus frontatus. The sequence continues at coordinate 285,718 of VZRV01004136.1, read as the reverse complement.
TAACAGAAAGTCGCTTGGCAGCCACTGCACATACGCACGCACGCACACGCACACACATGCTCCAGATTGCTTCTCCTACAGGTCGACAGCAAAGAGACAGGAAGGGTCCTTGTGTGGAATTCCACGACAGAGATTTATTCAGCCCCACGCGTGAAACAGACCTGTGACAGAAAACCCAGGACAAACCAGAGTCCCCAGTTAAATATGGGGGTGGGGAAAGCATCAGGGACCAATGGTCTGAGGGCACAGGTCTGTAAATAGGCGGGACTAGGGTATGGAACCAACAGGGAACCAGTGAGGGAGGGACTAAGGAACAAGGGTGAATGGGGAAACAAGGAGGGGGGAACAGTCTGGATTAGGGCCATATAGGGTAGAAAGGGGCAGGGAGGCCAAGGGGTCAGTAGGGGAAACAGAACCGGGGTGCATTTCCATAACATAACAGAATATTCTGGGAGATGCCTTTCTTGTCACCTTAACCGCGGAGCATTTCTCTACTTAGGGCATCTTTTCTCCAGGAAAGCTTGGCCAGGGTTTGTCCCTTTGTGCTCGCTGCCCACGGTGGGATAGGAAGAAAGAAATTAAAGGTTTTGAGTGGTGGAAAAGTCCTGGAAGGGGAAGACCCCTGTCAGAGAGATGTGTGGGTGGGAAAAAATAAAAAGGCAGGGCTTGGTTGGTAATGCTCAATACTGGTAATTTTGAGCAGCTGCTCAGCATGGAGAAGCGTATTTTTCTGCCTGGGCTTCCTACAAAATCAAACCATGGCGGACAGAGCCCTAAAAGGGTGTAAGTGGGATAACTAATTACAGTAAGTGCTCTCATCTGGTTTGTTCTTAAATAAACCCCATTATCCAAATTCATTCTGGACAGTCCTTTGCATTGTTGCCCATGACCATGGCTGGATTGGCACCAAACATGTCATTTTGAATAGACTCAAATTATGTGGCTTTCCTTGACAGAGAATTTTGCTTTCCTTTCAATGAAAAAGGACCATATTAGATAATACACTTACGTTAAGCACTCTTAGATATTTCATTAATATACCAAATATACTTTGTTTGCTAAGTACTGAGAGATAGTCCAGCTCATTATCATACCTTTCTGGTACACACAGATGCTGCTTTCTAGTTGCATGATTAAAATGGGAGCTTTTATTCAATAAAAAGAGATTTGACCTTAGAACCAAACAATTTGAGTCGGTATAACTTTTTATCTTACATCAGTAGGATAATAAATTTCTCTTCCATCTAGGATCTCAGTGAACCAGTGTGGAGCTATAGTTAGGAAAAAATAGAAAAAAATCCAGAAAAAAGCCACATTGGAAAATGAATATCCAAAAATTTTTAAAAATCAACTAAGTGTCCTCTGAGGGGAGTAGCTGAGCTGTATTTAATATGAGAAATTAAATAATCATAAGTAAAAAACATTCATGTTTAGAGTATATTTAAAATGGCTTGAAAATCAGGGCAAGCTAAAGTACAAAAGAAAAATAAATATTTCTGCAAAATTTAGTACTGGGGTGGTAAAATGTTGGTATGATTAATTTGAGACAGCTAAACAAGCAAAGGAAATGGTTAATCTCTACAATCGCTTACTATAGAAAAATGTTTTCCCCTCCCATTCTTGAATAAATGAGTAATCTGGTTTTACAGAGCCACTGAGTATGGGCAATGAAGTAGTTATTTTTCTCAGCACTCAAGATGTACCGTCACCATTTCCTGAAACAGAGGATTTTAACAATGATGTGACAGTTTAATGCAAGACCATGGAGACCAACTGCTTTCAGTGCTGTTACAAGGTGAGATAACCATGACAAAATGATTTCTGTATGTGTCTATAGGGAGACCATTATGAGTCTATCATTCTGGCACTACAGTGTGAAATTATGATGGGGGAAAAAAAAATCATTCAAATTTGTACTGCATGACAATGATGCTCCAGCATGAGCTAATGATATATAGCCACTGAAATGCAAGTCTTTTTTTTTTTCCCTGTATACTGAATAAAACTCTACCTAGCCCCAAAGTTTTATTTACATGTAGTGCAAGAGAACTGGATATAAAATAAATTATCAGAATTACTTTCAGTTAATCTCTACTAAGTGTAAAAATTCTGTCTTTAAGCTGAATCAAGATGTTTCTTTGCAAATTTACCCACAACAGAAATTCACCTTGTACAGATAAAATACATGAACGAAACCACATAACTAGAAATCAATTATTTGTGTCTCCATAATGTAAAAAAAATAGGGTACATGTTCATCATTTACTCAAATTTTCATTTGCTTTCTCCAATCCAATTATTCTTACACATCTCCAACTTTAAGCTTGCTCTTTCAGGTGTACTAATATATGTATTTATGCCTATATTTTCTAATATCTCATTATTTGCCCTTCATGATCAGTGATTTTCTTTAAACAACCATTAATTCTTTACTCAAAGGCTATTTTCTTTTTCTCATAAAAGCCTGAATTACTCTAAGTATGTTTAGCCAACATTATAGGTAGTTAATTTATTAATAGACCTATTTTTTCTGGACTTTCAATTTAAAAATGTGCTTCATGCTACTTCTAAATTGTGGATTTTCTTGATCACTCCTCTGTCCTTTTCCATTTCTCTATAGCTCATTTTAAATTTCATGTCTTTGCATAATTCATATTTGGCCAATTTTTTTTTCTGCTGTCTTCTCTTAAGTGAAATACTAGCCTGAATGTCCTTTTTTACTGAACAACAAAGAAGAAAATGGTAAGAAGTCTGTCTGTTCAAGATAAATTTACACAGCACGAAAGCCTCGTTCAGCATTGTTTCATGTCTCTTGTGCCAGGTAACAAAGTAAATTTCTGATATTGTCTGCAAGGATTCTTGTTTCCGCAATAGGCATGGGAATATGGCAGAAAGCAATGGAGTTTGAAAAGCCAATACTTCTGTATTTTCCTAGTTATGTAGTTAGAAATTTTTCATTTAAAAAGTGAGCCTAATGCTGGTAAAAACATCAAACAAGCATTGTCCTGAAATACAAGCACTTAAGTACAATGATATCCCACAGGTATCCTAAACAATGTGACTCATTCAGGCTTTGGAGGAACCTCCTTTGAAAGTTAAATTTAATTTCATTTTCCAATAGCTGTTATATTTTATTATTGAAACTACCTCGTGGGAAAGTATGGCACAGTAAATTAAGAAGAAAAGCAAACTAAATATCTCACTGTTAGAGTACCAGAGAGAAAAGGAGCACTTGAATACTAACATAGGTTTGGGATGTGACAGATGAAACTTAGCATATTGTTGTCCACACACATCCTACCACTAACTTTCACTTTAAGTTTAGCATCCTAGGTGAATTTGTAAAAAAATACACCGTTCACAATGCAAACAAACTTTGAATTGTAACTAGTTTTGGCCTATCCAAACAGAACATGGATTCCTGTAAGTTGCTTAAAGATTTCTGAACATATCCTATATGAATTTTGAATATGATCACACTAATAATACACTTCAATTTAAAAATTAAAAGTAAGTTGAAGATAATAACAGATCTTAGAAAGACAGTAGGTATTTCTTAATGGAAATGTTTTGGGAATCAGTTAATTTCAGAAGCACCACAAGTCACAGAAACATACAACTGTCAGGAACTACCGAAGTCATTGAATGAGTCGTCACCTCTTTTCTCACTCCTGAAACCTTCTAACTGTGAAATAAATGCTTCTTTTGGAAGAGTTAACATTTTCTTCACATTTCCTTCAGAAATATTTTCAGTACACTGTCATAAAATAAGGACTCATGACAAAAAATTCAGTTGCAGGGGGAAGGGAGGACAGCAGATTTTAAAAGTCAATAGGCTGACTAAAATGTAGCAACAGCAAAGAATTTGTTAGATAAAATGGTGTGTGCTACAGATAAAGGCTAAAAATATTTAATGTTTTTAAAAGAACTTGACATGGAAGAAATCTTGAGTACAGTTAATAAACTAAAGTACTTAGATATGTGACCTGTGGTGTTACTTTCAGTAAAATCTGGTAGTTCTTCCCCAAGAAGAACCTTGAAGACAAAAATTGAGAAGAGTACTTTCTCATACTTAAGATTTCATTGAAGTATTTTTGATAAAGTTAATTTGCATGGTTAGATGTAGTATTAAGACTGTAGGGAAAAGCAAGGATCAACTAGCTACCCAGGACAGAGCTATTGTCTATTATCTATATGCTTTTAAAAATTTTATTTTGAGAATTACCACTATGGTGTATTTGAAAATAAATGAAACATTAATAATGCAAATAAAATCTGAGGTCATGTCAGGAACTAGAACCCATCCAAAAGGAAGCACAAGAGACCTGCCAGCAGATAATTTTTTTATTGAATCTTTCTCACAGGGTTTGGTCCATATTAAAGTTCACTTCCTATCACTGTTCGTCTTAACACCTGTGTGAGAAGAGTCAGTGTGTTATAGACATAAAGTAGAAAAAACACTGTATGAGATACTGAGATCTGCTTCAGTTCCTTTGTACTTCCATAGTCTAACAGGATGTAAGAATTTAGCTTTGTTTTACAAGGACTTAAACCAAGTCCCTTACATCCCTTTTGCTGATTTCCATGAGCATTGGTTCGGGCACAAAGTTTATGTTTCTGATTCCTAATTTTTTATTCAAAGAGGGTGTACTTCAACCTACTTTTCAGGCATACATTTCAATAACCTTTTCTTGTGGATGACAAAGTGCTGCCCCACAACCTGACCTTTATTTCCCATAACCCTGCTCAAGTGATAACCACCAGTAGCAGTTGTGATGGGTGCATCAGACTCATAGTGTATTTGAGGGAGATAGATAACAATACAACAGCCAAGAGCTAATCTGAGGCCCCTCTTGTTCCCCAGAAATAGCACTGGTCAAGATCTGGCTCAAACCAAGTGTGGTAGAAATTAACTTCTGTGGTCAGCATGCAGATAAGGCTATAATTCAATTATTTTCCTCTATAAACAGTTGAACTCTTTTGCATGACAGTGGACTGCACACCAGGATGTCCCCCTTAACAGGGGCACCTCTCAAGGTTACTCCTCGAGGTTGAGACAGTCCTTGCTGCAAAAGATCCTTGGTAAGTGATCCATAGCATGCTAAAATTTAAAATTTTAACTGCTATAATTGACTGATTGAGCACATATAAACCTTTAGATGTAAACATTGAACAAGTTTGGGACTAGTAGAGGATCCAGTTTGACCCAAGCTCCTCTTTAGGAAGAATTTTAGAATTCAAGGATGTCCTTCCTGAATCAAAAGGGATATCTCCCTGATAATTTTTTCTGACTTTATTGTCTATATAATAAATAATCAAGTGTACCTTTGCCACTGAATCTTGCTTAACCACTGTCACTTTTACTATCAAACTTGGTTAAACTGCTGTTTTATATCAATAAACATATTGTTACTTCTCTCTTATGAGTGAAACTACTCCATCTGTGACATTGTCATATCAGGTTTTTTATAAAGGGGTTTTTGCACCTACTGAAACAAAACAGGAGACCCTACTATTTTAAATGATTTTTTTCCTCGAAAGCTGTGTTTTTTCATTCAAAGGCAAAATTTATTTGTAGGGAATCACACCTAGATGCCCATTTCTAAGTATTCCTACCACAAACTTGAGAGCAGTTGTGACTAGAAATTGCTGTTTTGTCCTTCTTAGTAATCCATTCCATCAAGAAGTGATTAAACAGTAACTGACCAAGAATGTAATATTAGCTTAAATTGCTCTTGAATGGGTGTTCAAAATCTTGTTCGAATAGGTGATATTTATTTACTTAGAAATTAACAACACAGATGCTCTAGCCCACCATGCACATTCTTTCTTTTCTTCAATGATTTAATGGTTTCTTGTACAGAAGTAGTCCAAGACAATTAAAAAGCTAACAAATAGTCACAGTGGAGGGTAAATTGCCTTTCCTGCTTTCAAGAAGCATGTGTGCAGCTCTAAGATAAGATGTTGTCAGTCTGTTAAAATCTCAGCATAATCCTTCCTCATCAGATGTTTATAGCATAGCATAACTCAACTTACTAGAAGTACTGAAGGTCATTCTTCCATTTAGTGTCATGTCTTGAGAGAATAAGCAAAATAGTATTACTTGTGACACTACAAATACAAGGAATCACGTTAAAAATCTATCACTTCAGAATTGATTAATATATCACTTTTAATTCACCTAGGTTAAATTACAAAGATGTACAACTAAGATTAATATTAAACTAGTAATAAGGTAATAACTTAGTGAAAATAATAAAATACTGAAAAGGAAAATGTTTTAGATACGGATATGTTACAAAATGACCTTAAATGCATGCCAACTTATTTTTCTCCCTATAACTGTTAAAGCATTTGTTAAAAATACTGTGAAACTAAAGAGGCAAGACCAATTTTTACATTTAACTTATGAATTAATCCTATTTATACAGTAATAATGAAATACTGACTATTTCCTTAGGGTTAGAGATAATATTAAATGGCAAGTATTCAATTTGCTACCTTTTATAGTCTTGGGAGACATGGAATCTTCATTCAAGATTATGAAAATAATTACCTGAGTCATCCTTGATAATTAATATTAATTATAACAAAACTTAGAATAATATAAAATCTTTAGAATTTTGAAGGGAAGAGATATACATTTTACTGCTGCATTAAAAGTCCCAATAAGAGGGCTCTTAGAAACTGAAATTTGTTACCTTGACAGTATTTCCAGAAAACGAGAGCAATATTTGGAGAGAACTTAGAGACAAATTGAAGGACAACAATATAATTGAAATAAATGATCGTTATTTTAGGAAAATAAGCAATATCACATAAAATTGACATTTATGGCTTCATCACAAATACAGTTAAGAGAAAGCATGGTGACACAAAACCATCATAGAATCATAGAATATTTATGGTTGCAAGAGACCTTAGTTGCAACACCCCTATAATGGACAGGGAGTTTTCTAGCAGAAATATGTTCCTTTTTTGGTGGTTTTTTTTTTTTTTGAGTTTAAGATTGTAAAATAATCTGGAAAACACATCAGTGCCATCCAGAGTAAGGGGTCCCCAGATTTACTGAAATTAAAATTAGCTGACTGAGACACAAGTGATTTTAATTGCAGAACCTCTGCACACCAGAAATTTTTTAGTCAGATATGGAGAAGATATTTTCTTGGTCTAGAGATGTTATGTATTTTAATAATAAAAATAGAAACAGTTATGTCTTGGGGTGAGTTTATGATGCTGTATCCCCTATTGCCTGCTCTATGTCAGACATGAATCCTGTGCCATTCTGTACCTGTAAGGGTGAGGGGAATCTGGTGGAATTCCTTCGGCAGCCTGTGTTCAAAAACACAGATAACTCGCTGAGGGAGAGTGGAGGAAAGGACTTTTCTTTTACCCAGTTTTCAGCTCTGTTTCTCAGGAGAGAGATGGAGAGTTAAAATTCTTTGCTTTTTAGCTAGCCTGCTAGCTGAGGCAAGAAGTTTTTTCCCTGGGACTTTGGCTTCTTCTTCCTTTTTTCTGGACTGTTCAGCAAGACCAGGACATCACGGGGAGGCCCCACACCATGGCCCAGGGGGGGGCCCAAGCCCCATCCCAGCTCCAAAGAGAGCAAAGCCACACCTACGGAAAGAACTCAGGTTTTCTCCACAGCAATAGGTTTTATTACTTAACATTATTCATTCTTTTTGGTGCCTGCATGCACCCTGCTTGTTAAATAAATAGGTTTTTTTCACTTTCCTCCAAGGAATTTCTTTCCAAATCTGGTGGGGGAGAGGCTGCTGAAATCTGCCTTCTATGAGAGACCGTTCATCTCAGATGTTTTCCTCCTAATTTGTCTCAAACTGGGACAAGTTATTAGCAAAATCTGCACTTGGAAGTAAGGCTGGAAGAGTAATAAATATTGATGTACACATACAGGTCATAAAATTCCATGGATTTGTAAGATGAGTGCCTGAACAAACTGTTCCAAAATCAAATGCTTAAACTAAGAAAGTAGGCCACACTTGCAGATAAGGCATAAAACATAGTCCAGAGATACCTGCAAAGAGCTTATGTATAAAAAAATGTGATGTATGTAGGATGTCAATGTATGAAGCAAGAGATGTTAAATGCAAAAAGGAAGGTACCAGTGAGACAGTTATCCCAATCCTCTACCCAGTGCGCCAGTTGGTATTTTTAAAATTATTTGGGAAGGCTTCATGTCTTCAGAATTTTTTGCTGCAAAGACAATCTTAAGAGCCTCACTCAATCTAATCTGAACAATTTAAAATATTGCATTCAATGAAAGATGAAAAAGACAGCCTCTAGCAGCAAACTTCTTATCATGTACACTTTTTGCCTATTCCAGTAGTGAGAATAGCTTTTGATTATTACTGATTCTGTTTACTTTTAGCTGTTTATTTCTAAGATGGAAATTTGTAGTCCTGCCTTCCAGCCAAGCAGCGATTCTTGCTTGGATTCATAAAAGTGGCAGTAACAGTAAGCTGTATCATTTTCTTCAGGTTTAAATCTGCATAAAATTCCATTATAATTAGTCTTAATTCATACAGGACTATGTAGAAAAATATTAATTAAATATGTCCACATTTATAATGGAAACAGGCTTCTCAAATTATTTAAAGGGAATTGATAGCCGTATTAAATTATACTTTGTTTGTTTATAATTTTTATTAATGTGATCCATTGACTCAACTTGAGCTTATAAAATGAGTATGCATCAGAGATGTGAAAGTTTTAGAGAAATACACCTTCATTGTTACATTTCTCTGAAATACAAAGAGACACATTTTCCAATGACAGTATTTTGGGCCTGAATCCAAGAAAGCTCTTAAGTAGGGGTACAGTTTAAGTGTGTGAGGAATGGTATTGATTTTAGTGGAAGCACTTATGTAATTAGAGTTTCTTGGGTGATTAAAAATTCTACTGGACTTGGGGCCCATTGGCATGGCATAAAATTCACCTTTATGCAGAAATTCATAGTCAACAGAATGAAAAACATCTCATAAATCTTTCAAAATAGGGACTCAAGTGTTAGTTTAAACTCAAGCTTTTCATTTCTGGAGAGAAAACATCAGCCCAGCTGTAAAATAAATCACATGGCCAAAGAGGGATGTGGCTGAATAGCATATCTTTTTTTAAAAATCCAGATGTTTTCTCCCACAGTCATCTTTGAAGGATGCCACTCCCAGTGTAAACCAAAGAATAGTCTCCATGACTGAACTTGGAGAAGACACTGAATGAGTGCAGGAAACTGTTTTATTACATTTGAAAGTGGGAGATTTCGTGTGTTGTGTTCTGGGAAGGGGCTGTCGGTGGGTGAATGGGTAGGTTGCACACTAGAAATAGAGATGTCTACAGATGAGTGCCCTTGGGAAGGTGCTTATGGGGCTTCTTTGAGATTCAATGAGGCAGCAGCACAATGCCTCAGATTTCTGCCAAACAGACACAGCATGACACTCAGAAACGGGGCCAGAGATCCCTATGTGGCCCCGAAGACTGGAAGGGAGGATATCCTGTAAGACTGTACAGGAGAGCAAGACAAAGGACTAGCAGCAGAGTGGTCTGGGGCAGGAGCTGGCTATTCAAACCTTGCCCACACTGTGTGGGACTTGCTCCATCCTCGTGTTGGACAGTATAATCAGTTCACCACTTCTCCTCATCTAATATTCGTTCTGGTTCAAAGTGGGGCATAAAGGTATAGCATAGACATTATAGCAATTTGCTGTCGTTTGACATTAATGAAAACAGGTGAGACATCTGTGTCCTAGGTCTCTACAGCTCTGTGTTAAAAATGTATGCTAAAAACAGATCTAAGGATTTATATAAACATTATCAGTGTTAGATAGCATTCTAGCACATGCCTGCTTATAGGGCTTATAAGTGAATTACTTCAATATATGTGTCTGGCATTTACCCAAAAGGCTTCTCTCTGAGATTGCCAGAAAATCTAAATTACTGGGTTATTGCCCAATATGATTCAACCTCAAATGCTTCCACCTTTTTTCTTCTGTTCATAGAAACACTTGCTGAATGCTTTATGAAGTCAAACAATTGCTGAAGCAGTTTGCTGCAGTAGACTCATTTAAAGTTAAAGCATGCTTTGCAATTCAGTAATTAAATTGTTCTGATATTTTTGATTCCTGTCATTATAACTAATTTACATAATTACATAATTCATTATATGAGAAAATTGATCAGTACTATTTCTTTAAACTGTTATTTAACACATCTATAGCTCTGGAATGCAGACATAACTACACTGGCACTAGGCTGTATTTACTCTCATCTAGTCTATATTCATTTTTCTTGTGAGTCCAGAACTGGTTTGGAACAGAACTTAAATATCTATACTTTTGGAATTTAGCCATTTCATGCTTTAATTTTTGGATCTTTGTGTTTAATATTTTGGTGTTAGAATAATTATCTTAAATACTTTTCATGAAGTTCTATTCAAAATACATTATCATTCAAGGATTGACTACGATCCATTCACTCTTCCTTTTTTTTTTTTTTTTTCAGTTTTGCACCATGATATGTATTTCTGTTGTTTTTTATAATAACTGCCAAAACTGAGGAAGTATTTAGAAGATTCTTCCAGGTAGTTTTCACATACAATCTTGTTGGTAAGACATTTTTGAGTTTTGTGCATATTTAACATTTCTTTCTCTTACAATATTGCTTTCTCATTTTTAGTTAATCATTATGCCAACTCCAATTTGTTCAGATGTTTCAATTAATTTCCCTAAATGCAAGTGATATATCAGGAAGAAATTCTTTACTGTGAGAGTGGTGGGGCACTGGAACAGGTTGCCCAGAGAAGTTGTGCATGTCCCATACCTGGCGGTGTTCAAGGTCAGGTTGGATGGGGCATTGAGCAACTTGGTCTAGTGGAAGGTGTCCCTGCCCATGGCAGGGGGTTGGAACTAGATGATCTTTAAGGTTCCTTCTAACCCAAACCATTCTGTGATTCTATGGATCTGTATGTACAGATGGCCCACACAAATACGGCAGTTCTAGTAGCTTAGAACCCACACAGACAAGACAGACAAAGGAGGGAAATGGAAACAGGCACACAGAAAACAAACTTTAATTTGTTTTATCTTGAGCAGATTTGAAAAGTCTATCCAAGCTTCACCTGCATTATTCATAGCTTTGACTGTGTTAGTTCTTGTTTTTAGGAATGAGAAATGAAATGAGAAATGCAGTACAATGACTTCAGAGAGAAAAGAGGAATCTGAAAGCCAGTAGGTTGCACTGCAGCTCATTAACCACTGATGAAAATGTTGCAGCTGAATATCTCTGCAAGATGCATAAACAGAAGAGAGGAAGCAAAAACAGTTTGCAATTCCTGTAACCCAAAGATGAATGAGAAACAGTTCAAATATTATTCTCCATGTGAGAGTGTTGAGAAAGGCAGTATTTAGTACCTAGCCATTTGCAGCTGGATTCTGGACTAGAGGTGGCTCACAGCTTTATGCAAGTGCCAGTACAAACAGTGCCCAGCAAAAATCAGCATTTTTCAATAGATAAAAAAAAAAATTGTCAATAGATAAAACACCTAGATATATAATTTGCCACAACTGGTTTTTATTTGAAGAAAAGAAGAAAGGTATGTTATGCTGTTGTGGTTATATGCTATTAAACAAGGAATGCATTCTGTACAGGGCCAGATGATTAAAAGATTTTACAGCATGTAAGCATTACAGAGTCTGTAGCATAGCTGAACCAAATGTATAAAACCATTGCGCGGCCAGAAAACATGCCTGAAAATGTAGATACTCTGGAAGTAAAGACTGAAGACAGCTTTATTCAGTCCATTGACCTGCATGTAATTTTCTTCATTACAGGATTTTCACAGCTTTATTTCACCGTGCTTTCTCTTCTACCCGTGTCTACCTACATCCTTGCTTAATGCTGGTTAACTACAGTACAATTATCTTTCTTCATTTTTTACTTTTTATGTTGCAAATGAGTAGCATATCTGGATTTTCTGAAATTTTGTAAGGACTTCTATGGCATATATATCTTGAACATTGCTTTATAATGGAGCCTTACTGCTTCTACTAAAATATTTACACTCAATATATTTTAAATTACCTATTCCAGATATAGCTATTTTTCCTGTCAGATCTGTCACATGTTTACTCCCTTTCCATTTGTAAGTTAGCTTTTAGTGTTCCTTTTACTCTATTTTATTACGGTTAAAATCAGAGTATAGACAGAAGGAGATGCAGGCTAGAGCAAAGTAGAACTTTAAGTTTTAAGTGCTTAAAGACCTTAAAGTCTTTATAGAAAGAAGATTTATAATTTTATCTTGCTATGATACTGTACGGTTTGAGATCATTGTAGATGGGTAATTATAGATAGATTTGTAGGTAATTATATATACAGAGCAACTCACCCTCTATACTTTGTTCCAGTCACACACCAATGTGATGGATTATAATGTGGAATTTAGGGAACAGAGTCCTCAGTCATACCAGAACAGCTATAAAATTAGGATTGTTGCTATTTGGTAACATGTTTTATAAAGACAGAAATATTAATCTTGGTCTGATTCCATGAACATTCACAAATAAACAGTTTCTGTTACCACATATTTTACTGTGACTAGCACACATTTTTCCAGTTATGCTGGTAAGTCTTTTTAGTCTATTATTATGTCTAAGCATCAAGCAGTTTGAGATGACCAGAACAAATCTCTTAAACAAAGACAAAAAGCAGTGAGGTCCAACTATCTGAAGATTTTAGATAACTGAAAAGAGTTTCTAACCCGAGGCATATAAAACCAGAAAGCAATCCAGCATGTTTTTGATATATTTGTTTTTATTGTCTGTGCAAGAAAACTAACAAAATTACCCTGTCTGATAATTCCAGTGCCAGCGGGCTTGTGAGTGCCAGCTAGATGGTTCTGCTGGAAAAAACCAGCTCCAGCCTGGACAGAAGTGGATGCTGTGGGTAAGCTGGCTGGCATTGGAGTCCTTCAGGCTGCTCTCCAAAGGCTTGATCCCACTGAAGTCAATAGGATTCTCTCTGTTGTTTTAGATTGGCTTTGGCTCACTTCTCAACTTCCCCAAGCCAAGGTCTCCATAGTGAAGATTTCACCTGCTAGTCTAACAGATAGCCAAAGCTCAGGGTGACACAGTATTTCACTGGGCAGTATTTGTTAAACTTCGGATAATAAGGACAGTTTTCAACTTAAATTTCTCCACATTATAATCAAAATAGCTATAACTGTGCATAAAATCATCTGTCAGACTATCAGGTATTTCCATAATTAAATGTTAGAAGATGACTTGTCCAACTACGACTGCTAGACTTTTAACATTTTCCACACATTCTCATATTTATGACACTTTCTGTGATAACTCATCCTAACTCATTGGGTGGAATGTAGTGAAGACTAAATAAGATATAGGGAAGCTAGCAATTAAATTAATAATGACATCAGAATAGAAGGATTTGTTATAGAAAGAACTAGCCTATTCTTTATTCATAAAACTTGGAAGAGTCATTATCTGTGGTGGCATATAAATGCTCAAGAATACTTACACAGATATAAATTCACTAGCTTTTGCTAGAATATTAATTATGTGAAGAAAATGACACTTCAACACTTTCTTAATGACTATTTTTGCAAGATACATGCCTTAAAAATCAAAATAGAAACATTGTAAGGCTTTGTATTGTGAGATATCTTATCTGATATACCTTGTAGATATTTTATGTTTAAGACTATGATTTCTTCAGTTACAGTAGTTCACGTATTTTAGTCTCTTCTCTATGGGTATCAACAGAAATTCATCTTAATTCCTCCTGATAGCTCAGTAGCAGATAAGTATCTAGAATAATCACAGCTTTTGTGTTTTAGGGCATTGTTCTGGATTCCCTGTTCACATTCCTGTCTATTTAGGTCCCTATTGTATAATGACAGTAAAAACAGTTAATTAAATACTTTGCCAGGAATTCTTCTTTCCTCATTTAATTTTATTTCTGTACTGAATGTGCTTAATCAAGGGTGAAAAGCATTTTGTGAAGAGATTCATATTAGAAAATCAAAAATATCAGGCAAATTAACTGCAAAGTGGCTATGCCAGTTGCAAGTCAGAGTAAAAAGCTAAGGTATGTGCATTCAAAGATAAAAAGGAAAGAAAACAATGAAAAGAAAAATCTCTGACTATTTACTTTCAATGGGTACTAGGAGGATGTGTCTTTATTTAATTGTTTGTATGAGGAAAGAGAATAGATGACTGCAGTATGGATATGCAGGCTGTCAGATTTGCTTCAAGCCAAATACGTATAATAAATGCACTGAAACTTTATTTATGAATTTTGTTGGTCTGACAGTAAATCAGGTGTTACAATACACTAAATGTTTCTGGTATGCTGCATTTTAAAATTTGTGTGAATAATTATGAAAACCATATGACTAATGACTTCTCTACTCTAATTATTTAGCACATAAGATACAAGGCTTTCAAACTTTTAATGTTTAGGACTAGTAATCTTTATTTAATAGGCAATAGAAGCAAACATTATTATCAATTCATAAAAGATAAGTATTCTAGAAAACCCTCCACTGCGGAAAGTTAATGGATATCCTATTTTGATAATGTTCTTCTGCCTATTTTATACAGATATCTTTTGATTTGTTTTTAATTCTAATTGCATTTCAATTTTTACCTCGTATTAATCAAATTTTTAGCATTATGCTAATTATCAACATGAATTTTATCTTGATACTGTTATTATAACTAGAAACTATAAAAATAGGTGTATATGTATTTCTCCAATGTGAATGAGAAAATCTGCATTTGAGTAACAGACCTGATCTGAATTTAAAGTCGACTGGGGGCTCTTGTAAAATGTCAGATGTCTTTGTACATCTGGTTAGGCTCTGCAACAGAACAGAATTCAACAACAGAGATCAGCCATGAACAAATCCCTAGAGCATGTGTGTGGAACATCACTAATTTCAAAGGGCTCTTCTGGGGCAAAGGGCTGTCAAAGGTCATCACGGTGCAAACAGGAACTAATCTGCTGCTATCAGGAAGCAATATAATTGCACCTTTGTCAAAATTATGATAAGTATTTACTGTGGCATAAATTAATTTGACAAATTACAAATTATGCATGTTAGATTTATTAGTCAGGCTAAGCAATTTAGAGTGGTACTGCAACCCTTTATCTCTGCCCTGCTGACATCAATTTGTGCCTAGGTCACAGGATGGGAACGTGTCTGTGCTCCTGTTGGATACACTTTCCCTACACAAACTGGTCTAGATGAGTTACAATGGCCATTAACTTGTGGGCATGTAACTGGAAGGGATGGCTCCAAACACGATGGACAGAAAAAAACGTGTCTGTGCTCACTTATGCTGGGATAAATTATCTGGAATTTCACTAGCGTCAACCTACAATTCGGAATGAGAAATATGTCTCACTCTTTAGAGGTTATCTCTCTCCAGATAGTCTAGATCTCTTTGTTGCTATGCAAAGAAAATATGCATAAGGTAGAAATCAGTTCTACCTTATTGATCATAACAAAGGGCAAGTAGAAAGCATACTGCATTGTCACCAACACCTGTAAAGGTGGGGGAAGAAAAGGCAGGACCCCTGTAGTCCTTGCCCCTCCTTTTGCTGTAATCGTGAGAAATACAGGGGAAAAAAAAAGTAAAAAATGAGGAACTATGCAAAAATGTCATTCAGCCCTTCTCTCAACTCTTCTGTTTTATTCAGTCCTGTTCCAGCCTTTGGGGTCAGACCACAGCAAAAGTGATGGCTTGGGCTGAGAACATCTCTGCCCAAGCTGATTAAACAGGGCTGTCTAAACTTTCTCCGCTGCTTTTCTACTTCATACTGGAAGGTGAACTGAACAGTGAGGGAAAACTTGCACAAAGGCAATATAATGGGCAGTCTGTAGACCACCTTAATGCAGTACTGATTAAGGCAGCAAGGATCATCGGTGGAAGATGATTTTTTTTTAAGGATTGTTGGTACGATGGGCAAGGTTTTGTATTGTGGAGGATAACACAAAGAAAACTGAAAAGGTTCAAATGAGTCACACAAGATGCTTCATAGGCACTCAAGATTGTAGAGAATCTGTGCTGGAAGTATGGGAGGAAGAAAGGAGGTTTGGGCTGGACACCAATAATGTCAGACCTCAGCAGCTGTGGAATTGGAATATATAAAGGAAAGTGGTATGAAATGTTAACATACATCTTGTTTGACTTTGGCCAACGTACGTCTTGTTTGACTTTTGACTTCTTTATTATAATAAAGAAGTAAGTAAATCTACAAAAGATGATATGATACCATCACATACAGTAGGGGACACATCAAATCTCTTTTGTATATTTGTTCAATTAAGACTGAATTTTCATTTTTATCTGAATTTTAAACTGAATTCTGTTTACTATGAAACTAATAGAGCACATTTCTGTAATTTCTAAATTCAACTCTTTTTCCCAGGATTTGTTTGTGCTTCAGAACTGCACAGAATTATATTGTCAGCTGAGCAGAAAGTCCTCCATGTCATCAGAAAGAGACCCACAGCATTATTGAACAAAGTCAGTGACAGGTATCTTGAATATAAACCCAAGGGAGAACAGCTGATGCCTTGGAGCCAACATCTGGTTTTTTGTTGAATGCTAGCAGGGGGAGACTGAACATAACAAGGAGCAAGGACAGGGAGGAACCTCAGGACTTTTTTCTTTATAGAGGCATGATTCTTATTGGTTTAAAACGTATTAAGGAAAAATACTGAGATTTTCACCCGAGACAGTTAAAACTGTTCTGGTGAGGACATTATTTGTGAATCAATCTTCTCTTGAAGATTCTGATAGACAAACCCCATTTATAGAAATATTTCAGTAGAGTTAAGTTATTTTCAAAAGAGAGACAGTATATACAGTCCATTACTCCATAAGTTTACTGAATTTTCCATAAATCCGTGGGTACTGTGTTCCAGGCAATGTAAGTCCTTCTTGGTTACATTACATAGATTTACAAGAGAAATCCACTTCATAATATTTTTAAAATTTTAAAGCAAAAAAACCTAATGTCTGGGTTGCTAGAGACTAGCAGTGCCAAACTCATTGAAACCATGCAATCCAGAGTACCAACAAGAGCTATTTATATATCATTTTTCCACATAAATAATCACTGAAAGACATTATTCTTAATGTATAAAATCTCAGCCTTAGTTAAAGACTGTTTGAGATCCTTCCTACCATTTTATTCTCTGGGTATTTACTTTCACTCATTCCAATAAATTAGGTATTCTTTTGTCAAATTCAGGTTAAATAGAAAGTGGGAGAGAAAATTATAGAAAAAAAAAGGAATAAATGACACAGAATACATTGCTTAAATGATTGACTAGCATCAAATTTTCTTTGTATTCTCAGAATTTTAGTTTGAGGGAAAGCCTTGAATCGGCATAGAATCATAGAATCATAAAATATGCTGTGTTGGAAGGAACCCATGAGAATCATCAGTTCCAACTCCTGACCCTGCACAGGACACCCCAAGAATCACAGCAGATGTTGTCTGAGTCCTTCCTGTGTGTTTGTTGCAGAAGCACAAAATAGCTGTCATTTTCTTGAAATAATACAGTCTGCTTTACTGCTGGGATGTAAGTGACCCAGGCCTTCAGGAAGATGCGGCAACAGAACTGAGGCTAAAACTTCCTACCATGTAATCTTGACTCCATGTATCAATTCAAGTGGTATTTTAACAGTGAAACCCTTTACCAAGCTCTTCCAATGTTGTTTCACTCTTGCTTTCAGAAGAATCTTCTTATCTGACTGCTCTGTAGCTCCTTTATTGAAATAAGTGTTTACTTAGTGAGATAGGCAAGCTGCTATGATAATTCTGTTTTCTATAGACTTTGTTTTGGGAAGAGGTACTGGTCATCCTATCTGATACAGATGGCTCTGCAAGCTGGAGGAGGAAGGGTGGTATCAAAATACCCATCCAGCCAAATCCACTAATTTCCTGATGACCTCCAAAGGGCTTGTTCATACTCTTCTCTTCCTCAGCTGTGATCAAAACATGAACAGAAATTTATATTAACTGAAACTGGATATAGTGTAGGGTAGACAGAATATGGAACACGGAGCACCAAAATCCTCTGTTGCTGTACCCACCAAGTAAATCCTGTATGCATACTAGTGGTATGGTTGATCATTGGATTTGCATTTAAGAAGAAATTTTTATCTGTTCTACATTGCCAGGGATGTCAAAATTTGTCAATTGTCTTTTACACCAGCTTTTTTTTTTTTAATGGCACCAAATCAATATATTCCTTTTAACCTGTTTGCATTGTTTCAGGAGCTTGAGACTGTTTTATCTATAACTTCCTTTCTGTAAACTGTCCCCAACAACTGTACTAGAGGACTGTGATGTTAAATCTTACCTGGAGGAAGATAAGGGCGTTTAATATGAAAAGTGGAAATAGATGTTTTGATTATACCTTCTGGCATAAAACTCTGTATAACATTCCTTCTTCACCACTTTCTCACACAATTAGAATAAAAGAGAACATCAGGAACATTTGACAGAAACAAATCTCTTAGATCATCCCTCTCACTTGACTTATGCTTACTATCTGTTGTGGGTAAGCTTATTCTCTTTTAAATAGCTCTCATGAAAGTGGTTTTGTGCACAGCCTCCAGAATCCTGCTTTACGCTAAAGCTAAAATTTCGAGTTGCTCTGGACATATCTTTGACTATTCCTGTAACATTTGTTTTCTTTTTCTTCTTCTTCTTTTCTTGGTGTTTTGTTTTTGGGTTTTTTAAATGTATCTGATATACATATTTTGTGCCTCAACTGTCTGCTGCCAATGTTTTTGAGAGGAAAATAATTTTTGTTTTACAACTGTAAACGTCATTTAAAGTAGAGATGCCAAAATTTAAGATTGATAATAGAATATCAATCTTAAATTGATAGATAGAATCCTATAGAATCCTAGAATTTCTAAGGTTGAAAAAGACCTCAAAGATTGAGTCCAACCATTAACCCAACACTCCCATCTTCACTACTAAATCATGTCCCCAAGCACTACATCTAGACATTTTTTGAACATTTCCAGAGATGGTTGTTCTACCACTTCCCCATGCAGCCTGTCCCCATGCTTGACCACCCCTTTGGTTAAGAAATTTTTCCTAATATACAATCTATCCAAGACTGATCCCCTTCATGAACCATGTGATGTCACTCAAGATGATCTGCTTCATAACCTTCCCCGGCAGCAAGGTCAGGCTGACAGACCTGTAATTCCCTGGGTCCTCCCTCTGGTCATTCTTGTAGATTGGCCTCATGTTTTCTCATCTCCAGTCACCTGGGATCTCCCTGGTTAGCGAGGACTGCTGGTAAATGATTGAAAGTGGCTTGGTGAGCTCTGCCAACAGCTCTATCGGTACCCTTGGATGGAAGCAACTGGGACCCATGGACATTTGTGTATCTAAGTAGTGTAGCAGGAACCTGACTGTTTCCACTTGGACTGTGTGGGCTTCATTCTGCTCCCCATCCCTGTGATAATTAATCTTGAAAAGAAAAATAGTTATCTTCATTCAATTTGCTATATTTGCAGATATATTATTTCAATTATTACTCTATAGAAATATTTAAATTTGTCTTCATCAGAATTTATTTCATTTCAACAAGGATTAATCTTCATTCCTCATCTCTTTGTCCTGAATTCAGAGTCATGCAAACTTGTTTGCTGCCACACATACCAGCATATGTAGCAATTACTATTAGGAACAATCTTGCTTCTTCCTCTAACAAAGCTTGAGTGCCCCTTGGCAAGGTCTCTGCATTCAAAATGTTATTCAGCACAAAGGGAACTTGATTATCTATTACTTAAAAGCTTGTACAGTCATTTCTATTTCTGCAAAATGTGTATGATGTCCTGAATTATTTTACATAGTTTTACAGGGACTATATCCACACAGGGACGAGATTTTATCATTGATAAAATATGCTTAGTACATGCTGTAGAAAATTTCTGTTTAAATTCTAAACATTAAAAATTGAAATGTAATGGGTAGAAAAAATTTAAAAAAAGGTTGAATGGAAGAAAAAACCTAATAATTGATAACAATAAAATATTAACACACTACCTAGGTACTGCTAGTATCATAGAATCATAGAATTATTTGGCTTGGAAGGGACCTCAAAAGACCATCTAGCCCAGCCCTTCTGCAGTGGGCAGGGATATCTTTCATTAGACTGGGTTGCTTGAAGACCCATCCAACCTAGTCTTGAACACTTCCAGGGATGGTGCATCCTCAGTTTCTCTGGGCAGTCTTTTCTAGTGTCCCACCGCCTTTGTAATAAAAGATTTCTTCCTTAAATCTTGTCTAAACTGACTATTTTAAGTTTTAAAATATTATTGCTTGTCATATTGCTGCAAGCTCATGAATAAAGTCTCTCTTTACCTTTCTTATAAGCCCTCTTTAAGAATTGGAAGACCACAGTAAGGTATCCCTGGACCCTTCTCTTCCCCAGTCTGAACAATGCTGTTTTTCTCAGCCTGTCTTCACAGGAGAGGTATTTCAGCCCCCCGATGATACTTGTGGACAGCTCCCAACCTATTTTAACAGGTCCATGTCTGTCTTGTGCTGGGGTCCCCAGAGCTGGGAGTACTCCTTATGAGTCCTTTCCAAGTCAGCTTATTCTATGATGCTGATTCTATCATTCTGTGATGTTCCAGGAGAGTACTCCAGGTGGGGTCTCACAAGAGCCAAGTAGAGGGACAGAATCACCTACTTGTGGTCTGGGGACCACACTCCTTGGCTTGCAGTCTAGGATCATAGAATCATAGGATAGTTTGAGTTGGAAAAGAGCTTTAAAGTCCGACTTCTCCGCAATGAACAGGGATATCTTCAACTGGATCAGATTGCTCAGAGCTCTGTCCAACCTGACCTTGAATGGTCCCTCCAGGGATGGGGCATCTGCCAGCTCTCTGGACAGCCTGGTCTGATGTTTCATCACCAAAAAGGATACAGTTATCTTTCTGGGATGCAAGTTTCTGCAACATTCCCATTTCTTCATCCACAATTAGCCTCAATTCCTTCTCTGCAAGGCCACTCTCAATCCATTTGTCACCCAGACTTTACTGATGCATATTAAAGACAATAACTTACGTCTTTAAAGAAACCTACATATTTGAAAAATATTTCTACTGGTAGATACTTGACCTTGAACAAGCAATATTTCAGTATTCACTAGTTTGTTTTAAATGTTATTTTAAAACTAATTAATTAATGCAAAATAATTTTGAATTTCAACAGACAATCGATTTTAATAAAATTATTCAGTCTATAGCTGAGAATAGAATATAGGCCAAAACATCCATAGGGAAGTAGTTTTTTATCAGGCAGGAAGATGAAAGAGAAAGCAAGAAAGGATATCAGAATGGATATAAATGCTGATATTCCTTAACATCATCTAATACTGCTAGCTTTATTGAAAATTATCATCTATAGTAATTGTAAAAATTCTAATGGCATTGATACTTTCACAGCTGTTTCCACAATGAAAATCTTGTGTTCTTTAAAAGTAAACACAATACCCTTATTACTTGCTGATGTATGTGAAACTATTTATGCTTGGCTATAAAGATATCAATAAAAGAATCTGACAAATTTTAAGTAAAACAAATTACAGGACAAATGCCATGAGGAGATAACATACTTTTTTTTCTTTAAAATTAATCCATCTCATTAAACTGGAACATTATCTGTATCACTGCAGTTGCAAGTTTGAAGGTTTTGGTTTTTTTTTTTAAAATTTAATATGTATTAACTCATTTTGATTTTTCTAGTGGGTACTGAGTAATCTCAATTTGCAAGAGCAATCCAAAAGGACAAAAAGATCAAGAAGAACAATTTGTCAATAACATGCAAGCAAAGGGCTGTTTCTCATTCACGTTGAGAACAAATGTCAGCTGTCAACTTAATAGTTGCAGCCACAAGGCTTGCCAAGGTAGGGTTAGCTGTGAAAATCAGTGATCACTGAAAAGTCCAAGCTGGGTGCAGTGTTCTGGTGCATTCCCTGACATCTGTAGATTAGCTAATTTAGCCTTCAATTTCTAGTTCAGAATTAAAAATTCTGAGTTAAAAATCTGGAGTTCCATGTGAAAAGGTGAACTACAGAAAGCACAGTCCCACAAGTCTAGGACAGGCCACAGAACAAGGCTAAGTCCTGCACAGGTGCTATTTCTGAGTTGTTGTGTGACTTGGAAAAACCCTTCTCAATCTTTTTCTCTTTGTTTGTTTTCCTTCACATGTAAATCAGTGGGTTTGCAAACACACTTGGTGCCTCTAGCCATAAGGAAAACATGTTTAGGGGCACAATAACTGCCATAGATATTATTTATGTGCTATAAAAAAAAAGAAAAAATAGGGGCACTTTGCCTGTGTAAAATTATTGTGGCCTGGAAAGAAGCTCCAATTCCAGGCAACATCTGGCAGGGTTGGACAGAAGGCCTAAGCAGGGAGCAGGTTGACAGCTAATGAGCTAGGTCACGCTGGATCATAACTGGTCTTGGAAGGTAAACCAATTTTACAACCGATGGAATAGAAAGCCTGAAAAACAATAATTTGTGAAAAAACTCATGATGCTGACAAGATAATAGACACTTCTGTTCTGTGAATGTTTTCATATGAAATTTATTTTCTCTTTCGTTCCAGAGTGTAACAATTATTAGGTGATGTAGCTTTCTACTCCACTGCAAAGGCAAAGGAACCTGGATACTCAGTCAGATGGGATGAGAGCAGGGATATTCCATGGCCAGCTGGGGCTTTCTGACCTTGGGATCTCTTTTAGGGCTTCTGGAAGCCCTGCAAATTCCGTTCAAGCCACAGACTCTGAAAGATTTGGATTTCAGCAGAGTAGAAAACCTGGAGAATGTCACAATTAGACAGAAGTTTGTTGAATTCACGATATTGCTACGAAATATTTGGCTTCTACAAACCAGAACACAATACATAAACAGACCTTTGCCAGGTAATTTCCAGATAATTTTTATAGTGATTAGGCTCACAAGTTGAGAGCACTTCAGTATCTAATTCAAATGTCTTTGACTTAAATTGAAAGAAATTATAAAAGCTCATCATTCCTTGGATATAGTTCCATACACAGTCTATCTAGTAGAAATAAACATTAATCCTTACTTTATAATCACAACTCTCTGGTTTTGGGGGGTTTTTAAATGTTTTTATCTTACAAATTGCTCTTGCGTTTGCTGTAAAAGTGTAAAAAAAAAAAATTAATCAACATTTCAAGATGCATCATTCTGAACCCTCACACAGTGAGAAGTACTCTTTGTCATCATATGCTGCAAATTTTCCTTGAAATTAGCCTTTTCATTTTAAGTACTTCATTCAACTTCATGGAGAAGACCCAGCTGCTGGTATTTTTCACCTGAAAAGTCAGATAAAGATTCTAAAAAAATAATCTAAACTCTCATCTTGACCATTTGCCAACTGAGATGTAAAAATGATGGTTTAAGTCTCTGAAATGTATTATAATGCCTTGATCAGATTATTAGTTACATTTTCTTTACTGGAATCTGTTTTAAGTCAGAATTTATCCTCAAGTTTATTCTGTGGGAGACAGCACAGACTAAAAAGCAGCATAGATCTGATTTAGTAAGATTGTCTTCAAACATTAATACTACAGCAAAGTAAGAATTGAATTGCAAGCAGAAAAATTATTCTAAGTCAATATAAAAATTTTAGAAATTGTATCACTGACATGAGAAGTCATTTAAATGCCTCCTGCCCAAACAAACCAAAACCAAAATCAAAACCAAATTATTTTCTCTTGTAAAATGACACACACACATAAATATACATCAACTTACGGTGATGCTAAATCAGTCAAGACAGATTTCTTTTAATGAGGTTTCATTTTTTTGCCTAAGGTTAATGTGAAAGTCATTCCTTCATAAGAGAAAAACAGGTGCATATTCTGAAGCTCTGACTGCTTACCAAAGATTGCTGAATCACAGCCACTTTTCAGGATAAGAGGATAGTGGTGACTTACTACAGAAAAATAAGTATCAGATAATACCTTTACAAATCTATGGCTTTACTTTGAACGGCATTGGTGTTTTTAACTCCAGTGAAATATTTGAAGCATTAGCATGTGAGATGCATAATTTGGAAAAGAGTTCACAAAATAGCCTTGCAATGTTTTTTAAAAAAAAATATTTAAAAAAAAAAGAAACAGTGATTACATTTTTGCTCACATCCTATAAGCTTCATTACACCTAAAATAAGTATTTCAAATGTCACATGAAACTCAAGGGATGCTGCAGAAAATACAGTCACATTTGTACAAGAGCAGCAGAATGTAGCCCACTATGTCTGCAATTTCGGGCAAAACAGGAGTTGCCTCTGATTCTTATCAGGTCAGATACAGTTAGTCCTGTATTTTTGTGCAATGCATTACACTGAAATGTCTTTCATTACATGCTTCTGTAGTAGCTTAGAGTAGACAATTTGATAGATATGGAAAGCTGAGAGAGCTGTAAACAGTCCAGAAAGTCTAGAGATCACCTTAACAGAGCTTCATCTCTTCAGAAAAGGATGAGGATTGTATATTTGAGACAAGTTTTTCTAATATATGCCCAAGAAAATAAGAGAAAGGCTACTTGGAAACTAGGAAAAATTTCATCATATTCTTGGCTCTACCCTTCACACTCTACTGTAAATAAGACCAGAAACTTAGAGAAGCAGCAGCTATCTTTTTTTTCAAAGTAAGTTTCAGTGTGTGTCTTCCAGCTGCTAGTTGGACTTTATATCCCCTTCAGGAAAGCTCAAGGGCAACAGGCACTTTAATAGCCCACCGAACACTTAGTCTACCTGTGGGGTGCGGTTACAAAGTCAATTCAGTTGAGATTCATTGAATCTGAATGAAAAAAACACAATAGGAAACCTTATTGCTAGCTAAAACCAGCTACACAAGAATTAAGTGTAAAGCCAAGAAGTCCATTTGCTCATACTGACTTACAGTTGTTTTTGTCATAAAAATAAAAGAAAAAAACCCCCTAAGTTTCTATGTGATTAGGATGTGACAAAGAGAACAGTCTTCTGTCTTCTTATGCAAAATCCATTTGTTTCTTACAGTGCTAATTTGTCAGCCTTTTAGTTTAGCTGTAGGTAGGACCAAGGTATAAATTAAAGACCTTCATCCACGAGAGTGATGTTTATTTCTCATCGTGAGAGTCCAGTTTGACTGGCTCAGTTGGCTATATAAAGTATTGGTAAAATGCTCATCCATCCCTGTCATCCCTGTAGCCAAAAATAAAGGCAACATCTTACCAAAGGAGTGCATAATTCTGGGCTGCATGGCAATATGCACAATTATTCAGGCTGTTCTGAAGTACTTGGAGCGACAAATAGGAGAAGGTTGAGAGCTCTGATTTTTTGTTTTGTTGTTGTTTGTTTTGGAATTTTTTTGGGTTTTGTTCTGCTTTGGTTTGGCTTTTTTTGTGGTGTTTTTGTTGGTTTTGATTGGGTTTTTTTTGTCTATATAAAGACTTAGGAAACTGAGATAGAGAGAATGCAGAAATTCTTGTGTAGAGTTTGACAAAAGTAGACTTCTAAGGGTTTGGAAATTTAGCATTTTATTACAAAATATATGCAACAATATGTGTAAAAATACATTTGTTATCATGACACCCATATTTGATAATGGCTGGTGAGTTTCTTTTATTCTAATTATAATGTTGACAGGCAGGTCAGGAGAACAGCTCAAAAGTTTGTTTTAAAAATGTATTTAAGCTATAGATTCTGAGCAAAAGGGAAGGATCATTAACTGCCTTCGTTATCATGACTTGTTCATGCTGTGAACATGTGACTGAGTCTTCAAATGTGCTATTGCTTATACTGTGTAATTTGCTTTTTGGTCTGTATAATATTCTGTAATTTTCTTTGCTTCAGAAAATCCATTTTCTAAATGACCCTTGTTTTGCTTTGACGATATGAAATATAATGAAAGTGATGGAAATACTTTTCACTGTTTAATTATCAAAAAAAACCCGTTAAACAACTCCAAAATAAAAAAGGAAGAGTGAACATAAATACTATAAGAATAGTGCTGTCTTCTGCTCATAAATATTATGCATTGCTGCACACTGGTATATATTTCTTAACAGAATTAGTTTTGCATATATTAAATCTGTTGAATATGATCGTATATAAAAATATTTTGTAAGTAACTCCACCAGAAATTAAATACTGGAGCTTGATAATAGGTAAATTTCTTAATGGAACAAATAATATTTTTAAAAGATGGAATTATTTTAAGTACCAATTCTTCAGCTGTATTTGACAACAGCACCCTGTATGTCATACAGTATAATTAACACATTGTCTGGCAAGGGCTAGAGAGACAAGGGTTGGAGAGACAGCGAAAGCAGTCTACACAAGAGCAGTATTCTTAATAGCTACAATGTGTAACAATTATAAGGACACTTTGACAGCAAAATGTTTCTTTTTTAATGGCTTTATATTAAGTTCCAGATACTTAATTCATTCCGTTATAGGTACCAGAGCATTTAGTACTGTTTCCAAAATAAAATTCTATACTAATTTCAAAAATAGAACAATGAAGGGAAGAGACAAGATAAAAAATAGTTTAGGAAAAAACCCCAAAAAATTAAACCAATATAATTTAAACCACACTGTTCCCATTTTTATAATTTATGTCCTACAGCCTGAGTCTCAACAAGGTGAATAAACACTCCTTTCCTGCTGCCCTGACTATGGCATGTTTTGAGATCAGGATATGGATCTGACTCTTCTGACTCTGAACACTTTAACCTGAAACTACTGTTATTTTCTGAGATCCTTCCCCTCCAGAATATTCCTGAATCCCCCCGTCTTCTTCCGGAAGTAAATTGCACAAAGCTTTTGGCAGAATAGAAATTGAAAAGCCGCAGTGCCTTCAGACATAACAGCTTTTACCAGCCTTCAAAATCAACACACCTTTGGGTGTTATTCTGACGAACTTCATTGCTTTTACTGTGGCTTTTTAATTGTTGTGCTTTTTGCTTCTTTTCTTTTCACCTAATAAACATTTAATGAGAAACAGTGGCATAAGACCCAAAATATCTATTAAATGTCCTAATCTTCATAGTAGTAGTCATCTTCTCTTCTATCTCATTTTACTCTCTTTACTTAAAATCTTTATTTTAAGATGAGCTGAGGCAGCCAAGGTTCCCATTCCAGTTCCTGCAGAGGCTAGGACATGCCCCTGGGAAACTAGGAGAGGTTTACAGGATGTCTAGAGTTCAGTACCTGCAGGTTCTTGGTTTGTTGCCTGGCTGTCTCCAGCAGCGTCTCTCCAATCAAGACTCAGGTTTAATTGTTGGAGCAATTTATTCCAGGAACTGCTCCCAAAAAGCAAAACTAATAAGACTGAACCTGTTTTGGCTCTTTCAGCTCTGCATAGATAGTCCTCTGTAAAAACACTAGAAGACTGTGCTTTCAAATGTGGCCCCATGCATTCATTTTTTATTCTACATTAAGTAATACATATTTCCAATTTTAAGTGATTCTACTGTATTTAGGCCACAACATTTTGTCTAGTTAAAATGCAGGTTTTAGGCACTTTAAAGTGAAAAATATGTCCTATACATGAAGTTTGAGAAAATATGGTCAAGTGCTATGGAAGAAGCCTGCCCATTTTGACATGAATCTAGACTCATCCAGAGTGGATACAAGTCCGTCCATGGTGTACACAATAGCCCCAACGGTGAATCTGGATCAGGTGAGGCAGCAGTTGCTAGCTGGGGTTAAATCAGAGACATTCAGCTCAGGCCATGGCGAGGCTGAGCCCCTGCATTGCATTCCCTTGATGGAGGTAATAATCATATTTACAGGGCTACAACCTGTGTCCTGGCACTGATCTTTTGTTATGGTAGCAAAACATCAAATTAAAAAAGACACATTTGTTTTCATAGACCCTTTCTCTGAATAAATCCCTACACATTTAATGATTTTTCAATTTTTATTGAATGGAAACTCTCCTATCTCCTAAGCAAGTTATTTTGCTTACATGTAGTAAATTTATAATGAGAATTTTCGCTTTTCTTTATTTTATTCTAGTTTATTATAAGCCGTGGATTTGGGAAGTATGAACTCTGCAAAACTAAATAAATATAGGTGACATATATGAGACCCACAGTACACTGCTGAGTAAAAGTAATAGAAAACCAGTGTTGGTAAAAAAATAATCTAAACATCCTCATGTGGATGGTTTTTGCATTTAAAATATGCTCTGAGGGACAGAAATAATAGTAATTAATGCTTTGCACTTACGCGTGACCTATTATCTGAAGATTTTGAGTTCTGCACGTTATTATCTCATTAAACCTTACAACACCCTTGTGAGGGAAGAAAGTGCTTTATTATAGATATTTTACAGAGGTATTCATTTAGGAAAAAACATGGAAGCTCAGTAGCAATATTAACCCATATTGCCACATGAGTTAGAAAACAAATGCCACAATTTTGCCCATTAAGAAAGGGCAGAAACAAAAAAAGAACTGATTAAAACTAGTCTCCTAAAAAGAAGACATTTAAATTAGAGTTTAGTAGCTTTAAATAATACTTTGGAAGGACTGTTCAAGAAGGCAAAGACAGAAAGGGTTGCCCAGAGAAGTTTGACATGTTCTATTCTTAGAGATTTTCGAAAATATACTGCACAAGATTCTGAACAATTGCATGTAGCTCTGTTTTGAGCAGAAGGTGGAAAAATTATCTCCTAAAGGTTTATTCAAACAAATTGTTTTTTAATTTGTTTATAATCAATAATACACTTCAGATATTGAACTCTCAAGTACATAACAATTTTAAATAAAAATTCATCTACCATAGCCATTTACCAACTACACAAAAGTAAAGAAATAGCCTATCACAACTTTCACTCCAAGCAGAGAATAAATCATAGATTTCCTACGGGGTTACAGCCTCCTTTGGGCACATCCACCTGCTCCAGCATGAACTCTGCTCTCCTTCCACAGGCTGCCGGTGCATCTCTGCTCCCCTGGGCAGCAGGGGCACAGCTGCCTCACCGTGGGCTGCACCATGGGCTGCAGGGGTTTCTGTGCTGCAGCACCCGGAGCACTTCCTTCCTCTCCTTCTGCACTGACCTTGGTGTCTGCAGAGCTGTTTCTCTCATTTATCCTCACTCCTCTCTCTTGCTGCAATTGGCCCTGCACAATAACTTTTTCCTCTTGTTAAATCTGTTCTCCTGGAGGCATTACCAGTCTCACTGATGGATTCTGCCTTGGCCAGTGGCAGGTCTGACTTGGAGCCAGCTGGCTTTGGCTCTGACGGACACAGAGGAAGCTTCTGCAGCTTCTCAGAGATGCCATCCCTGTAGCCTCTCCTGCTACAAAAACCTTGCCACACAAACCCTAGGCAAGTCTTATAATTTAAAATATTTAATTTAGGCTTAGGTTTTTTGTTCATCCTTTTAAATTTTTTAGTGTTCTAGCACACCTATTTTTTTTAGACCTTCCATTTACCCACTAACTACCTATTTAAAACTACATATATGCCCTGAACTGTTTGATTATTGATTTTTTAGAAGATTTATAAGGATAGTTATAAATAAAGTATACCATGTATAGAGTTTATTGACAGAAGAGTCTTCAACCTGTCTATCTCTCTGTAGACATGTCTTAGGTTACAATGAAAGATGTAACCAAAAGTATGTATTCTATCACCATCTGTTAAAACCAGGTGGGGCAGTGTTCTTTATCTCTTCCGTGACACACCCCTGGTAACTCCCTCCGAAGAGATATCTTCTGCCAAATGGGCCATCCAGCCTCACGGCATGACCCCTAAGATTACATCATCCCATTGTGAGATGCTCCACCCAGGGGGAGGAACCAAGAATTCCTACCTGGATATAATCTGAGGTTTGGAACACCACACTCAGCCCTTACCTGCTGGGTTCCCAGAGGACAAGAGCTACACAACCACCACTGGACCTTCAGAGGAAGATCAGACCCTTCGACAGGATCACCACTTCAATAAAACCACATCCATCCCCTCAAGAGGACTGCAGCCACCATTTAATCAGACTGCTACCACCACCCTCACCGACGGTGTCAGGTTGTATCCTGACTCTGTCAGTGTTTCTGTACTGCTGCATTTATTTTAATTTTCCTAATAAATTGTAGTTCTGATTTAAGTCTGTCACTGGTTTGCTTTCAAACTAGTACAAAACAAAAGAGCATTACAGTTAACTTGGTCCTTCTAGAAAGACATATAGCCCTCTTACAGATATGAAGATAGAGAATACAGAGGAATTCCTTGTATCTTCTTCACTAAAGGGACCACTGCTGCCTGTTTTCTACATCATAGAAGTTTACTTTCGAGCTATGACACAACCTTCCATTATTGCTTCCTGATAAACTGAACCCTTACATCTTTCCCTACAAAGTGTTTAATCAATTTTAGACATTCAGCACTGTCCACTCCATTTTTTTATCAGACTTTTTAAAATGAGCAGACAGTGTGCTGTCCTGACAACGTCTCAAGTGTAAGGCAAACTGAATATCCATACTAAAAAGGCTTTAGTTTGTCTATCTTGTCTAGACTAATACTTCTAGTGGACTGGAGAACTTCATTACAACATGGCTATGCAATGGAGGCACAATGCAAATAACTTCCTTTAGCCATGCTAACTCCATCTTCAGCATAGGCTTCTGGCATTATTTAAGTTTTGATATGATGTATATTTTTAGCCTGTCCCCTTTCATTATAGAGAATAAGTGAAAAGAAGTTGTCATTGTTTTAAACTTAGTTTTGAAGCAGATGAACCAACATTTTTAACAATAGCGTGAGTTTTTGATTCTTTAAAAAAATGAGACAAAATAGAGCATTAGATCACACATTAAAAAATTCTATCCTAAACTTAGATTTCTAAAATATATTTTCCTGGATAAAACTCAAGCTTCTAAATTACATTAGTGCTTTCGACAATTGCCTTTTTAAACACCTTGAGATTAATCTGCTTATGAATTATTCATGATTAAAAAGAAGTTTGCCTGTGATAAACTGCTCTCTTAAAATTGCTGTTAGCCCAAGTGTTTAGGCCGTAACTCCACAAATACTTCTCTCCCTACCCTAGAAAAGAAATTATGTAGGAATATAGGAAATGAGAAATATTATTACTTTTTAAGAACTTTGAAGCACCTACAAGAGAAAATGGATATACTTGGTTTATATTTTGAGGGTTCTTTTCAGTACTGCTTTTAACAGTGTCAAAGTTTAATGCTAATGTTTCTCCCAAAGTATTAAGAGCAAGTGAAAGCAGCTAATAAAGGGAAATACATGGTAGTGAAATGAATCCAAAATTAGAATTCAGAGACTTCATAAATAAGCCAAAAGCTGTCCTAAAAGTATAAAATAAAATATTTTCAGGTGTCAAACTTTAAAATGGCCACTCAATTGAAATTATTTTCTTCTCCTTTCTTTCTTCAGTATGGGTTTATTTTTATAATTTTCCTCGGGGACACGTCAAAATTGGTTGTGCAGGCAAAGAGTAGGAACATTCGACAGACAGAAAACCTTTTTTTTCGGTTATTTATTATCTACAGTTTTCTTTATTTTTAACAATTTATTTTTAAAAGTGTCTCTGATAGGGAATCATAATCCAATGACTAAATTATTGTGTAGTCCCATATGAAATTCTAGACACTCTTTTCTGACTCAAACCAGACTATACAGATTTTTAATATGATGAAATGATTTTTTCTTTTTTCAACCTGTTTATTAAACTCAGTCTTGAAGCCTTCAAAGACAGGGGAACTTACCAAAGATTCACATTACAAGAAAAACAAAAAGGACAAAAAATGTTCTTTGTGAGGCCCCAAAATGTAGGTTAAAAAAGACATTTTACATCTCTACTGCTTAATTTCTGACAGAACAAGTAAAATATATCTTAATAAAACTATAGTTCTTCAAATAAAACTAGAGTACTGAAACTGTAAATGCACAGCTTTCTGTACTTTAGATTATCCTGCCTACTAATTATCATAAATACTTTAAATCGTACATAGATATTTTTTGCTAATTATGTGTTCTTATAGTTAAGCCCAGACTTCCAACTCTAACCACCACCTGTACAAGTTCTGAGATCACCAGTGGATGAGATCAAGATTCCTTAAGAATTCTCATTGTTCCCATTCTTCTTATTTTTCTTTCTAGGGCAAAATTGTTAAACTGTATAAGAAGAAAGCTACATTACTTCTGCAATAAAACAAACAAACAAACCCTATCCAGTCAACTTTCTTTTAAATGAGTTTTGACATTGTAGGAAAGAATAGAAGAAAAGGCTGCTGTGACAGGAAGGTCAGCCTCATATGTCAGTACACATTACTTCAGATATATTTATTCTCTGTTTTCAATTACAAATGTTGTATATTGACACTATTGAATATTTGCATTATTTCTAAAATAGAATTTTATTGAGGTCTAGGGGTTCAACCTAGCTTATTGCTGACTTCGAATAATCTGCTTTTTTGATTAATGATCATATGAATAGAATAAGAAGTAAAAGGTAATATAATTTACCATTCTTCTTTTCCATTGTCCGTTATACAGTGGAACTTTCTTTTCTTCTTATTTTAAAATGAGTTATGGCTTGATCTAAACCCTTCTGAAAACAGCCCTTGCTTTAGAACAAAAGAAAGGCAAGCTAAATTCCATTTCATTTAGTAACAATCAAAATAATAGAGGTCATTGTACTCAGTTTCAGCTCCCTGTCATGACTGAACAAAGGCTTAGAGGCTTAAGGTTCTTTCCAGGAAATTACATAGCAAGGCAAAATCTAGTATATAGATTTGGCACTACAGGAGATGAAAAAGTTTAGAGATAGATAATGCAGTGTCTTATAAATCTTGGAATAATCTCCCTCATTTCTATATGAGGTTGATATAGCCCTTTGGGTATTTACTGATATTTGGCATAACTGCAGTAACTTTATCACTTTTAGCATGAGATATTTGACCTTGTTCTAAATATCCATATATTAATACATAAAGATCCAGTGAGATAATGTAAGCAAACAAAATTAAAGTTGTATTACTAGGAACTACCTTTATGAGCAAAAATCTCAAGGGTTGTTACTAATGACTCTTTACTCATATTGTAAAAATTCTTGACTATATAAAATATTCTGCTAAAACAGAAAGGGCTAATTATAGAGCTGGCTCATAACCAAGATTAATAATGACAACCCCATAATGGGTTTGTATTAAAAAGAGAAAAAAAAGTCTATTGAGCAGCGAAAGCAAAAGGGACAAAGCAGTATTGCAAACAGTGATTACACTGAAAAGAGCATTTGACATTTATAAAAACTTGATAGGTTTTAATCCCAAGCAGACTTTGTCCTTTTTCACATAACACTATGACATTTTGTCTGACCATAGCCTTCTCTTTGCCAGCCATCTTTTCTTGATTGCATAGGCATAAGACAGAACTAAATCCAATATGTATTTAATAAATTTGTGTCTGAGATAGAATTTGAAAAAAAATCTAAATTTCTAATTCTGAGGCAGTAGCAATTAAAACACTTTTTATGATCTATCATTTTAGCTCATGACTCAATTCTTACACAATCTATATGCAGTCAGATGAGCTTACTAATTAAAAAGAAAACAAGTCTGAATTGTGGCACAAAGACAATTTCTTAACTCTTCTAAGTTAATGCATTTAAAATGTAAATTATGCATTTTAAAAATGTTTCATATGCTTAACTTTAAAAAACTTTACAAAATTTTTCCAGTATTTACAATTCAAACTAATAGCAAAGTATGCAGAATTAAGTGAAAAGTTTGCTGTTGTTACTAGTATCTCACACTTACTTTGTCAATTAAAGTGACACTGTTTTGTTTAAGTGAATGGACACCTTAGTCTTTTTTCTGGTTTTTTTGTTTTTACCATTTAAAACTAGAAAAATGCCTTACAGTTATTTTAGAACTGAGTAAAGTTTTGGGGAGGGCAATGGTTACAATTCTAAATTTTGCAAGTTGCCACATTGAACTGGTGAGTACCTCAATGCAAAAGAGCTCTATTAGTATCCAGAGTATGGCTTATTGGAAGTTAAAAAGTCAAACCGAATCAAAAGACTGATATATGTCACCCCAATTCGAATTAGAATATTTAATGCTTGAGTTTATAGCTTTTAAAAGTCATTTTCTCTACTGTAATGAAAGATGACTGTGAAAAGGAGGTATTTCAACTGCCTTCATTCTGTTCTTGATTCAGTGTGACAATTTGTGTGTATCTTCAAAATGCTCACACTTTCCTCCTTAACCTGTAAATCTTCAGAAATTCGTCTGTAACACAGTCTACTAAATGACCTTGATGTTAAACTCCTGAAGTGAAACATGAGAATTCTCATACCAGTATTTGGGGTGACATTGGTACTCTGAATAGGTAATAAGCATATGCCAAATGGGAAATCACCTGGAACTGGATCATAAGAAATATCTTCAGAAAACCATGCCTTGAATCCCTTTCATCCCAAATGTCTGCCTCCAACCTCTTCAAGAGTGAAGTCTGGAATCCTTTTTTGAGAATCAGTACTTCTACTCATCTTCCAGTGATTTAAGTGGTAAGACACAAGAGATTGACAGGCATTTGTCAGAGCACTGTGGGCACTAATAGACTTTTGTGACCATGCCTGGCCTCCTTGCTGCTTCCTCTGATGCTTTGACATGGGTGGATGAACCCCATTTAATCCCAATACCTTGTTGTGGTCATGCCATAGGAGAATGTTTTCATCTGTATCTGTGCTGTCTCCAGGATGGACTTCAGCCCCACACTGTAGGTAGGTGCACCCTTCAGCCCTGTTCTGCAGTCTTGTCTGCAGTCTTTCCACTGGCTGTCTTTGCTCCTGGCTGAACTTTGTCAGTGAATTCCAGACCTGGTTCATGCTCACTCTGTCTGGATTGCCCTCTGCTCCCAGTCCCTTGCACTGACCACAGCTTTCAGCCCCTAATTTTGTAGCACTATCTGCACTGCTCTCTGATAGAGTGTTCCTCTTACTTTATAGCTTTATAATTTGAGTCACAACCAATTACATGAAA
Organism: Falcunculus frontatus; assembly: GCA_013398115.1. Classification (NCBI taxonomy): domain Eukaryota; kingdom Metazoa; phylum Chordata; class Aves; order Passeriformes; genus Falcunculus; species Falcunculus frontatus. The sequence goes on along the minus strand of VZRV01004136.1, from coordinate 250,595 downwards.
GAACCTGATTTACAGAGTTTCAGATGCTGAAGTTATTTGCCCTGGTATAATCTATTACCAGGACAACGTCCTAGCCTCAAGGTCATCAGATATCTTGTGAAAGATGCAATCTTCACCTTTTTCTCTTCCTCGGTGAAGAAAGAGTACACAAAATAAGGTAAGAAAATGTGGAGATAGAGACAAAAATGAATGGCTTTTTAGTCTAATGATTAAAAAGCTGTTTAGAGAGAGAACTCTAATGGTTTTCACAAAACTCATGTCTTTGCTGGAAATCTATAAAAAAGACCTTTGCTGGTGTGAGTCATCCAACCACAAGGCAACAAAAGCAGTCCACTTTGTTTCTCAGGTTATGCAATCTCTTTGAAATCCCGCGTTGTGGCTGATGTGCCCCTATTTTGATTGAGTCTTGCTCTAAGGTTGTTGCAGAATTTAAACCTTGAGCCAGTTCCTTGTATCATAGGATCACAGAAAGGTTTGGATTGAAGGGACCTTAAATCTGATCTAGTTCCAATTCCCCTGCCATACTTGGCACCAACATCCCAGTGATACCATGAAATTTAAGCAGTATAAGAATGGAATTGTGATAAAAGCAGAAGCTGTTTTGCACACTAACTTAACACTCAACGTGGAGCAATTTTAAGACCAAGCATAAAGGTTCTCACTTCCCTAAAAATATCTGAAGTTTTCCAGGTTAGCCTCTTACCAGTTTGCATCTACAATGAGCATCCCAGATACTACATATCACGGTCTATTTCAATGTAAGAGGTTAATAAAAACATATTAGTTTTAACATGCAGTATAAATTACCACCTCTTCTAACAGGTCAGCCATTATATATGATATAAAAAGTTCAAAACAGCTTACAGTATCAAGTCATTTTTACATCAAAAATGGGGGTTCTTAATACTGTATTAAATTGTTTTCTGTGCACTTATATGAGAACTATAACAGTCTGAAAACTCCATATCAGTAAACTCACAGAAAGCTGAAAAGATGTATATTACAGACAGAAGGAGTGAAAGGGAGAAAGAGAGCATCAATTTCATAATGCATTTGTTTCAGAGCAGCAAATGCGTTAGTGTTTACTGATATGCTTGTAAGCATGAGGTACTCCAGATTAGGAACAGAGCAAAATACAACAGTATCTCTTATTCGTGCATATACATCCCTATAGGTGCAATCTTTTTCTAATGCATAGAAAAAATTAAAGGCTTATGGAGAAAATGCTCATTTTCTCAAAAAATCCCCTGTGGAATTATAAATCGTGCAATATTAATATCTGCAGATAGAGAAGTGTGGAATAAAAATTACCAAACACAGACACTAGCTCTAAGCAACATCAGCTAGCAAATCATCCACCTAAGATGCAGTGGTAAGAAGATAATTTCAAGCTACATTGAATATTGCACGGTATAATACAAACCATTTTGAAAGAAAATTAGATGCATAATTTTCTATACAGACTGCATGAGAAGTCCAATCAAACTAAATTTTTTGTTCTACTGACACATTTTTGCTATCCACAGTGTCAGTTTCCTGCAATTTTTTCCTTCCACTGTGTTATTAATTTTGGTGAGGAAGAGTGCCACAGAGCCATGAGGTACATCTTGCACAAATCATTCTATCAGAACAACAGCTATGAAGCTAATTTACATAAAAGACCACATAAAGTTTGAAGAAGAGACAGTAGTGGGCAGACCCATAAATTAAAATTTGTAGGACTGTCTCTCGCTTTTCTCATTTGCCTTACATATATTTTAATTTATAACAAAGGCAGAAATTTTATGAGATATAGACGATTGAGACATTTATAATCCTGTATTAGCAATGCCAGAACTGAAAAGGTCGTAGAAGCAATACAGTCCTTATGAAATATAACAACAAAAATATCTTTCCATCAGACTTTCAATTCCTATGTCTTCAGTATCTTTTTCTGATAAATTTGATTATAAATTCTGGGATCAAACTGTAAAAATTATGTCATTCCAATAAATCAACATAGTTTTAAACTAAATCAGTATGCCTTTTCTCCCTCTCACACATGAGCATGCACTTACATAATTTGAAAAAACTTGATTGAAGTTTACTCAAATTATGTTCTTCTTGTTTGTGGTGATAAATATGTGTACTTTACACTAAGAATAGTTAATTAATTTCAATATTAATTATCTTCATAGCTTTCAATAACCACAGTTATAACAACAGTTATAAATGTCATGTAAGTAAGCCTGCACGTGTGGACTGAATGCCATTTATCTCTGTTCCCTGTTTTCTTCAGATGATGTTCATTGATTATTTTCTCAAGGTTTTTTCTTTTTTGGTTGTGGTTTGTTTGGGTTTTTTTCCACAGGTACAACAATAACATTATGTGATTCTTGAGTTTTACTGTGTTGGGTCTTCGGATATCTGAACTTCCTCAGTCACACAATGGAACCCACTACTCAAAGCTGTGTCTTACCCTGTAAGCAGGAACCAGACAACCTGTAGCTCTCAGAGTTCCAGGCAGCAAGTTATGAAAACGAGTCAGTAGGAAATAGGAAAGTGATTTCTCTGCAGATATCGAAGTTCCTGTGTTGAACTGAGACATGCATACCAGGATGTGCTAGACAATGGCTGCAGTAATCCCCTCTTTTAAAGGGAAGCTTATACTATGTGTATGTGTTATACAGATTTGTACGATTGCACTCATGGGGATGGGGAGAAATATAGAGAGAAAGCACCATGTCTCTTGTCAACTAAATGTGTTTGAGCTTGACTGTTGCAGTAGCAAGCCCTGTACAGCAGGGTTACTCTGGGATTCCTGTACTCTGCTTCATCCTGGGAATGAGCAGCAACAAATGCAATATTTGGAAAATAAAAACGGAAAATATAAGCTTGTGGCTGATGGTTCACACAGAGTTTTAACTGTACCTGTTCTAGGTCAGACCTGTTTCAAGTAGAGTACAGAAACATTCTTCTGAACAAGAGCTGAAGGCAAGTTCATACTCTCAGTGGGAACACGTCAGCATTAGGCTGCTGAGACTTAGCACAAACTCTCTTACAGGCTTTTCTCACACCTGTGAACCCTGAATCCCCCAGTGTGCTGGGGTATGGTTGCCGCAGAAAGGGTTTATACATCTTGCCCAATTCATATGCTAGTCCAGTAAGTAGGGTTTGGGATTGTTCTCAGTAGTGGGAGATGTAAGCTGAGCAGGGAACCAAAACATTCCCTCCTTTTTCCTGGATGAATGGATGATTGTTTCAGTAAATAGTGCTGTTACAGGAAAAAAAAAAAAAAAAGGAAAGAAGAAAAAGATATTTTGCTCTGTTTATTATTAAACAGCAATGGAAGATGCCATTTTTCTTTGACTGATGTTTTCAGTCCTCATCCATCAAGCCTATGTCCCATCTGTCCACATTCCCAATGCTACTGTCTAATTAATAAATGAACATTAAAGCAGCTGAAATGTTAGGAAGGGACTTGGCTTAGAAATCTATTGCTTATTCTTTATGATAAGAGCAAGAATATCTAGTGGTACATATATCTGCCTAATAGGACAAAAGTTGTATAAGAATATTTTTGCCAGTATGATTTTTTTGTTAATTTATTTCTTGCCATTAATTTTTGCATCAACTGGCAACCAATACCAAATACACAAACACATAAAAATCACAAAAGGAATGAATTTACACCACCAATGGCTATGGTTTTATACAGTAAATACTGAGAAATGCAGTGCAGTGATTCACTCAATAAATCACTGATGTACCTTATTCCAAATCTGGCAACAGTTAATGTTTATTTATTCTTTTGCCTTTGTTCATAGACCTTGCTTCTATGTGTGTCACATTCCTGTCAGAGACACTTTGCACCAGAGGGAAACTTCTACTTCATTTGAGGTGCTATATTCTAGTTTTCTGCTACAGAATGTGTTAAATTGCAATCATTCATCAAGTAGTGCATTTTCAGTTTCTGTTACCTAACTATGTCTTAATGATATCCAGAAAATGACCAGCTATACAGTATGTTTCCTTATCACCAGACACACAGAAGCAAAATATCTTTATATGTACATTGCTCTCTTATGACACCCTTCACAGGTCTGATTTGAAACAGTTCTCTACAGGGAGTCTAGAGAGATGCTAATATAATTGTTTGCAATTGGAATGTAAAGAAAATTACTAATAGGTTCATGAAGGCTGCTCATAAAATTCTCATTACAGGATTCAGCATTTATGAATGTGTGCTGACCTAGTTTGACATACTGAGTTTTCAGAGCAAGGACTGTACATAACGGTACCTTCATTTAGGACCTATAGGTTGAGATATTCAAGATTGTATAAAACAATGTATAGAACTCGCTACTAGGAAAAAGCCTGGAATACTCTGGTTACCTTTATGTGAGCTTCAAGATATCAACCAGGTATCACGTGGCTGAACCAAGCATCAGCTGAAGGGACTGTGTGGTGATGGAGCCACTTGCCCCATTCTGTGCCTGCGAATAAACACCTTTTGAAGAGGCAACACAGGGGAGATACATTCCCTAAATATCCAGAGGTGTAGCCCTAAGAAATATTCTGTAGTTTGATTTTCCTTTATGCAGAATAGACACTATGAGAATGAACATTCCTTAATCGTACTGCTCTTCTGCAGAATGGTAATTGAAATAAGGGCTCTATTAACTATTTTCTACTGGAAGGGGCAGTCTGTGAGGTAGCATTTGTATATGTCCTTAATAAATTTATCCTGTCTACATTTACATGGGTACCTAAGTGGATTCATAGGTATGCTGTAGCATAGACAAGCCCCTCTTGCTGAAATCTAAATCCCAACACCAATATACAATTCCTGAAATTTGCTGTATACAGCAAGATTAAAGCATACACAGTGTTTTCTTTCTTTAATATACCCGTATTAAAAAAAAAAAAAAAAGTAATTCTGAAGAAAGAATATATGCACATGTTAAAAAATGCAAGAACATATCTGCAATATATGTTGTAGTGCAGTGAAGTATTTGCACAGGAGTACTACTACATTTCATTCTAGCTCTCCAGGGGAGCAGTCAGGCTGTGCCTAGCCCAAGCCAGCCCCCACCCAGTCACATGCATTAGCTCCAGCCATCTCTGATCTGGGTCTAGGGAGGTTATCCATTAGATGAATCCAAGCCTACCTGGCTCTGCGTGTCTGTGAAACAGTGCTGTGCTACTGTGCCAAATGAAGCAAAACTTTTAGGTCACCACACAGCACTTCTTTCTTTTATCTAATTTCATGCATATCCCTGTTTCATTTTCTATTTCTGCCTTTTGGGTTTATTCTTTACAGAGATGCTTTCTGGGTTCAGTCATGCATGGACAAAATGAAAATGTATTAAGACCACTGGGAGCTCTATACTGATTGAAACAACAGCCATGTAGAACTCTGCTACTAAAAACCTGTTGATTTGATTGCCTAATGCTGGCTGAGCACCTCATTATCTTGTAATGACAAGTCTGCATCCCCTTCGCCAGAGTTCTGGGTACGGAACATTAGAAAAATTTGTAAATGACAGTAAAAAGATATTTCTCCAGTGTTCGGATGCCAATGAAGAAAAAGTGGGCACCTATTTTGGCTACTACACTATTAATAAAAATTTTGATGATAATATTACAGTAACTTCAAAGGAAGGAAGAGCCTACCATTTAATTTTGTTTACAATTACATGTGATAAGCACTTTGCAAGAATATATACAAGCCACTATTCATCTTGAGAAACAAAAATGAGAACTCTGTGATTCCAGACTGGGCTTTGTTCAATATTTATTTCATAAGCCTGATATCCTTGTGACTTTGGGAAGAAGCAAGGTTTGGGGAATTTTTAAATGGGATATCCATTTGCTTCAGAGCATAAATATTGGAGTTTTATGACTATTTTACTAAACCTTCTATCTGCATGTTTATTAGAACAAGTCTAGTAAAATAAAACAGAATTCTGGCAAACTAATCAATATCAATATTATAATAGCAATCTGCCAAGGACAGGCATTACAGACAGATATACAGCATTTCATAAGGAACATTTTCCACCAAGCCTTGTTCCTCTGTACAGATATTTTTTTAATGATGCACAATCCTTTCTACCCTTCCCACCCTTCCCTTTCCCCTCTGCTTCCCTCATTTCCCCTCCCTATACCTTTCCTATCTCCTTCCTCTCCCCTCTCCTTCCTTTTCTCTCCCCGTTCCTTCCCCTGCCTGTCCGTCCTGCTCGGTTACTCTTCTTAAATGTCTAACCTCAAACTTTGCTATATATGAGCACATACACAATGTTGAAAATTAAACAAATGATATTGCCTACCAGAATTTTTAACCATGAAGAACTGAATACACAGATCCTTTAATGCATGTATTCTGAACACACTAAAAAGATTAATCAAAAAGGGATATATTTGTTACTCCCTCCTGCGTGGATTATTTTCTCTTATATAGTTATACACTTATTATGACTGATAGCAATAATTTATTATCACTCTCTAAATTCTGTGAATGGAAGAAGTATGTGTTTCCTGTATTTAATTTACCACTGTCAAATTGAAAAGGTATGTGAGATTATAATAGATGCATCAGAGACTTCCTATTATGTGAATAAAATCCCAGCAAATTAATATTGGTATGATGAATTCATGAATATTTACATTGTCCCTGAAATTGATTACAAGAATAAATAATCATTTGTGCACCATTTATCAAAGGACACAGGTGTAAAAAGATGATAAAATGTATTTTTATAAATATAGGAATATATTTTCATGCAACATACATTACAAGATAACTCTTTCTTATTTTGACTAGAAAGCCAAATTTTCATTTCAGAATATGTTGATAAACCTGGCAACAGTAAATGCCATGCTGAAATGCAAACTCAATGGAAACTGTCGAAGAGATGCTGCAGCACCCAATATGCACTTATTCTGACATATAGCAAAATAAATATGTGCTGAATGTTTTAAAGTACAACTCAGTGGAGTTTATCAGATACAAAATAACATATTTGTAAAGTATATAAATGGCAGCACTGTATAGAAAAATATAGTTGTAAAGTGCATTTAAAAAGTTTTTCTAAAAGTCTATTTTTCTTGAAAAAGCCAGAAGCTGAGTACTTGATGACAAATAAATAAAACAGGAGCTTTATGAATTAAAACACTTATTTACTTCCAAGAATTTGGTAAGCTATTGAATTACGTGATGCATAAGCAGGTAATTGACGTATTAAACATATGAAAAGCATATCCAGTTGATGCTTAGACAAGAATTCCAAGAAACTCAAATTCACTTAGAGTGGTTAGATTATAGAATTAATGAAAGTTGCCTAGTGGAATCAGGAATTGATTAATCTGGTAGTGGCATGTGAATCTGGTCATCTACAGACAGGGTTTTCTCAAGAAGCCCAAATCAGCACCCCTCATATTGCTTCATCATCTATGAATTATTATAACTTCAGTCATATTCATTTCACAAACAATTCTCCTCTTCATATGATACCTTGTGAGTTACACACATCACATATATATATGTGTGTATATTTTTTAATATATATATATATATATATATACACATTTTCCTGTTGTACTGAAAGGCATAATTTTTTCATATATATGAATCACATATATATAAAAGATTATGCTGATCAGTAATGCATAAAAAGTTTTGGATTTTTTTTTTAAACAGGAGGCAGAAGCATCTAACTATGCATTTGTATCACAAACCGTATTTCCATTAAAAGAATGGTATTGGTAGAGAAATAAAGCAGTACAAACTGGTTGTGATTGAAAAGAAATAAGGCTGCAAGCCATCAAAGTGATTGATTTTCCATACTTTTAAATGTAATTTCATTGATGTGCTGGTGCATGGCCAGGTTTTGGTAGCGGGGGGGATACAGGGGTGGCTTCTTTGAGAAGCTGCCAGAAGCTTTCCTTATCTCCAACAGAGCCAATGCCATTCAGCTCCAAGAAGAATCAGCCACTTGCCAAGGCTGAGCCCATCAGTGACAGTGGTAGTGCCTCTGGGATAACACAGTTAAGAAAGGGTGGACAAAAGCTGCTTCACAATGGCAACAGGAGAGAGGAGTGAGAGTACGTGAGAGCAACAATTCTGTAGATACCAGGGTCAATGAAAGGGAGAAGGTACTCTAGGTGTTGGAGTAGAGGTTCTCCTGCAGCCCATGGTGCAGACCATGGTGAGGGAGCTGTGCCCCTGCAGCCCATGGAGGACCATGGTGGAGCAGAGATCCACCTGCAGCACGTGGAGAGTCCCACGTCGGAGCTGTTGAATGCCCAAAATAGGCTGGGAATCCAAACTGGACCTAGTTTGCTGGCAGGAGTTGTGTGACCCCCTGTCCCCCTCTGGGAGATTCACACTGAAGCAGTCTGTTCCTGACCCCATACCCCCTGAAACAGACCTTTGCTGGAGCAGTTCATGAAGAAATGTAGCGCATGGTGAGGACTCACATTGGAGAAGTCGTAAGAGAGACCCCATGCTGGAACAATTAACTCATGAAATGTGAAAATTGAGGCAATGATAGAAATTTCCAATTTCATGTTGTGTGTATACAAAAATAAAATGGTTTCAAGTATGATTGCGAAAAATATGTTAATTCTTAAAAATAGACCCATATACGTAATGATACAGCTCATGGGTAGTCCAGTTTAAACTTAATCAGTGACCTGAATAACTCAGCACAATTTTAAGTGAACTCATAATTTACTACAGTATCTGGGATACTTGCAGAGCTCACAGCTACCTCTCTTTGCGTTTTCATTCCTTGACATTTCACTTTTTTCCCAGACATTTTCTTCTCATTGTCTCTTCTGTCTAGGTTGTTTTTTCAACTACCGGTTATTCCACAGACTGAATTGGCTGACAGGCAAGTCCAACCCGTTATTTTAAATTAAGCTTTGTTCAAATTTGACCTTAACATCACCACTTCAGCACATGATCTTTGAAGAACAGTATCTTTTCAGGTTGCTATTGACCCTCAGCCAATAACGTCAATATATTTAGACTAAGTATATTCAAATTTTTTTAAAAAAATTAGCATGCATGCTTTTTGACATATAAGGTGCATTTGTAATATGATTTAAAATGGCTGAATTATAACGTTCTGGGAAATTAAGGTTAATAATGAAATAACAGAAAGACACTTGAACACAGCAATAGTACATTATGACTTCTTGATATATAAAAGAAAATTCCTATTCTCTTTTAAAATTCCTGATGATTTCTCATTATGCTTTCTCAGTATCCCTGAAGTACAACTACATACCCTATGAGGTACCATCTAATAGAGGCTTCATCCTATCACTATTTGTCATCATTTAGAAAGTGGCTCAGGAAAGAACGTATTAAAACATCTTCACCTCCTCTCACTAGTTCAAAACTTTACAGAAACTCGATTTTACAGAAATTGTATTTCAAAAAATTTATATCTGCAGTATTACAGCATGCAAGTACTTTACCTCAGCAGGTAGCAAATCCGACTGACTCATATTTACTTACACAAAAGTTTCACTTCAAAGATAAAATGACAAGGAGTGTTCTTTTTTTTCTTAGCTCCCTTTCAAGGAGCTTAAAAAAACCTTTTTTTTTTTCCCGTTTTAAAAAAGAGTATCTTTAAATGCTACAGCAGAAAAGTACTAACATAAACATGTTCCCTGAAGAGATATCAGTGCAGGTAAATTAATTCTGTATTAGATAGATAGAAGCTGCCTGTTACCTCTATCTGGGAAACTGCATGAAACTGCTGGGTTTTGTGCTAATTGTAAGAAGCAGATCCGTTAAGGAAATAGCATCAGAAACAGTTCAGAAATCTTCACAAGCGACTCTGAGCTCATGTGTTTACATTCATATTCTAAATAATTCAGGTAAGAGACTCTTTAAAATAAAGAAGACAAAAAGATCACAGACAGAAACAAATCATGTATTTTCTCCCAAACTGGTTTAGTGGGTAATAGAGAGAAGAAACGGCCAGTCTGTTGAATTGTGAAATAATTTAGGCTAGAAGGAGAGGAGTCATTTAATTCATCCTCCTGCTTAAAGCAGGTTTACTTTCAAAGACAGCTGAAGATACTTAGGACTGTGTCAAGCTGTATTTGAGAAACTCCAAGAATTAAGATTCTGCAATCTCTCTGGAAGCTCTGCTACAACTTTGGGCTAACAGCCCTGCCCTTTTGTTGTACATATCAGGGAAAAGTCTGCTTCACCTTCTCCATTGGACTGGAATTAAAGCCTTGCCTGCTTGACTTCCCTTCCCTGAGCTAAACAAACAAGCCTCTTCTTTCCTCCTCTCAAGTTATGTATTCCATCTGCCTAACTGCCTTAGTGATCTTTTGATTGATTTGCCTTCCTTTGTGAACATATTTCCTTCCCTGGGACCCAGAAGGAGACATATTACTTCGGCTATGGCCTCCCCTGTGCAATAACAGCTCCCCTCAGCCAGCTGGCAATGATCTCACTAATACAGCTGTACTGGCTCTGCCTGCCATCCTTGTGATTCCCTTCATAACATCTCCTGTGGTGCTGTTTTGATTTTCTCACCAAGACAGTGTTAACATATCAGTACTGCCGAGCAGTGCTTTCACAGTGTCAAGACCTTTTCATCTTCCCACCCTGCCTCCTCAGAGATGAGGCTGGAGGTGCACAAAAAGCTGGGAGAAGACACAGCCAGCACAGCTGACCCCAATAGAGCAAAGAGATATTTCATGCCACATGACATTGTGCTCAGCAGTAAAAAATCAGAAAAAGAAGGTAGAAGTGGGGCTAGGGCATTCATGGTCATGATGTTTGTCTTCCCAAAAAAACCATTATATGTGCTGAGGCCCTGCTTTCCTGGAGGTGGCTACACATCTGCCTGTGATGGGATGTGGTGAACTCATTTTTTATTTTGCTTTGCTTGCACAAAGCAAGGTTTTGTCAGTTTTTCTCTTCCGATTCTCTCCCCCATCGCCTTGCAGAGGAGTCAGTGTGCACACGTGGGGGGACTTACCTACCAGCCGAGGTCAAACCACCACAGCAGTTGTCTGTGCGTTTAGCCTTTATCACCACAAGAGTGCAGTCCTGACTCATGCTAAGTGATTCAAGAGACACACCAAGGACCTTTCCTGCAGCCCTCTTCTCAGCACATCAGTCTCAGCACTGATGCAAGAGGTTCTTTCTCAGTGGCTGAACTTCCCGTTTGTCTTTGTTGAACTTCCAGAGGCTCTATTGGCTCATTTCTACATCTTTATTAGCTACTCTGACTGGCATCACCTCCGTCCAACAGCTCTTTCCCCAGTTTGTGGTTGTCCATGAACCTGCTGAGGAAGTCAGATGCAGTGTTGATCCCTGAATTACTGGAACAGGTCACTCAGAGAGACTGGGACATCTCTGCCACTGGACATTTTCAGTTCTTTACTGGACAAGCCCCTCAGCAACTTGATTTAACTTTCAAGTTGAATGTTATTCTGACATAGATGACCTCTTGAGGTCCTCCTGCAACCTTAATTATTGGTATAAATAGAAAATACAGGACAAAGCCTACTTTTTCTCAATTTTATAAAGATGTATCAGATCACTAGTTACAGAAGGAATAATTAACTATTTCCAAAAAGAATAATCAACTTTTCCAATTTTGACAATGCTTTGATTACACCTCTGGTAGCTTTTATTCATATAAAAGTGATTTAAAAGAGATAAGACGTGGCAAATCCCTGTTTCCTGAGAAAAAGTGTGTTTTCTAACAGGAAGATAGAAGAAGTAAGACCTCATAATCATTTGAGAAATGCCAGATATTTCAAATATTACACGAGTTCCATTATATGGCAGTGATGAACACCACACTGTAAAACAAATTATGTTATATACACAATGCTGTCAGGAGGCTTTCATTCTTCAATTTCTTCCTAAGTTGATCCTAAAGATAAACATGTACTGGGTATAACTGCTACTGGTATACCAGAAGTTTTTAAGCCTCTCTGTGTGTTCTCATAATGAAAAAAACCGTTTCAATTCAAAATTTCCTTTACAGTTAAAAATCATACCCAAAGGCATGTATATAACTTCTTGTTCCTCTTTCACTATTCAGAGATGTTAGAGTTATGGTTTTATTCATGAAGGAAGGGTCCTTATAGCTCAAAGGATATTCTTTGAAATTCATTGAGTGGCTCACAGATTGAGCCATTCTCAATATCTGAATTAATTGGCTAAATTGCACACTCTCTTATCTTTGCAGTCCTGTTCCAGTGCAATGGAAACCCAGGGCAGTCCAAGTTGAATTATAATTTCATATCCAGCACGCCCACACAAACACACAGGAAGCCTTAGGAGAAGGTTCAGATATACAGAAGCAGATAAAATTATTTGCTTCCAGACATCTACATTTTCTGAGAAGAAGCTGTTCATGAAGTTTTCAAATGTGATTGATTTAATACAAAATAGACATCTAAAAATTATTAAATTATCGTTCTCTAAAAATACCTCTTTTCCCCTGCTTACTATGCAGATATGTCATTTATCCATGACTATTTCAGAGAAAGGTAGTTCAAGATGAATTAAATTAATACTATCTCTAGCTAAGGAACTCATATTAGGTACTAAGAAGATTGCTATTAGACACTCCACATGCTTCCACCTTCTGATCTTATCTACAAGGTCTGATGTTCTTTGGGATATTTCCCAGGGTGAAAGCCTCATCTTACTGAAGATGTCTATATTATTATCATTACCATTTTGAGGAATTTCAGCAGCAGCTAAAACATCTGTTTCTTCTTCAGAGAATCTGGAATACAAACAATTTTGTTTCTAGTACATTGTAAGACAAAAAGGGTGCCATGGAGCTTGATACCTGCAGTTTTCACTTTGGCTTAAACACATGCTTGCCCAGAATCTGATTAAGGAAAACTGAAAACTTTTAACTCTTGATGTTAAAAAAACCTACCCTTTTTAATATAATGTAAAAAGACTGAAACTGTTCATAGTTCACACATTCAATACACTCATGTTAACATGACACAGTCAAGTACTTGATAACTTTTCTTTTCACCACAGTACTTGAAAGATCAAAATATCTTTCTCCAGCTCAAAACAAAAATCATTTTACAGTCATGTTGCCTGAGAACGAAATTTTCAGGAAGGAATTCAAGTATTGTGACTTACCTCTGAATTGCCTTGGCATAGTTAGTTACCAATAAAATTAGGAGCAAGAGCCCAAGCATTCACAGGTTTATGCACAAAATTTTTATTTGTCTTGGCAAGATTAAGAAAGCTGTATGTTATTACAATAATGCCCTGTACTTTTGTTGATGATAGTATACAAGTTCGGATGCACTGGTTTCTATTTTTCTTTTTTGCAACTCCCGAAATTAGGGTCTACAGAAAGAAAAGCCTAGAAGAGCAAGATTCAATGCAAAAAACCCCCCAAACACAGATGCACAAAACAGCCCCCTAGCCTGATCTCAAGAAATCTCCTTGTGTTCTAAATGTTTTTTTCACATCTATGAATAGGAGGGGAATTTGGTTTGATTTGTGATCTTTGGCTGATTTTCTATTTCCCGTGAGGGCTGCAAAGTCTCTGCTCATGGTCTAGGCAATGGTACGAGCTGAGATGTTGGGATGAGACACACTATGTAGATAGAACTGGGAGCAGATAGTGGCCTGGCTATACCAGAACTTACTTGCACAGAGAATTCCTGACAAGTGCAAGGACGTCTTCTTGCTGAGCCCTAGGGCAAAGACTGCAGCATAAATAGTGATAACAGATGATACCTGTCTGGTAGACTACTATAAAAGCCAATCTTGTATGTGGAACAAATACTTAACGTATCTGCTTTTTTTTTTCCAGGTCAGTTGTAGAATTCCCTTCTGTTTTGCTTATCATTAAAAGAAAAAAATCAACATCAGCATAACTATTGCACCTACTTTGTTTCGCCTTTTCAATTGAGGAGTTATGTTGGGTCCTTCCTTTATTAACACTTTGGAAATGGAGGACTGAGACACAGGGAAGGGGAGAAATGTCTCTCCTGCTGGCAGATTAAGAAAGAGAAAATGTGCAACTCAACCATTTCTTTCTATATCAAATGTATTTCCCAGCTAACACAATGGAAAATATTGTTACTCTATTAGCCTATTTATTTGGTACATTTCTTCATTCATATTTCCCTGAAATTTGCATATTTACATACCTTATATATAATGAACAGTCAGATTATCAGATCCTCATTAATAACTGCTTGATATAGAATTCACCAAATGATTAATTCACATTGATGATGCTTATCCTCTATGCCCAATACTCCTCCTCCATCTTTTATCTGTATTATCAAATTATTGTATGACATTTGTACTGTCTTTAACATGGTCACTATTAAAAAATCAATGAACTTAAATAAAATTGATTTTTCAAATACAGCCTAGAGGGTATTCTGTAAGAAATTACACCATGTCTTCAGATTTTTTCACACTGCTTGGCTAGGCATAATGTTTGGAATTTTGTTTTTAATAAATAAATGTTTAAGTTACTATCTTACATTTTGAAAACTGACTTCTAAAAAATACTTTCTACTTTTTATCTTCTCCAAAAAAAGAAAGATTTATTTCAAACAGAGTGCAACTAAACAGCTACGTTGAGAGTTTCACTATCTTTATTATCAGATATGAAATCTTATACTTCCAGCTCAGGTTTATTCTGGCAGACTTTAACCACAATATAGTGTGATAAACCCATTTAACTATATTTTTTGGTAATGCATAATGATTGACTGAATTGCAAAATTCATAGACATATATCTTCAAGATGGCAGTGATATTAGACTAATATTGGGAGCACCCAGTCAGAGCTACCAAACAGGCAGAAGTAGCCCACATCTTACCTGTAAACAACCTACACTCAGCATGTCCAGATCAATCACTGGTACAGAATCATAGGAAAGTCTAGATCAGAAGAAATACCTGATAACCACCTGATTCCACTCACTGTTGAGAGCAAAGCCTTAAAATGGGGTTATCCAGGGCTCTAACAAGCCAAGATATGGATATGTCCAGCAAGAAATGCTTCACCACTTTGGATAATTTATACCAATGCTGAATTGTTCTCATGGTGCAGAACTATTTTTCTGAATCATGACAGTGTTTGTCCTGAAGCTACTTATGCCCATTGCCTCCTCTGTCACTGAGCATTCTTGTGAAGAGAGTACCTTGATGTCCTCTTTAAGTACCTTTTAAGTATTGGAAAACTGTGACTAGATCCCTCTTGAGATATCTCTTCTCTAAGCTGCATACACCCAATTCCTTCAATGTTTCTTCATATATTCAATTCTCCAACTCTTTAATCATTTTGGGGCCCACAGTGGGACTTTCCTGTATCTCTCTTCTGCTGGGAGGAGCATAATTGGACACAGTATCCCAGGGGTTGACTAAAAAGGGCCAAGGAGAGCTGAGAAACCACCTCCAGAAACCTCCTCCCTTGATCTGCTCGCTATCTGTTAGATGCTGCAGTCCAGGATGTGGTTTCTGGCTCAGGATGTCCATTTCTGAAGTACAAAAGCATATGAAGCATATGCTGAAGTATGTCCCACTGGCTCAAGCTCTGCTTCCTATGCACTCTGGTCCCAGGGCCTTCCTGGCAGATATATATTCCCACCTGTTTGTAGGGGTAAAGACCCCAGCTCATGCTGATCTTTGGGATTATTCCAGTTACTGGACTTTACATTCAACTGTATTGAACTTCTGTGATTCTTTTTGACCCAGTTTTCCCAGCCTGTCAAAATATCTCTGTATGAGTGCTCTTCCTTCTGACTAAATCACTTCTCCACCCAGTTTAATGTTATGCACAAACTTGGTGATGATGCAGTCCCTTCATCCATATAGTCTAGAAAGATATTGAATAGTACTGAACCCTGAGCAAACCCAGCCGTGAGTGGGTTCCAGTTAAACTTTATCCACTCTCCTTGTGCTCGACAGTATAGGCCATTTTGCTCCAACTGTGGTCCATCTGTGCAATTCATTTCTTAACCAAATTGTCAGAAGGGATGTCATGGGAGGCTGTGCCAAATGATTTACTAAAGTCAAAGTAGTAAATTCATAGCTCTCTTATAATCCAGTGAACAAACCGTTTCATCATTGAAAGCAATCAGGTTGGTTAAACCCAATTTACCTTTGTTAAATCTGTATTGGCTTTTGCCAACTAATCTGCCACATAAGCATGTAAACCCACACTGCTCAGTAGTCATTCTGTCTACAAACAGCAGTGATGCTTCCAGCAGGTGAAAGGCTGTGGTTCTCAGTCTGTGTGGACAACAAATATAATTAAAGTGTTGGAGGTGGCCTCAAGGATTCTTTCAAAGTGCGGAAAAATTATTTAGGTACTTATTCTGTACTTCAATTTCTTTCATACTTCTGAGAATTTTATTGGGGCTCTAGAGAAGTTTCTTGCCTTGCGATAATAACCCTGAATTTTTGAGGGAGAAATTAAGGCTTTAGCATTACTTTCCAAATATTGCTGAACACCATGATCAAAATTTGGTAATAATTGAATGGTAGAAGTTACTATAAACTTAAAAAAAATAAACAAAGACAGCAAAGAGGATTCACTTAGTTAAAAAGTGGTTAATAAAGCGGCATCATGCCATGTTTTGCATAGTATTTTAGAACATAACTATATTTTAGACCATTCCTATACCACACCATGTCCAGGCCAGCATGTTCCTTGGGAATTAATCTCTTTATTATGATGCATATGTCCTTAGATCTTTAATTGTGTTCAAATATAATTCATTATGTTCAAATAGAGGTAACTTAATATATAAGGGTCAGACTACGGATCCTACAGTCCCTGTACGTCGGGCAACCAACTCTTTAAGTTACTTTCCATACTTTCAAACAGCAGTTGAATTCTGTGAATATTAATATAATTCATGAGTGATGGACTACTAAACATGGTGGCAATTATAACTGTGATTAAGTAATCATTGAAACTCAGCTAAAAGAACAAAATTCACTAACAGCACAAAATCCATTTTGATTAATGTCTTTAGCATAAAGAATACATGAACTGTCCTTTCAAAAATGCGTGTAGCACCCAGTTGTAAGGAAATACTGGAGCAGTAGGTTGTTTTAACATTTTCATCATGGCTAGTTAACAGCTTGATCCATCTGTTAACGTGCAGGACACCGTAAAGGAGATGGGAAATAAATTCATTTTCAACTGATCTTAATAAGGACAGGTACCAAAATATACCACTAAAACCAGAAATATTTGGGGGAATTTCATGGCTTTCTTCATTGCATTTCTATTTTCAGGCATTTTATTTTTGCATAGAGCATGCACCTCTATTGTAACTGATTGTAATTATGTTTGTTTAGTTTATTAGCTATATTTATTAAAAATACTATATGTAATTGATATATACTGATATCGATACGAGGAACAATCACTTGAATGACAACAAAGGTTTTATTGTCAAACTCTTCTGTTTGCCACTTAGACAAAAAGAACATTTACCAGTAAAGCTGGATGAGGAGAAAGATCATTCAGAGGAAATCAGAACGGGAATTCTAGGGCAACAAGATTACAGTAATAGAAACAGTTCTGTCTGCAAGATGCAAATTATGTAGGATTTAACTGATTTCAAGTATTACAATGTCAGTCATCTTTCCTGTTAATACATAGAAATTTTGACCTTCATCTAGCCAGTGTAGTCACCCACCTACCTTCCCCTTACTGCAGAGAAACCCTAATAAAACAACATTATCTTGCTCATAGTCTTACATTTTAAATAAAAATATTTTGCACTCTATTTTTATTATTACTTTCCTCTCATATTCTTTCCTTCTCTTGAGGAAAGTTACTGTATTGGCTTCCTAGTTTTAGTACCTTTCCCAGTTGAATGTGTTTTCAGTGTTAGCATGCTTTAGCCTGGCCACATCTATCTGCTGATGGCTGTACAGTTCTATCCTTTCTCTGACTCAGCGTTCTGCTGGTTCTTGAGGCAGCTTAGCACCACTTCAATCAGACCCATACCCCAGGCTTTACACCTATTATTCACATTCTTGCCGCTTTTCCCAGACCTCTAAGTTGTTCTCTACTGTTTGTCCAGCCAATTTCTCACCTTTTGACAATACACAGTTCTCATTTGCTTCTGTCATTTCGTCAGCGCTAGCATTTCAATTTTAACACTCAATCATTTCAGCAAAAGAGCCTAACTTGCTGAGAAAGTTTGACTTCAGATTCCAAGATGTAGCTGTGAGACTCAGAAGATGCAATACGTATCTCACAAAACATGAAGACTATAATTTAGCATTGAAATAAAATCAGAGATTGTAGGTTATGAAAGAAATAAAATGAAGTGCCATGGCAATACCACTTTTTTGTTGTTGTTAGTTTTTTTGTTTTAGCTTTGGATAAAAGGCATTTTTCTTCGAAAACAATTTTTTCTGTTAAAATATTTTTTTTTTCTTCTCAGAAAAATACAGAGGAACTGAACGCAGTTTGACAGCCAAGAAAACATTTAAACATTCTGATATTTTTCCAGTGATTCCAAAGCTAGCAGTTCATAAGGTATTCTCTTTTTCAAGCTTTATTCACCTTGAAAAAATGCATGATTCACTGTAAATAACCAGTAAATTCCATAATGTTTCATCAGAGTCAAGATTTCAGCTTGTTTTTCTGAGGCCTGCTAATAAGATGCCACTTTGTAGCTACATCTACTTGTTGAACAGTTAGTGTATTTTCCCCATATAAATATTTCAATAAAAGCAGTTACCTACAACACAAAAAATCCCAGGACTTGGGAGCATGACTGTTACTTGGTCTTCTGTCAGCAAGAAATTGCCCTCTAATATTACTAGGGATTGTTATTTCAGGTTTTTTTTTGGGGGGGGGAGGGGGCAGGAAGGAGGAAGGAAGCACATATTGCAGAGTAATTATAATCTTCATTATTTCCTATGGACTATTCTTTTGGAGCGATACTTTGAGAAAAGCAGACTTTTAAATAGGCTTCAGGTATCTCAGAGAATAGCAGTGAAAAGCTGGTTGGACCTTTCTGACATTTGTGATATTAATTTGAAAATCTTATAAGCCACAGTATTATAGATGTAAAGAATAAGAATTCTAAAAATCAGTTTCAACTTGACAGTAGGTACATTCTCAAGAAATTTAATTAACTCACTGTTATTCCTTTCACTGCTTTTAGGGTTGTTCTCCTGGAAGAATCTCACGTGCATTTCACTGAGTAATCAAGTTTGGTTGGTAATGACTGTTCTTTCAGTGATTTGAAATACATTAATTCTTTTGTAGAAAATGAATAATTAGAAGACATTTAGTGTAACTAAGTATTTCTCTGGGTTTCATTAAGTAGAAGAAATAATTATTTAATTCATCACATGCACAGCTAGCAAGTGCAATCATCTGATCAATACACTCTCATAAATTATAGTGACATTATAGACATTGGCACTTTTTGCTGTTATTCCTTGAGATGTTCTCAAAACCATCTGCCTTTATAAAAGGCAACAAGATAACTAGTGTGTTCAACTTAACACAAGTCATGATAGCCTATCATTTATAATAGGTATAAATCTTCCTGAAAAGTAAGATTTTTATATTTTTTTCTCTAAATTATAATAAAACTTTTTATGAAATATTGTCTCATTATTCTTGAAAGTCTTGACTATTAATTTCTCCTTCTAAAGCCAGATAATATTTCATATGCTAGAATATATACAAAACTCTATTCTTTTTAACTTCTTAGTAAGTTCTGTCCTTGTTACAAATTTGTCAGATAATTAAAATTAGAAAATGGAGACTAAGAAACGATACTTTAAGCATCATTATATTTATCCTGATACCTTTAAAAAATAAAATTTGTGTTTACGTAATAAAGCTTTTTGCATGCATAATCTCATTAAATTCACCAAATTATTTCAACTTCAAAAAAGTCATATGTCTAAAAGTTGTATTTCTATCTATTCCATGGATATTAAAGTTGTGTTCTGATGCTTCTAGTGACTAAAAAGCTTTGTCATTAGCTCTCCTTTCCTATCAGAGTGGAGAATTCATGATAGATTTTTGTCTTAAGGTGGCTAAAGCTGAGCATGTTACCTTAAATGTAGAAAAATTGCATCTATGATAAGGAAAGCACAATACCTAAAGATGCAATTACTACTGTCAGTCTTTCAGCTCTCAGTGATAACCCATGTTGTCTGTCCCGATCAAAGAAAGTGGAACATGAAAACTATTCCAAAAACACACCTTTCCAACATATGTTCTTAAAAGAAAAAAAAAAAAAAGGGTAAGTAACATCTAAGAATGTGATTTGTGTTGCTAACCATTAATATTTGCAGCATACATTTACATCATATGGCTGATCTAGTCTGCCAAATCCCAAAAACTGATTCAAAATAGGAATGGACAGTAGGCCAAGGAAGGGTATTCTCCCTCTCTACTCTTCCCTCTTGAGGCTGCCACCTGCATTGCTGCATCCGAGTCTGGGGTCCTGAAGACAAGAAAGGCTTGTTAGAATGGGTCCAGAGAAGAGCCACAAAAATGAGCAGAGCACCTCTCCTAGGAAGACAGGATGAGACAGTTAGAGTTGTTCAGACTGAAGAAGAGAAGGCTCTGGGGATACCTCATTGTGGCCTTCCTGCCCCTTAAGGAGGCTTATTAAAAGGAAGGAGAGGGACTTTTAATACAAGCAGATACTGACAGGACAAGGAGCAATGGTTCTAAACTGAAAGGGGCAGGTTTAGATTAGATGTTGGGAAGAAATTCTCCACTATGAGAGTGGTGAAGAACTGGAAGAGTTTACCCAGAGACGCTGTGGATGCCTCATCCCCGGAAGTGTTTAGTTCCAGATTTGATGGGGACTTTAGCAACTTGATCTAATAAAAGGCATCCCTGCCCATGGCAATGGGGTTTGGAACTAGGTGATCATTATGACCCCTTCCCACTTAAACCATTCTATGATTGCATTATTCCAGTGCTGCATTAAAACAGTGTATATAAGATGCTGTGTTCAGTTTTCTCAGTTAAATTAGAATAACTGGAAAAAAAATTCAAGAAAAAGGTAACTGTACCAAGTGATGCTAACCTCCCAGTGTTCAGTTCATAGCTATGGCTATATACTCTTACCTCAGCAGTGGATAAAGGTAATCCTCTTTTCACTTTGAAGAATACTTTGAATTCTTTTATTACAGCAAAAGTCCACAGGAATGAAATGAGTATTAAATCTTGTAAAGTGGAGAAACTTCAAGAGAGAGATGCTCTCTTGCTCTCTGTGGATGGCCACGGGTGGCAAATTAGATATGAGTTTGCAGTATAATATGAAAGAAAAATGCAATTCAACAAAGATAACAAGTCATGGAGGATGAAGACAGTTGTCATTCTATACAGCCCATATGGTATAGAATCACCCAAACATGCCATTCTATTGCATGTACCTTGACATCAGAGAAGTTGTTGATTTACAGCTTGAGAAGATAATTTGTGTTGAAGGACTGTATATTCGAAGTTAAAAAAAAGATAATTAGAAAGATGTCGGTGGGTGGACAAGAGGATTACTCACTGATAATTTCCTATGTATACCTGAAGAAAGAAAATGACTGGTGGGATTAACTATTTGTTAATACTGTTAACAATTGTTGTGCTACTGGATCTAACAGTGCAACTGGAATGCTACTGCAGCTCTGCAACAGCAGAGCTAAATTTATCTCAAAGCACACCAGAATATGCAACAAATCTGTTTCACTAAAATTATGATGTATCAATGCCTTTATTAATCTTTAGAATATAATTGCATTTTATTTTATATAATGAAGACAAGGAGGAAAGATATGGTAATGTGGTTAGTCAACGCCAGTGGGCAGCTGAGCCCAATACGGCTGCTCACTCAGTACCCCACAGAGGGATGAGAGAACTGGAAGAACAAAAGTAAGAAAAACTCATGGGTTTGGAAAAAGACAGTTTAATGGGGAAAGAAAAGCTGTGCATGCAAGCGAAGCAAAACCAAGGAATTCATTCACTGCTTCTCATCAGAAGTCAGGTGCTCAGCCATCCCAGGAAAGCAGAGCTTCATCATGCTTAACAGTGACTTGGGAAGACAAACGTCCACCATTTCATTCTTCCCTCAGATTTATATGCTAAGAATGACATCGTATGGTATGGGATATCCCTTTGGTTAGTTGGGTCAGCAGTCCAGCTATGGCCTCTCCCAACTCCTTGTACATTCCCAGCCTACTCGCCAGCAGGGCAATGTGAGAAACAGAAAAAGCCTTTCTGTGCAAACACTACTTAGCAAGAAACATTGGTATAACACCAACACTTATTTTGTCACAAATCCAAAACACTGGTGCTATGAGGAACATTAACTCCATATCAGGCAAAACCAATACAAATTTTAAAAAATGTAAAGGTTTGGCTTGGATGACAAGGAACTTAATTTCATGAGGAGGAAGCTAAATGAATGTGCTTGAAAGAAAGAAACTTGAATTTGACCAAGAAGTTCAAGTAAAGTTTAACTAAATCCCAGTTAGCAAAGCTGAATAATTCTCTTGGAATTATA
The DNA here is from genome assembly GCA_013398115.1 of Falcunculus frontatus. Classification (NCBI taxonomy): domain Eukaryota; kingdom Metazoa; phylum Chordata; class Aves; order Passeriformes; genus Falcunculus; species Falcunculus frontatus. The sequence continues at coordinate 228,056 of VZRV01004136.1, read as the reverse complement.
TGCAATCTGTACTATGCTCTGTTTCTCTCCTGGCTGATGTAAAGACTCCCCATCCAGCTGTCAAAGCGTGCTTTTTATTCACTGAAAGTCCATCTGACACAGTTGGCAAAGTCTGAGTTACAAGCTTAAAAAAGAAATCTGCTGAATCCTCTCAGGGAGTACTTGCAGATTGGTTATGGACTGGATTCCTGCCTAGTAAGCAGAAAGAGTAACCAGATAGCCAATTTCCTGTCTAACCACAGTTTATGCAAAATAGACTAGAGAGAATAACCATGCCTAGTTATGAAGGCAGAGTAGAAGTTCAGCCAGGTCTTCTGCACTGCTCACCACAATGAATTAATATTTCATTGTGTGACAGTGGCCATTAGTGATAAATTTGTCATTCAAAGTTGGTCTGCAAGGATATCTTTTATCTACAAGGATAAGTATCTTTTCTCAGCCCTTTTATCAATTTCAATTCATAAACAGTAAAGAAGTAAAACACATGTGGCAAGGCTGCACTAACGTATAGGAGTAAAATAAAGAATAATAAAAGAAGGCAGAGAAATGACACAGAGTGATGACATATTCCCGTGAAGTACAGCTTGATTTATCATCCACATTCAGGTAAATAAGATCATATTTCTCATTCAATTAAAAAATATTAAAGAAGACTAAAGAAAATTATGTGCAGGGTAAATAAATACGTTTTTGTAGAATTTAGTGAAAGAAACATTTCATAAAGATTCTTCATGAGAAAAATTCCCATAGAAAAGATAAAAGTCAGTCAGCTTTCTATTTAAATGTTTCCCTAAGAAATGACATACAGACCTTTTTCATTAGCGTATGATTTTGTTTGTTAAATCAAATAAATTTCCAGAAGCTATTCTGATTACTTCCTTGAGCAATCATAAATATATTAATAACAGGCAGCAGGAGTGATATTATATGTATATTTTATAATGAGTTTTTGTTTATAAAAATGTGGTTTTATCACTGATATGAAATTGAATTTCTAGGTATCATAAGAAATCTGCAAAGATGAAACTGAAACTACACATGTAACCAAGAAAGTTTATATTTAACTTATTTAATAAAAATGTCAGTAAGATGTAGTCAATGGCTCAATGTCCGAGTTGAGATCAGTGACAAATGGCATTTTTAAGGGCTCACTATTTGGACCAGCATTATTTAACATCTTTGCTGGCACTAGGACAATGGGATTGAGGGCAGCCTCAGGCGACTTTGCTGCCTACATCAATCTGAGAGGTGTGGTTGAGATGCTGCAGGGTCGGGATGACATCCAGAGGGATCTTGACAGGTTTGAGAGGTAGTTAAAAAATGTGAAATGCAAGATCCCTCACCTGGGACAGGGCAATCCCAAACAAAAATACAAGCTGGGTAGAGGTTTGGCAAAGGTTTGCAAGTTTTACGAGAAGCCTTAAAGAAAAGGACTTTGGGGTACAAGGGCGTGCAGTGAGAGGACAAGGAGGGGATGGATTCTAGTACCTACAGGAGGCTTATGAAAGCAAGGGAGATGGACTTTTTTTGGGGATACATAGTGACAAGGACAAGGGGCAATGGTTTCAAACTGAAAGAGGGCAGACTTAGTTTTGATGTTAGGATATAAGGGTGGTGAGGCACTGGAACAGGTTTTCCAGAGAAGCTGTGGATGCCTCATCCCTGGAAGCGTTCAAGGCCGGGTTGGGTTAAAAAAACCTGGTCCAGTGCTAGGTGTCTCTGCAGGAGTGCTGGAACTAGAGGATCTTTAAGGTCTCTTCCAATCCAAACCATTCTATGATTCTGTGCAGAAACTATGTTTATAAAAATATCTGCACCAAAGAAAAACATACCCAGGCAGAGGATGTACACATGAACAGGTTGTCTAAAGTGTACAGGCTATTTAAGAAAAGACATACGGAAGAGTACTTGACGTAACATCCTAGAATTAGAGAAAATGAAAGTATTTTGTTGAAGAATCAATTAACCTTGCAAAGGGATCCCAACTTAACCATGTAGATCATAATTAAATTTGGTCTTAACTAGGATCATGGGTAAAGCTGCTCCTACATTTGATACACACTGCTGTAGTAAACTCCGGTGAGTTGTGCAGGTGCTCCTTTCTTAAGAAACAGTTATGCAAAATTGATCCCTGGTGACATTTATGTTATCACTAAGCACACCAACATTGCTTTATTGTTTTTAAAGTGAACTGTGTGAATCTGGTCTTAAGACTTTCTGGCTCTGTTTGGACTGAGTACCTGACTTGAGGACTGCCTATGGAGGTTGGGTGCAGCAACAGATTAATAATGTGGGCAGCCAAGATTATAAGATGGCTGCAGCAAAACCATGCTATTAATTAATTTAATTTTTTATTTTTAATTGCTGTGGTCATATGCATAGAGGGTGCATTTTCTCTCAAAGAGTGTACTTCAACAATTCAGGCATTAGCTTCACTATTTCAGTCCTGAGTTATCCTCTAAAAAGGACTGCCAATTATGTTGAACTTAATAAAATTGTGTGGTAGCTTTTGTGAGGTTTCATTTTACGGAACTTTTTAATTGTGCCTTATTACAGCTAATTATCACTGTTTGTACAGACTGCAATTTTGCCCTTATCATCCTGCTACACATATCATCCTTCATGTATTTTTTTGATGATTCACATTTAGTTACAATACATACACATTTTCCACTTGTCCTTTTCAGATGCAGACAGTGAAGTAAAGAAAACCATTATGCTTTATTAAAATAGATGAACTGTTTTAGGAATCTTAAAGGTATAATGAGAAGAATAGAGAAGAAAATTATGTGAATAAAAATAAATATCCAAAATTCATTTGTAAAGATGAAAGAATGGCATCAGAATAATGCTAAGGAGACCCCTGTCCACTTTTACTGCAGGATTTTTAGTCACAGAGTAAATCAGCTGGTATTCATCTCATCTCATCTATCTTCTGCTGTCTAAAACTTTGTTTTCTGAATGTAAGCTCTCTTGGTTTAAACTCTGACACAAAAGACTAGTACCTCTAGCAAAAGGTTTATCTCATCTGTATTAATGTCTATAAAACTACAAAACAGGAAAATTAAACCATAACATATCCAACTATTTCCTATTTTGTTTACAACAATGATGACTGCCCTTAAAACAAACAAACAAACAAACAAAACCTATTGAACTCTCTGGATCGTATTAATACTGAAAATGAAAACAACCAGCAGAAAGCATGTTATATAACTGCTCCTAATATAAATCATGCATCATTACACTATCGTAATACAAACAGAACAATACTTTCTGTAGCATGTTTCATCTGATATTCTATATGAATAAAATGGAAATATATATCAATTTAAATAACATACAACAAAAATGATGAGTAGCACAGGAGTAATGCAAAAATGTTTTTTGAAACCTAAGAAGGGAGGTTGCCATGGAAACAGCCAGGTTAGAAATCTTTTTCTTGCTACAGTTTTATTCAGCTGCTGCTTATTCTTTATGTTATTTTAATAAATTAATCTTCCTGAAGTAATTCATGATTTTAATTTTTTCAGAATAAGGTGTTATGTTAAGAACTTTTCAGATGTAAGGAAAAGACTAATGGCATATTCATGTACACTGAAACATAGAAAAATGAAAATTTCCACTTTACTCCTACTCTCATCTAGCTGAAAGACTAAAAGAAAAAGGTGAGTAAAAGTGAGTCATTCCCTCCATAAAAGGCTATCATGACACTCTGCACAGAGTGCGTTTTGCCTCAAGTGACCTAAAGGAAAAAGGAAACCTATAAAAACAGTCTCTCCAAATTTTAAATACTTGAATTATTTATTCTACATGAATAAAACAGGTGAGCTCAAATGTTCAACTAATAGAACTCATCTATAAAAGTAATTTAAAAACAAAGTTTAAAATTAAAACAAATAAAATAAATAAGTACCAGGTTAACCAGAAAAGGAACACAAGTACTCAGTGACAAAAGAGAAAAATTCTTGCTAACTAGCCTGTCTGCAAGAGACAGGAATTTAATTAGTCTATAAAAACATACCTGCAACAAATACACGTTTCTAAATATTAGTTTTCATAGAGAAAAAAAGGTGAAATACTAAAGGAAGAAGAATGGAAAGGGTAACAAGTGGCACATCTTCAGAAAACAACCTGAAGGAAGCAATATAAAACAAACTTAAAAGCGAACCAAAAGAATTAATAGTGTTCAATGAACAATATAAACAGCCAAAATTAATAAAAAAACCACCAGGGACTAATAAAAATTATCTGAAGACTGAGCCACATAAAAGACGAAGAATGTTCAAAGAAACTACAAGGCAATAACACATACAGGGAATGAATCCGTGGGATTGAAAATGTACATGTTATTTCTTGGAACAAGAGCTGATCTAAGACTCTCTGTGGATACTTTTTTCCCTACTAAACATGCTGGTTCACTGATAGGTAAAAATTTTTTTGGACACATTTATCTTAAGAAAGGTTGGAGCACAACACAGGTCCTTTAGGACTTTCTCATCAGTTACCTGCTCCACAGTTTTCTGATAGATTGTGTGGAGAATTACACTCACTCTATATTGAGCCAGCACCATGTTAGTTCCAACATCACATATTAAATCAAGCGTCAAATACTAGCTGTATATAGATCATCACTTAAATTTCCTCGACCATTTCTTCTATCGCTGAAGATGGCATTATGTTGCACTTTTATTACACTGAATTCAGAATACATATTAGTCAATACTCATCAGTCCTTATGTTTCTAATGAGAAAGATCACATGAGGACAGCAAGTGATGGCAAGAGACAGCGCCCATCATTTTCCTCAATATTTTTGGTTCTGACTGGAGGTTTTCTCATCTCCAAGGAAAGAGGCTGGAGTTTCTTCCAATAAAATTGATGAAAAACATCAGATGGTGCTATCTAACAATGTAAGATGCCTTACTGTGCTGGAACACAGGTTTCAGTCTCCTTGGAATACCTTGCTTTTCCAGTGCCGTCTTCCAGACGTAGCAGCTACAGGTGCACCACTTGGCTCTATCACAGTACTAAGCAGAAGGTTTGTTTAGGGCCTTTCCACATTGCTTATAGGACTTATTTTTATGGTGCTGTCCCCATGTCTCAAGAATCTTACAAAAATTTCCTTATATTAATTGTACCAATGGATAACCCGAATTTAAATATTTTAGAACTTTCTTGCTACAAAATTAGTCCTTTGTTGCAAGACAGACTAGAGGAAGCTAAAATAATGACGGTTCCTATTTTTACTTTTCTGTTTTTCAGATCTGCTGATTCACAACACTGTTGCTTGTGGGTGTTTGGTGGGCTCACCTTGGATAGCTTCCAGACCTCCATCCAGCTAGCTGCTTTCTTACTCCCTCTCCTCAGCAGGATGGGGAGAGAAAATTAGGAAAAATATCTCATTGGTTGAGATAAAGACGGTGAGATCACTTACTAGTGAGAATTATGAGGAAAAAAAATCAACTTGGAGAAAATGAATTTAATTTATTGCCAATTAAACCTAGAGTAGGATAGTGAGGAACAAATCAGAAACTAAAACGTATTACACTTGGCCTGACCTGCCTAAAGCTCAGAAGTAATGCTTGTAAAATGTCCTGAATAAGGTCATCAGAATATTGCACTAACTGGTCACCCAGTCTATATTATTACACAATTACATTCCTGTCAAAAACTTTCAGAAAATATTTACAATGTTCACCTGAAAGCCACTTGTGTCTCTTACCCAAAGAGAAAAGGACTTAGGTAATTATTTCGTAAAATATCTAAAGACGTTGTCTGATTCTATTTGATCTATTTGTATATGACTCTATCTTACCTTGACATGCAAAAATAAAGATCATGCTCTGTCACAAAAATCCACAAACGTAGACCCAGAAGAGTCCATTACTTAAAGTAACCTATACCTTTTGATGCATGGGCTTCCTATGTTGTGTTAATAAAATTAGAATATAGTACAGGGAAATTAGAAAAACAAAACCCAAGGGAAAAAACCCCAAACTAACCAATCAACAACAACCCCCCCCCCCCAAAAAAAAAAACCTCAGACAAACCAACCTCAACCCAAATTGCTTAAAAGGAAAAAATTTTGTCTAGTTATCTATTTGTAAAATTTGACTCTAGTTATTTCAGGTTTCCAGCAATGCTGAGGTACATTTATGTGAATTAATGATCTGTATGATTAAATGACCTAATTTCATCCTATTTAGTGACAATATCTTATCAACAGCAGGATGGACTATGGGAATAATTTCTAAGAAATATCTCGGCTGTATTACAGAGAATGTTAATGGACTATTTTTAAAGCTGCTGAAAGGAGATTTGTCGTATAAAAATAACAGTTTCAGTATTGAAACTGACCACATATTAAGAAATTGAACTACTTGAAAGTAATTAATAAAGCATAAGATATATTTTCATAAAATTACTCATCAATTAAATGTATATTTTTTAGTTTTGTTAAATATGTAAAGTTCTGATTTCTTAACAAGGAGAAACAATTGTGCTTCTCAAGGATGAAGGAACTCTATATGTCAGTCTGAAAACTTAAACTAAAAAATGCAAATTTTGGATCATTTTAATGAACCGTGTAGGCTGCAGAAGCATTTGGGGTAGATCTGGGTATCTCTCTAGAAGAAAAAAACTGTCTTGGAAAGTTCATACAGACATAAATACGTCAGATTGGTGATTGCCTTAATATAACACAGGTCGCATTGCTCATTCTATGTGCTTTCCCCACTTTAATCTCTTCTTTAAATAAAATAAAACTGGAGGGCCACAAGTCTCAATCAAAAGCAGTTTTATCAGTCTATGAACCCTCTCTGACAATTGAATTCTCTTAATTCCCCCCAATGGCAATGTGCTAGTTTCTCTGCATTTCTTAAACACTCTGCTTTATAAAGACACAGCATGTGAAAGATCCTGCTTAGTATCAGAAGCAGCTTAAGTATTACCATAACGTTCTTGTTGAGTTAATGAACCTTGTTTATTAATCAGGCTAATCAGCTTGCTTTCTTCACATACAACCAAGTATCTACAGCACACGGTACATGTTCATGTTCTCATTGGCCCAGTTATGCATTTTCAAGATGCAACACTGCATACCATGTGTAGCCAGATGAGCTTTTGGAAAAATATATATCTTTATAATAAAAAGTGCTAATCTTACATCCACTTTGAACAGAAATTCTATTAAACAAAAGATAAAAATCACTCCTTCCTTTCAAAACATATAGGTTTACTCTATGTTTACTATTATACAGCATCTCTTCACTATTAAACCATGTCAAGATCATTTGTTAAACTATCTTCACCCATTCCTAAGGCAAAGCTCTTAGTGAGTCTTTCCAGATCTGTCTTAGCTTATAATTCATGTTTCTGAAAGAAAAACTAAAAATAAATTAATCCTTTCCTTCTAAATTGTAACTTAAGAGAACTTAGGGTCTCCCATACTCAAATAAATGGCAATACTGTTATGTCATAATTTGAAGAAAAAAATATTCAATGAATTTTGATCTATACAATTCCTAACTGTGATCATCCTTTTAATATATGTAACTCCTAACTACGATCACTCCTGAATTTTTAGTCAAAGGTAAAAAATAGTGCTGCTCACTTTTGACATGGCAGAGACCTTGACATATCTCTCGCTCAACAAAGTTATCTTAAAATGTATCTAGAAAAATAGAGTTACAACTCTTCATAAAATAATAATTTAAATAAAATTAGAAAGAGAACCTCCACTGAAGATAGAGGAAAGATCTTTATGTTCATTGTTTGTAGCATATTTGATATTGAAATTTGAGAAGACACCATTATGCACCTAAAATAAAGTGCAGATACTATTTTAGACAACAGCGGCAAAGCAGAAAAGTGCGAAGAAAACAGTTACCCACCTAATGAATAAAAATGTTATTGGTCTAGGCAGACACACAGTTACAGATACAAATTTTTTCATTTACAAGAACTTGATCATTAGAGCATATCCAAATTCTCTGTGTTCCCTTGTCTATTGCTATTGAATACATGTGATTTATTCAATTTTTTTTTTTATTGTTACTTATTTGCTAAAAAGCCAGCAACTACTGTTCCTCTGACAAGCAAAACTTATTTTTTTCCAGAAATCCAGTAGGACACTGGCTCTCAATGAAAGTATGGAGGCATAAATTGTCAGTTTTCACTTAAAGATTAGCTCAAGTCAGCTGTGTTATCTTTTGAAGTGATACTCCTGTTAGAACTGAGCTAGCAGTAAAAATATCCAGTAATGTAGCTACTTGTGTTTCAGGCAATTTACAGACATTATTTAATCATAACGATGTATTTGTGAGATGGTTACATTTGTTTATCTGCAACTTCACCTAGAGAATATGAACTGGGATATTAATTAATTCAGCCAAGGGCACAAAGAGAATGTGTATCACATTTAGATTAAAATTCTCTTTTCAGCTCATTGTTAGGTATTCACCTCACTACACAATTTCCCCCTTCTCTAATTTAGTTTGCTATTATATTAATAATGTAGCTGCAAATTGTGATACAGCAAGTCTTAGCTCTTTTCAAAAATAACTGATCCTTTCTACAGATGACCCCTGGTTGACTATGGGTATTTGTTGATCATTTGACTGATGATGATGAAGAACCATTGCTATGCACAGCATTTTATTAGAGTCGATAGAATGAAACTCATAATTGCTAGTGTATATTTCCGTTACATAAACTTTGTTGTTCTAGATGACACACGCACAAACACTGAGAATTGTAATAAAAATTAATTGGGTATGGAAAACTTTACAGAGTGACTGGCTGTTCTTTAAAGAAAGAGGCACAGATGATTACTAAGACAACATCACGACAATTTTGTTTCCTGTCACTGACATGCGTTCTGCTGTATGAAAGAGATCTCCTTTTAGATCTGTGGAAAGAGGTGCAGGATATTTCTGTGTAAAATCCACTGTAGATAAAAGTTTTGGTGAACACTAACAAGAGTCAAACACATGATAGCAAAGCGGTGCATTGAATGTGAAAATCTCCATCTCAGAAGAACAAAGAAGATAATGTTCATGTTAATGTTTTGCTACAGCCTCTATTCAGTGAAACACTTGACAGGCTTACATTTGTGTCAGTGAAGCAACAAACTTGAAAGAATCACCTTACCTTTGAAAATATAAGTCCATATTGTCTTCAGTTCCCAACTCAGCAGATACCGCCCTTAAGGCATTTAGGGATCTCGTGTTATTAAATACTTTAAAATTCCCTTAAAATCAGTTGCTCAGGTTGAGAAGGTTCATTGGAGACCTGTATTTCAGCACTCTTACGTTTCCAGGTGCTACTGATCACCATCAGTTTATCTTCAAAACACCACAGTACTATAACTACTTCTTAGCCCATAACTGTATAAAATTAGTTTTCTTGACCTTATTTTCCATAGTAACAATGAACTTATAAATGCACATGTCAAAACAAAAACCATTTTAGAATTTATCAGTAATTTATCATCCATATTTATGAATGAACTTACAAATTGAAAAATCGGTACCCCAGGCTCCTTTGGTCAAAGGATTTCTAAGGTCAGGAATTTCTAACCCATCCTTTTCTATGTTTTTTTAGTCAACACAAAATAACATGTAAAATCTGAAACTAAACAATGTATCTATAATTAACAAAGCAAAATCTTCAGCATTATATATCTTTCTCCCTAATTTTGATTAGGCTTTTTGCATTGCTCTTAATTCACCTGCCATCTGGCCTGATGCATCTTGGGTGTCACTTATATCCTCTAGTATATCTTCCAGCCTTATACAATACCTTGGATACTTCAGGACATTTCAGATGCCACAAAGATCAGGCAACCAGATTGAGGTCATACGAACTTTAGAGTAATGTTCAGTTCTTTTAGGAATTAGTAATTTGGCCAGTGGAATATTATTTGAAAGACTGGGGTTTTTATGTTCACTAAATTTCAAAATTTTGCTGCCTAAAACCTACCTATTTTGAAAGAATGTGTTGCTATAAGGTGTCTATGCAAATATACACTAAATAATTTAAAATCTTCAGTTCTGTCATATTTCTTTCCCAGTATGTTCCAGTACTACAAGTACTTCTTTATCTAAGTAATGTATAATTTATAAAAATTTCTTATGACAAATTAGAGAAAAAAACCTCTTTTTATTAGTCTAAATAGCTAGCTCTGTATATTTCAAAATGCAAGCAGAATGCTTTCATTGTACAAGATTTTATAGCACTTGAGTAGCAAATGTGGGACTTCCATACTATGCCAACGTAGCAATTATATAAAAAGTATAAATTCTTACCAAAGCGGCAATTGCATCTGAAGCCACTTATGTCCTCTTCACAGGTTCCTCCATTCCAACAGGGTCTGTCTCGACACTCATTGATGTGAACAGAACATGTTTCTCCTGAAAATTTGATTTAGGAAAAAAAGGACAAATATGCTGAAATGTTCAAAATCATAGAGATATACTTGTTATGAGAAAAGTCTCTGGGATTGTCTCAGTCTACATGGTGACCCCACTGGCCATGGTACACTGGGTACACAGGACTAGTGATAGACTCCCTGTGTGTCATGAATTTTTCTGCTTCATTGGTTGCAGGGCAGTCCATTTTTACAGGCAAAGTTGGAAGCATTACAATCAGGAAAATAGAAAGCTTTCCTACTGAGGTTATGCATACCCCTGAAGTTTTTTTCCCGTTATACAAATCTACAGCATTCAAGCAATTTTTGTCCAGTTTTGTCGATCATTTTCTTCCACTTTGCTCTCTGACACCTTTGAAAAAGAATTTTGAAGTATTATTGCGTATGAAACTCAGGCCAACGTTAATTTACAGTAGCCTCTGCTCTACAGCAAGTTGCCAGTACTGTAATATCGGACATTTTTCTTTCTCTGCGTAATACAAAGGAGGAGTATGATCAAATCACTAAAGAAAATTTAATGAGGCAAAATGCAGATAAGAGGAGATGAAATAATTAAGAGCAAAGCTAGGAAATATAGTAAAATGTAGATTTGTAATCTAAAAAAGAAGTTGCATTGGTATGTAACAGGAAAAGCTATTTCCAGTATATTGGGCTTGTGTGGCCAGGTTTCAGTAGAGGGAGGGGCACAGAGGTGGCTTCTGTGAGAAGGCACCAGAAGCTTTCTCCATGTCCAGCAGAGCCAGTCCCAGCCAAGTCCAAGATGGACGTGCTACTGGCCAAGGCTGGGTGGGCCAATCAGAGATGGTGGTAACACCTCTGTGATAACACATTTAAGAAGAAGGAAAAAAAGTTATTGTGCAAGTGTAACGGCAGCCAGAGAAGAGCTGAGTGAGAATATGTGAGAAGAACAGCTCTGCAGACACCAAGGTCAGTGCAGAAGGAGGGGCAGCAGGTGCTCCAGGTGCCAGGGCTGAGATTCTCCTATAGCCCATGGTGAAGACCGTGGTGAGGCAGCTGTGCCCCTGAAGCCCATGGAGGGCCATGGGGATGCAAATATCCACCAGCAGCCCAGGGAGGAGACTCATGCTGGAGCAAGTGGATGCCTGAGAGCAGGCTGTGAATCTTTGGGAGGCTTATGCTGGAACAGGCTCCTGGCAGTGACCTGCAGACTCATGGACAGAGGAGCCCATGCTGGAGCAGGTTTCCTGGTAGGACTTGTCACCATGTGGGGGACCCATGCTGGAGCAGTGTATTCCTGAAGGACTGCACCCCATGGAAGAATGACCCACATTGAAGTAGTTTGTGGGGAACTATTGCCTGTGGGATGGACTCACATTGGAGAAGTTCATGGAGAACTATTTCCTGTTGAAAGGACCCCAGGATGGAGCAGGAAAAGGATTCCTCCCTGAGCAGTGGGTGAAGCCACAGATGATAAACTGACCATTACACCCATTCCCTGTCTCCCTGTGTGGTTGGCAGGGAGCAGGTAGAGCTGGGAAGGAGGGGTGGGTGGGGGAAGGTGTTTTTAAAGGTCTTATTTTACTTCTCATTATCCTACTCTGATTTTATTAGTAATAAATTCAATTAATATCTCTAATTCTAGTCTGTTTTGCCAGTGATGGTATTTGGTGAGTGATCTCTCCAGGTCCTTATCTCAACCCATGAACCCTTTGCTGTATTTCCTCTCCCCTGTCCAGTTGCAGAGGGGAGTGATAGAGAGGATGTGTTATGTGCCTGGTGCCCAGGCAAAGTCAATCCACTACATCCAGCCATAGGAATATGGAGGTAAATCACATTCAGTAGTTATAACAGGTCAGCAGTGTGGAAAGCATGCTGTGTATTTTACAACTCTCTGTGTGTTTTACAGCAGAAGATAAAAAAGCAACCAAATGCTGATATACCTCTGAATTCTCTGAATGGTGAAACTAATTTGGTCTCTTCCCTGCTGCACACCTACATGCCCTCTCATAGAATCATATGAACCAAGACAGTTGGCTCCCAAAACCTGTATCTACTAAATATAAAAGGTCTTCATCGGAGAAATGAAACACCAAGATTCTCTTCCATACATAAACTTGTGATAGAAGGGATCCTACTGGGTTTTTTTCTGCCTCTGATCGTACTCTGCATTTTCTATAAGATTTGAAGATATATGGATGAAAAGGGGGAGAAAAAGCACAGCCCAGGGAACTCAGTAAACTGAAAAGCTTTCTGCTAAGAGTAGCTGCAGAGTGCTGTCTAACATGTGGCATGGCACCAGTGAGGATTACAGCAAGGACTAGCCAACATATAAATTAATGTTTAAATTCTTTAATTTTTTAAAGAATTTTCTTTGAAGTGTTGATAAGGTAATGGCACTATACACAACCTTTCTGATCTAATTCTGATATTTTGCATTCCTTATGCTTTCTAGTTCAGATCCCTCATTATGGTGGGTCTCTTTTGAGGGAGATAAACAAAAATGCATTGGCGTCTGTTCTCTTCCTCCAGATAGGCAGGCGGAGAGTAGCACAAATAGCACAAACAGAGTTTCCTCCAGAAGTAAATTATCTGGCCACAAGCCATTGGCAAGATGAAACACGTACTAGAAAAACTCATTGAAACAGAATTCACCTCTCTTGAATTGTTAAAGGTTAAAGCAAATGGAGTTTTAAGAGAAATAGTAGAATGAGATCATTCTCATTTACTGATGATAGCCAAGATATCATGCAAGGGAAATTTAGGAATACATGTTCTCAGAGTACAAAGGTAATATATGGGCAGTATTTTAAAAATATTTCAGAGAGAATCAAAGAATCTATGAAGCTACTGTGAGACCATATTTTCTGAGCATTTGAGACAAGAAAAAAGCTGGACAGATACAGAGAAGCCTTTTTTGTTTCCATTATGCAGCTCCTCTCAGCTACACGTTTGAAATGTATGATGAGAACCTTCTTTGAAAGTCAGATAAAAATTGTTAATTGGCTACAAATTACTTTCAACATCAAAGTATGTTAATATAAATATTTTTTTGGTTTACGCTTTTAAGGTTAAAATTAATACAACACATCCAAACATAATTACTAGTAAAACATAGTATTTAATTACCTATTTAATAAATCATAGCTTAAGGTCTGAGTTCCTATGCACTTTAAAGGCATCTGTCACCAAATTCTGAAGTACAAAGAGAATGTTAAAAATTACCATGAGCCAACTGTACTTCTATTACTCTATAGAATATTTTATGCTGTATAAAATTGCAGTGTTCTCAAACATATAACAGACAATTACAGGGAAGTCTGTCACTCTTGCATATTGCATTGGCTGATCTTCAAAAGCAACATTTTCTACCAGCACATTGATGATACACAAGACATTATTCTGCAGGAGCACAAAGGTGTTGAGAAGAACCTAAGGACTTGAGTAGGTGAATGCTAAAAAAGTTAGTAAAGATATTTCAACCTCCTCCAGTGTTACTGATATCACTTACTCTGTTTAAAATAGTCATGCTATTTTAGCAAATGGAGAGACTCTGAAGTTCTCGGGTAAATATAACTGAAGATGAAAGATGGCAAAAAAAAAAAAGTTTCATAAGTCTTGTGGATGCAGTCTTATTGAATATTCCTTTCCTTCAGAAATGAAACTCTGTAAGATTGCCAGACTGAAAATTTGAAGCTTTCAAACTTTGGATATTTTTTTTCTGCTTAACTTAAAGACATTAACTTTGCACTTTATCTGTACTTATCACACTATTGTTAGATTTTGCAGAATATCCACAAAACGGAGGGGTTTTTTGGTATCAAAATAAGTTTAATGTCACACCATTCTCAAATATAATATTCAGACATTAGAATAAATGTCTGAAATTCATTCAGAAATTAGAATAAAACTGAAATAATCTGAGAGCTTATTTTCTTAATGTAATACACATTGTACTTAAAACATCTCTTATTAAGTGCCACCATCACTATAACGTTTCTGTCTGAATCACAAACCACATGCAAAATGATCAAAATACAAGGTTTCTTTTAAATATTGTTTATACCAACTTTTGTTTTATAGGTGAAATGAAATATAAAGTTTGACAATCCAAAGGCACACAGAATGATCACAATTAAGAAAAGGATGTGTAAGAATACTTTTTTGAAGTAAAACTCCTCACCTGAGGAGATATTCAAGGAATAAAATGAGTCTTTCTATTCCAAGATCTGATGAAAAGTAAATGATTTAAAATTCTGCTTAATGTAAACTTATTGAAGTACTATTAAAAAAAAAGGAAAAAGGAAAAAAGGAAACCACAAGGGTTTTATAAAGTTCAAGAAGTAGCTAAAATATTAAAAATGTACTTGAGGATTGCCTTTCCAACACTCCTGTCTTACTGTCCACAATTTTGTAATATGTGTACAAGTGTAAAGCATTCCAGTCGTGTACCTGATAACAAATTGTGTAATTTTGCTGCTTGCTAAGCAACATAAGTTATTCTGTTAGATAAGAGATGTATCAAACTGAGTAATGCTTCTGCTTACTTTGCAGAAAACGCAGTTATGAAAAAGAAAGACAGATGGTCCAGGTGAGGCTTTAGTGAACTTGACAGACATTTCTTTTTCTCAACTTTGTTGTTCTACACACTTGGTCATTTTTTTCTTTTCTTCGAGGTCTTTTCTGTGTAAGATGTTGCAGTAGTCGAAACTTCAAACCAAATCTAATTTTTATTTACCTCATATAGTGTAATTCTTTCTGTGAATGCTTATTACAGATTGAAAACAATATATATGATGTGTGAAACCACCTCACCCTCTTAGCTTCTATGAAGGAGTTTTAACTCAGAGAGAGTCTGTGACTCTTCAAATGTAAACTGCCCAGAGTCCAGCTTACCTATGGGATTACACTGTACATCTGACAGGCTGCAGTGGCACAATGTGCCAGCAATAATCACTCTTCCCTAGCAGAAAAAAAGCCAGCCAGAGCCCCTGAAACGGTTGCACTACTCGATGCCCGGAGCTGCATACCCAGCCCAGCCTTGTTGCGTGTTAGAAATGTGGGAACAGACATATGCTATGTTTCCAGGATGGCCTTGTCCTATGAAGATAGGAATTGTATGAATGGAAATGGAAGCAGGTGTTTCAAGTGCAGAACAGGTGTGAACCTGATTGCCTTCCTTTGTCAGCAAAACTAACGATTTCATTATTCCAGGTGACCCTGCTTCAAGCAATTCCTATAAAGCAGCTGTCAGAGCCCTGAGAGCACTAATAGACATAAGTTGCCTGAGGCAGCCTCTCCTAGGTCCTTTCTATGCACCCTGCCCATTGTCAGTGAGTTCAGTTGTGGGCACCCTGATCTGGCCTGAGCTATTCTGTAGATGTTGTACTTTCCAGTCCTGCCTCCCTCCCTGTCTCAAGAGTGGTCTTATAAGTTTTTGGGAGTTTCTTTGGATGGATCACTTGTATGTACATTACAGATTTGTCTCTGGTTCTGTCTCCTGCCGCTTCTAACTTGTTTCCCTAGGTGGACCCTGGACCTGGTCCATCGCTTGTGCTGTCTGGGGCTTGTCAGGGATCCTGTTACCAGAAACTGGTTCTGACTTCCCTATTAGATGCTGCAGGACTGTGCCTTGCTCAGTGATGGCAATGCCTGCGCTGGGGTTAACCTTGGATTCTAGTTTGTGATTCCTCTCATGGAGCAGCCTTGATCTGGCTGCCCCCTGTAAACAAGTTCAATCTTCATAATGTGTTAGGGTGTTCATCAGCTGTTCTAGACTTGATTTGTATAAGAGATTAAGTCTTCTTAAACTTACTTGTGTCAAAAAGGATTTGCTTTCACATAACTTCAAGTACTTTCCCTCAAGATTTGTTTTACTTGATGTTATGGAGAATATACTATTCACACCTGTTACAGAAGGGGGAAACTATTTAAGAACACCCAACCAATGTAAAACCAATTAACAATGTACTGATAACACAAACACTAAACACTTCCTCAGGCTTCAGATATCACATGGAATTCTCCTGTGTATTTGGGGAATAAAAAAGTAAAAACAAATCCCAGAAATTTAAAGTAATAGAATGATTCCCAAAAACCGACATGCCATTTTCCTCTTTCGGGCAGAAAGAAGAATGCTGAAGAGCATAACAAATAGAATATATGAATGTCAAACTCAAAAAGTCACTGTAAGGCCTACATTAGTGATGAGGTTCAATACTGTTATTTGTTAATGACATACAGGTGAAGTAATGATTGACCATAATAATTTTGCTATGTGGGGTACAGTATATATTCAGAATAAAAAGATTTCCCAAATCGGAAGTCTACAATCAATATTATACAAACACAAACCCTCAAGAGAAACCAGTGATGCAATATTGCCTATCTGCTTAGAGTTCTCAGTAGCTGCCTTCACATTTTTGTGGGTATCTAAACAGAAAAGAGTTTTAATGAAGGATATGCTTAGATAAATACGGGGTTTTTTCCAAGTAATTCCAAGAAGGGCTTCCTTTAAACCAGAAATAAACAGTGCTATTTATTTAGAAATACCAGTCATCATGAAAACTGGAATTATTTGATCCTGAACATTGATGTATTGAGATAGTGTTAACAGAAAAGTATGGAAGAAAGGATAGACTAGGAATTACTATGAATGTCAGCTGGGAATTACTCCAAAGCATTATGCTACATTAGAAGGACTGAACCCGAAGACAGGAATATAGAGGGTCATCACATGGCCAAAAGTTAAAGAAGTTTAAAAATTTATTAATTTAATTTTTAAAATCATACTGCAAACTTCCAAGTTTGACATGTGTGAAGTTCTCTTAAAAGCAGTGGAGAGTATAGCAGACATTCACAAAATGTCTCTAACATTAAAGTTTCCGTCACTAGTAGCCTTTATAGTTCAAAAGGAAAGACTGTGGTATATGATTTTACAAAGTATTTGGTTTTATTGTGCAAATACCCAAGCCTTGGATTTTTTATGAAATTGTTTTTAAAAAATAAGATCGTGTTTTTCATGTTGACAAATCCCATTACACTGCCTAAGGAGGTCCCTAGCTAATAGAATGCAAAACATTTGAGAATTGGTGATAGACATCTGACTGATCAATCAACTGGACACAGGAGATAGATATGAATTGTCTGTTTAACATTTTACTTCTGAAATAAAATCTGATTCTAATGTTATATTAAAGATAACCCAGGGACTCGTTTAGTAGCAGGAGAGGCACCAAGTCACCTCCTGTGGGAATTCAGCACTCCGCACAAAAGTTGGTTCTTATCTTCACCTCTGGGAAGTTTTACCTTGAGTCCGAATAGATGAGAGACGCCTGCAGATGCTGTTTCAAGTTGTTTATTTCTTCTTATCTCTAATTTGTTCTAAGCTCCGGCTGCACTTCCGATGCCAGCCAAAACCAAGCGGGGGCTGCCCAGACTTGGGCCGTCCCTGTCCTTTTGTACCCCTTCCAAGACCCAACCATTCTTCACAACGTATTTATTATTTACTCTTTTATACCAATTAATTTGCACCTATTCTAGACATGTAATTTCTACCTCTTTTTCATTCTACCAATCATTTTATGCCACAACTACTAGAGAAGATGGAGGAGAAGGAGAAGAAGAAGAAGAACAGGGTAACGCCCAAAATCCTCCATCTTAAACCCTTCATCCTCATATTAAAAATCATAAAATCTACTTTTTTACCTTGTAAAATACTAAACTACTACTCATTTTTATAGTCCCGTGGTTTGCACTGATTCTTGCAATGTTGGTAACTTTTTCCATGGGCTAAGGTCAAAGATAATGTTATTCTGAGCTTTTTACCAGGGTCTGGGACCCCCTTGCCGGGGCTCCCGACCACCCAGGACAGCCCGAGGCATGTCCTGACCTCCCAAGGCAGCCAGAGGCATGCCTTGGACTTCAACAACCTCCCACCTAATAAGTGGGAGGTTGTTCCCAATATCTCTGTATTCTAGTATACAAAGTCTGATAGCTCCACAAATACGTACAGACTACTGAGCAACAATAACTTCTGTTTTGCTGTTTAGCTTATTTACTATTGCCTTTGATATTTCATGTGAAAGGGAATTTACTATTTATGAAGAAAAATTGAGTACATCTGGATTTGTTAGAAAGATAAATTACAGAGACACAACGTAACAAACACACAAAAATGAGATAAGAATAAATGTGGGGTTTTTAGTTGTATGCTGAGATACAAATCACTGATTCATAACATGCAGTTATGACTGAACTTAAATTCTGTTTTGTACTGGAAAATATCCCAGGATCATAAACCCTCAGAGACTATGAAAATGTAATTGCAAGGGTAATGATAACATTTTTGTAAGTTTAAACAGTCTTTTATTAATTGTTTGTGGTTTATACCATGAAAAATCGGAACTCAATATATTCAGTACATGCAGTTACATGTAGTTATGCGTTACACCTAATGGGTAATATTATAAACTTTCTTTTTCTTTAAATTTGTTTCTATGGAAATACTCTTATATAATACCTCATAGTGCGATAAAATAAAGAAAAAGTGTTTTCCAGTAATATAAAATTATATCATTTTTACAAGCAAGTCCTCACAGTAAGTCACAGAATGGTTGAGATTGTAAGTGACCTCTGAAGGTCATTTTGTCCAATCCCCCAGTTCAAGCAGGAACCCCCAGGGCCAGTTTCACGGAACTATGCACAGATGGCTTTTGAATATCTGCAAGCATGGAGACTTCATAATCCCCTTGATCAACCTGTGACAGTGCTCTGTCACCCTCACAGTAATAAAGTATTTCCTGATGTTCAGACAGCAACTTCTGTGTTTCCCTTTGTGCTCATTGCCTCTGATTCTGTCACTGAGCACTACTGAAAAGAGCTTGGCTCCATCTTCTGTACACCCTCCCTTCAGGTGGGATGAGAGCCCTCTCTGAGCCTTATCTTCTTCATGCTGAAGAGTTTCAGCTTCCTCAGCCTTTCCTCATAGGAGAAATGCTCTAGTCTCTTAATCATCTTAGTGTCTCTTTACTGTCCTCCCAGTGTGTCCATGTCTCTCTTACTGAGGAGCTCAGAACTCAACACAATCCTACAGGTACAGCCTCGGTACCAGTGCTGAGTAGAGGGAAAGCATCACTTTCCTTGACCTGCTTACAGAACACCTCATAATGCAGCCCAGGCATATGCCTTCTATGAAGAAGGGCACACTACTGTCTCACATTCAACCTGATGTCCACCAAGACCCCCAGGTTCTCCTCTGCAAAGCCACATATCAGCTGATCAGCCCACGGTATCCACTGGTGCATGGAGTTATTCCTCTCTAGGCACAGGATTTGGCACTTCCCCCTGTTGAACTTCATGAGGCTCATGTCAGCCCATTTCTCAAGCCTGTCTTGGTCCCTCTGGGTGGCAGCACAATCCCATGGTGTATCAGCCACTCCTCCCATTGCTGTGTCTTCTGCAAACTTTCAGAGGGTGCATGTTGTCCCATCAGTCAGATCACTAATGAAGAAGTTAAAAAGCACTGGATCCACTATTGACTCCTGGAGTACACCACTGGTTACTCATGGAAAGGTTGACTCCATGACACACATCATCTTCCTCTGGTCTTGTCCACTCATCCGGTTTTCAGTTCACCTCACTGTCTACTCATCCAGCCTATACTTCATCAGCTTTTTCATGAGGATCTTGTGGAAGATCACACGGAAAGTTTTGCTAATGTCGAGGCAGACAATACACACTGCTCCCCCCTCATCTACAAGCCAGTCATTTCACTTTAGAAGTTTATCAGGTTGGTCAAGTATGACTAACCCCTGCTGAAACCATGCTGATTACTCCAGATAATTTTCTTGTTATTCATGATTTCCAGGATTCGCTGCTCCACTACCTTAATAAGGATCAAGGCAACAGTGAGCTGCTTGAAGTTTTCCAGGACCTCATTTTTTCCCTTCTTGAAAAGTCATATTTGTTTCCTCCATTCTTTAGGTGCTTCTGGTAATCAACATGATCTATTAATGTTAAATGACAGTGACTTTGCAACGACATCTGCCAGCTCTCACCTTATTACATATCCAAAGAAAGGCAACAAAACTGGTGAAGAGTCTGGAGCGCAAGCCATATGAGGAGCAGCTGAGGGAGCTGGGGTTGTTGAGCTGGAGAAAAGAAGAATGAGGGGGAAACATTACCCTCTTCAACTACTTGAGAGGAGGTTGTAGCAAGGTGGAGGTCAGTCTCTTTTACCAAGTTACAAGTGACAGGATGAGAGGACATGGCTTCAAGTTGTGCCAGGGGAGGTTTAGAATAGATATTAGGAAAAAAATCTTCACTGAAAGGGGGGTCACACATTGGAATAGGTTGCCCAAGGAAGTGGTGATATTGCCACCCCTGGAACTGTTCATAAGTATGTGGATGGGCCACATGGGGATAGAGTTGAGCAGTGAACATGGTGGTGCTATCTTAACATTTGGACAGAGTGATCTTAAAGGTTTTTTTCAGCTTTAATGACTATAAAATTTTATGATGCTATGATTTGTGGATGCATCCCAACAGGGCCCATGGGCATACATATATCCAGCTTGACTCAGTCTTTCCTGACGTGAGTCTCATCCATCAAGGGTGTGTCTTCCTTGCTTCAGACTTTTTCTCTTCTCTCCGGGACTGAGGATTTTTGAAGGACAGTCTTACCAGTACAGACTGAGGCAAAGACAGTATTCACTACCTCAAACTTTTCCATGTCCAGTCTCATTAATAATGGGACTACATTTACCTTTCTCTTCCCTTTGTCACCTACATACTCAAAGAAACCCTTTTTGGTGTCTTTCACATCTCCTGTCGTATTCAACTACACTTGACTTTTTGACCTTCCTAAGCTTATTGCTTCATGTTTAGAGAGTGTCTATTTCCTGCCAGGTTACCTGTCCTTGCTTCCCCCCTCTGTCGATATCTTTTTTTTTGTTTGAATTTGGCCAGGAGTTCTGTGATCATCCATACAGGCCTCCTGGTATTTTCTGTCTGGTCTTTCAGATAAATAGCTCTTTAGCTTGGAAGTGGTGATAGATTTTCTTAGGCCCTTCCTTCAAGGGTTTTATCCCATGGGACTCTTCCAAGCAGATCTTATACCCCAAAGTATGGACCCTGTAGAAGATATTGGGGTGGTTGAAGTTCCCCGTGAAGTCTAGCAAAGTACAAAAGAAGGCTTGACGTTTAAGCAGCAAGATGGAAATGTATGGTGTTAGATTTTGCACAGGTGAGCCAAGTATTGTTTTCTTCACTTCTATTCAGACATGCAGTTCTGTGATCATAATGGAATTTCAGTCACTTCAAGGAAAATCCTCCGTTTTGTTGCACATTTATTAATAAATGAGCATGAACAGGAAGTAACATCTTTTATTAAATGTGTAAGCAAATGACCAAGAGATTATATACTCAACTAAAAGTGAGGACAACAAATCTGCAAGTGTATATCACATACATAAATGTGTAAATGAATATATGTAAATGAAATATGTAAATGAATATAAACATATTTGAAATTAAAAATGTTAGTGCTTAAATGTTAGAAGTATGTGTAGCTAGCCAGAATGTATAATGAAAAAATGACAGCGAAGTTCTAATTACTTAGTAACTCAACACTTTGGCAGTAACCCAGAAGGATCCAAATAAATGTGTTATCCATCCCAGTGGTTTAGCTGGGACTTAAAAATCTAGTACTATGCACACTCTCCGGACTGGAGCAAAATCCCTCAGCAGCTTGGAAAAAGAAGCTGTAAGTTAATGCTTAGTTAGTAAAAATGACGCTGTGCACACTATGCTATTTATTTTTGCCTTTGTTAGTGATACCCCAGATTATCAATAGAGAAGCATCTGGAGCATTAATTGCTTGTTCTTGATGATACAGACTAAAGGCTGGAAATGCAACACTTTGGTATTGCTGGATTCAAAATTATTTTTTGTCTCTCACATGTAGTCTGAATCATTAGTATTAGTCACACAAAACAGAAATTAGTACAAAAAGAAATCATGGTGTCAGGTTGTGCAGGATTTATCTAATGCATTGCAGAAATCTATAGCCCATCTCTTCCTAGAAAAGACGTCTAGGACAGACAGATGCTCTATCTCCGATGTATAGAAGGGGAGTCTGAAGAACTCACTCAAATACAGCTGATTATATCCTATACATGCAGAGAGGTGATACTGCTGGTCTCATTCCTTCTCAAGCTTAGATTTTCCTTTCTGTATAAGAAAACATTGTTCTTATCAGCCTGTGTATCAGTGAGACCATAACACCTAAGACTGCATAATTGTGAAATTAAAATAATGCAATTAAAATTGTGTTTTGGAACTTCATCACTTTTTTTTGCCAACAGAATCAAAGCTAATGCCCAGAATTGTACTTTTAGTGAAGAGAAGGTCAGCTGGGGAAGAGTTAGGAGGTACAACCTAAGAATTTCAATGCTAATTCAGTTAAAACTCTTATGAATCACACAATCACAAATGTATGCATATTTATGTTTATATATAATTGAGAGATTAAACAGGCACATAAACATTGCTTACATAGAGTGGGACAACCACATCTGTAATACAAGGCACTTCAAAAGAACAAAACTTACCTTTGAACCCAGCAGTACAATGACAAGAAAAGTGGCCACTTAAATCCACACAAGTAGCTCCATTATTGCAAGGTGAACTTGAGCATTCATTAACTTCAACTTCACAGAAGGGTCCTTCATATCCAGGAACACAGTAGCAGCTGTAATTATGCAAGTGGTCCTGGCAGAATCCATATTGAGAGCACTGGTTTCCAATGCAGTTGTCTATATCAAGTTCACAAAATGTGCCAGTGTAACCAAGGGGACATATGCACCTGTTATTGAAATGAGAGGAGAGGAGGGGGGAAAAAGCCAACAAAATTGCTAGTCTGGAATATGTAGGTCAATAATCACTAATAATGTTAACAATACTCTCCTTTTGAATTACTCACAAAAGAATCACAATTTTTTTTCAATCTTCTTTCTTTACCTTTAATTAGTCACTGAGTAACTTCATTTCACATGCACGGCTAGCAATAAATTAAAACCTTAGCTATTTAAGTGGGACAAACTAGGAGTTATATTAATATTAAGCTTCAAATGAAAACATTGAAAGGGAAAATTCTTATAAATATGAGTATTATGCATTTTAAGGGTTTTTTCTGTAAAAATGTTTACTTACTACAATATCTCTAGGAAGAAACAATATTACAACCTGTTTGGATATAAAATCAGTATAAAAGTGCTTTATCATTAGCAAAAAAAGTTACAATTTCTGTCTAACAACAACAAAAAAAGGAATTGATAGAATTCTATAGATATTCTTCAGTATATTTTATAGAAATTGTTCAAAATATTTTTGTCCAAAATGTAGGCAGACATCCAAATTTTACAAGACTGGAGATGACTTTTTCATGTTACCCTTTCTGCCTTGTTTTCTTTTGCTATGTGAATGAAAATAAATCTCATAGCTTTATCTCATAACTGACCAACATCTCATAAAATTAGAAAATCCCTTGTACTTGGCAATATATTCTTTGACTGATCCTCTCCTTATCGTGTCCGGAGATCTCCTCATACAGGAGATAATTTGACAGTAATATTACATGTTCTTGATCCATAGAGATGCTATCCAGAAGGTGGAAAGAACTAACAAGTTAAGAGAGCCTTGACTATAGTAATTTTCTCTACTGATCCATCTGGCAGAAAGAATATTTTTCCCTTTATTTTTAACAGAAGTGAATGCTCATGTGGCGCTTTGCTTCTGTCCTTGCTCGCTATGCCTGCATTTTTTTATGGTAGACATATGGAAACTAAATCAGGAGCTGTGTGCCTTGGAGTACAGCTAATGGACACCAACTGCTAATGGGCTTTTAATCCATGGACTGAAATAGAGCTTGCTTGAAGTAAACCCTCCATGTCTCATACTGTGTGGTTGTGAGCTCTTCATCACCACCATTTTTACATTTACATTGCTACTGCGGTAATGACTGAAGTACATATAGCTGCTGTATTCTCTCTTCCAA
Organism: Falcunculus frontatus; assembly: GCA_013398115.1. Lineage (NCBI taxonomy): Eukaryota > Metazoa > Chordata > Aves > Passeriformes > Falcunculus > Falcunculus frontatus. Next base: position 203,611 of record VZRV01004136.1, on the reverse strand, counting down.
CCTCACTTCTTAGTAAATAAGAAATCTTTGCCTCCTCTTGAGAGCTTCAGCTGATTCTGTTTCTCGTTTTTTAAAGGAATGGAGTACACAAAAATAATCCCATGCAGTTACTTTACAGTGCAAGTTTTGGATGGGGTAGAGTTAATCTTCTTCACAGTGGCTAGTACTCTTACTCTTTTGGTTTTAATGTACTTATTTGAATTTGTACTGAAATCGGTTGATAATATAGAGATGTTTTTGTTATTGCTGAGCAGTGCTTGCACAGAGCCAAGGCCTTTTCTGCTTTTTGCACTGCCACACTGGTGAGGAAGTTGGGGATGCTTGGGAGGCTGGGAGGAGGCACAGCCCAGACAGGTGACCCAAACTGACCAAAGAGATATTCCATATCACATGACGTCATGCTCAGTGTATAAAGTGGAGGGAAGAAGGAAAAAGTGAGGGACATTTTGACTCATGGCATTTGTCTTCCCAAGTACCTGCTATGTGTGATAGGGCCCTGCTCTCTTGGAGATGGCCGAACACCTCCCTGACTATGGGAAGCACTGAGTTAATTAATTGTTTTGCTTTGCTTGTGTGTGTGGCTTTTGCATTTTCTATTAAACTGTCTTTATCTCAGTCCGTGAGTTTTCTACCTTTTACCCTTCCAATTCTCTTCCCCATCCTGCTGGTGCATGAGTGAGTGACTGCGTTGGGCTTGGCTGCAGGTGGTGTTAGACATTTACAGCGAAATACAAATTTTGAATGGCATAAAATTTCATTATGAATAAACATTAAAAGCAGGTGTGCTTTTAGTTACCTTTATTGCACATTTTCTGAATCCATCTACAATAATATGGTAAACAGCCAGTTATATTAATCTTTCTGGTGCAGTTAATCACTTTATTTCCTTAATTTTTTTACAGCAACAATTAGAATGTGCACTGTAAAAATGCAACTATTCAATCATTTTTTCAAAAATGTGGCTATTATCATTAACATTGAACAGAAAATTTAACTTAGAGCTCTCCTTAATAAGAAAGGGAAGATGAAGAATTTTGTGTCATTTCATGACTATTACTAGTTGTATAGCTTATCTGCAGAGACCGCAGAAGAACTACACAGAAACAGATGTGATGTAGAATCTAGTTTCAGTTTCATACTTCTGATCCCATACTACAAGCAATGATGTAATGAATATCTTATTTTCAATGCTGATGTCTGAAGAAATTGAAAACAGTTAAGAATGAAATGTGCTTTGTTTTTCCTGGTGAAATTATAATGTATTTTAATTTAGTAGGAGTCATCTCCTACAATAGCGCAATTAAGTGCTCACTATTATTATATTTTTATTATAATTCAATTTATTATTATTTTCTTCTGCAATACTGAAATACCGAGCATGATATCAAAAGCTTTCAGGGATGGATTGATTTTCAGTCTTCATTTGTTTCAAAGCTAAAATGTTTCTCTACAATAAACCAAAAAATAAATTTGTATACAGACATATACAGTACCAGAATTTCCATTTATAAGTGTACTTCTAGCTCAGGGAACATATATTTTGCTCTTATCAGAGGGACAACCTGGCTGTGCACTGGCATCTCAACACAGGGGCTTAGCCTCTCCATGGCCTTTCTGGGTGTCACTCCCTGTGCTGGAGTCAGTAACTGCTGCCTCTCCTGCTCCAGCTTCAGATCTGGGGGTGGTCCATCTGGTGTGTGTGTGTGTGTGGGTGTGGGTGTGGGTGTGTGGGTGTGGGTGTGGGTGTGGGTGTGTGGGTGTGGGTGTGTGGGTGTGGGGGTGTGGGGGTGTGTGGGTGTGGGTGTGAGTGTGGGTGTGGGGGTGTGTGAGATCTCCCAGAAGGGACCAGGAGATGCTAATGACACCTCCCCAGCCTCTTTCTTAAGGAGGACTAAAATGTCAGCCTTACAAACTGGGGGAACATCAAAAGTAGAAGCATGGCAAGAGAGAACAGCATATGAAAAAGTTTTGCATTAACATTAATGGGAATAATAATACTTTCTTAGATTCATATATGTCCTCTTTCATCCATGGCAAGATTTTGAGGGTAACAGATACCAGGACAGAAAACAAATACCTCAATGTTTTTGCTACAAACGTGGATTTTAGTAGTGAGTAGCAAACACAAGTCATTTGAGTATTGCTGTGCTCCCACACATATCATGCAGGTAGGTGATTGTATGTTACTACTCCAGAGCCTAAACCTAGTTAATGCTGCACAATAATTTGACACGCTTGCAAAATGAATGTTAAATGGAGATGCAAAGACAGGCACGGAATTAAGTCTAAGAAGGAATATGTTGCTAAAATGTGTATGGTTGTGGCATAGGTGCAATGTGTTGCTACCAACTTTTTATCACTAAAGGTCTCCAACAGCAGATGTGTGGGTAATCCAGCTGGTTCTGGTTAGTCCAGGCAGTGCAGCTGTCTAGGTGTCACCATAGACTGTCTGCAGTAAAGATGTAAAGTGACTTGTGTTGTTGAGTAAATAACTGTGTACATCAAATGAATATTTAAAATGACTGCAGAAAGCCAAAAACCAGACCAAAGACGTGTCTATGCTAATCTGTGCTAGGAGATGACCTAGCTATTTTCTATATTGATACAAGAGGCATATAGGACCACTGAAGTCTGGCATTAGCAAAGACTTCCCAGAATCCCTCTACTTTGTTTTCTTAATATTTATCACTCTTATTTATAAATATATTTATTAGTATTAGTCCAAACATATTAGCTACATTTATTCAGTATTAATTATCCCTTTTTCTCATTGAAATGTGAACTGTACACACATTCATAAGTAGTCTAAAAGGTTATTTAGTTTCACTTTGACATTTTATATGCATCTCTATTCTCTGCAGAAAAGTTTTTGTATAATTTATTGCAGAGGTATTCCCTAAGAAATTGTGACATGTATTCACCTATCTTCTGGAGCTGTAGAAAAGTGAGGAGAAGTATTTCTCCTCATTCTTTAGTAGAGAAGCCTATTATTGCTGCAGAAAACTGTGTATATCACAGTACAAACTTCATATGACACTGTCAACTAGGTCCTGCAATCAAATTGCATATATAGTATAGCATGAATAAACTTGAAAAAAGAAAATTAGATATAAAAAATGATATAATAAAACGGCTCAATTTACTCAGCTGGAAGAAAATGGAAAAAGTCAAGGATGAATAAAATAATAGAAGCTTTAAATTTTGTGATACTCAGAAATTATGTAAATTGTGTTTACTTTTCACAATCTTGCTGGCATCATGCAAAGAATTGTTTCATATTTTAAATCATTTTACTCTACTATCTGTCACTTTATTCTTTCATAGTGAGATTAATTCATTATTTAATTATATGCACTGAAATTTGTATACTGAATACTGAAGAATGTGTTGGCAATTCAAGTTTTACCATACACCAAACCTAATTTCTTAATGAGACATTTTCCTGCATAAAAGCTAATGAAATGCTGACATCAGAGCTATAGCTATTGACTAAAATACATTTTTAAAATATATTAGTTCATCATGACCCTTTAAACAGTGGTAAATCCTACCATACAGCTTCTTCAAAAGTCTTAATCTAACAGTTCTCAGTCCTTCTTGAGGGGCTTTCCTGGGTTTTGGTAAGTGTAGGACTTCATCTGAACAGACTGGACTGAAGAAATGGGAAACAGGACAGGTGATGGAAACTATACCAAGTTTTAAATTGCATCTTTTCACTCTGTTGCTCCTTTCCACTGAATAGACTATAGTAAAATATCTATTATTATTACTTATTTCAGTTAGGATCTTGGTTGTCCAAAATTTACAAGGACAAAGAAAACAGAGTAATAAATTGCCCCTTGGATTTCAAAACAGGAGGTTACATTCCTTGAAGATCTCTTTCATTTTAATTATTCATTAAATGCTTCTCATTGAGTCATATTAAATCAGTTCTCTCTCTTCTCCCACACAGAACATAATCAAACAATACAGGTTCTTTAGAAGGGAAATTTTTTTTTTTTTTTTTAATGTAGAAACACTATCTATTTACTGAGGTAATGAATCTTATCTGTCTTTTTTCTCTCAAGTATATATAACCAAATGTGAAGAGATTCTTTTGGCATGTGGATGCAATTAAGTCTATTGCATGGTATCTGCCAGATTCATATTGACAGCTTCACCATCGACCCAGTGGCAGGAGCAGTAATTCTTTGAAATTATCTTTATAAATACACGCTGATTGACTTACTTTATGATATCTCAAACAGCACAGACTCAGCTGGAAGTGCAACAATTTAATTTGAATTAATTACAGGTTTTGTGTCAGTGTGATTGGGGCCACTTTAGTTGTAAGAGAAGGCTCAGTAAACCAAAGGAGGAAAATTCCTAAGACTTCTTACTGTAATTATGAGGCTCTTAGTATACAGCCTTGCTGAGAATTACACCATATAAAAGTTTAAAACTCCCCCTCCTTCGCTTGGAGCAATTCCCCATCCTGAACTCAAAGGAGATTCTCTGCATATATATAAATATGCATCTGTGTGACACTACAGTCTGGAACAGCAATTTCAAAATAGGAGGAGAAAAAGAACATGCCGTGGCAAGGAGACAGAAAGTTAGAAACATTTCAGTCAGTTAAGGGCTTATTTCATATCTGGAAAAAAATAATGGTTTGCAAAATGTGAGATCTTAAAAAAGGGGGATGTTCTTGAATCAAAGCTGGGTATTTAATATGATTTCCTTGTGTTAGCATTACTATGTCAAGCTACCACTAGAAAAATACATTATGACCAATTAATAATTAGGAATTTAAGATTTCTTAACTAGGAGAAAGGTCTAGAGTTTTACAATAATTTTATGTAAATAAAAAACTAATATATAAAATTTTGGCGTGTATTTAGCTTCTGCACTTACTAAGTGAGGTGTTGAATGGCTGAAATCGTTTTAAAAATGGATCTCTGTAGGGTTCTTAATGGCACTTACACATTTGATTCTCCATATATTCTGCTGACAGTTTTCTTATGTCTTCCTGAAACTACTTTGCATCAAGTAGAGTTCTTGATAAAAATATGATAATATTTTATAATATGAATAAAAAAAGACACCTGTTTTAGGATAGAAACGCAAATTACAAGTCTTTAGAAAATGTGGGTGCACTTATGTTCAGCATCGTCTCTTGTGTTCTTTTGGTTTTAATCGTGTATTGGAACAGGGAAATTATTTTGGTTTCACTTGCTAACAATAACTTGGGAAACATCATTATTTTTCCGGCAGGCAGAGTTTAGTTATTTTTAAAAATGCTTCACTATCATTGAGAAACAACCATGTTCTTTCAACAGAGTGGTTATTATACAGAAAACATGCCACACTTTGTCTTGATGAAACAACCAGTTGTATTCTTTTGGGGTCAAGTTCTCTGCTAACAAAACCGACCATCTGGGATTCAGATCTTAATGGTATGTTTTCCTGTTCCTTAGATAAACAGACTGATCTGCCAATATAATTTGTCTTTCAAAGACTGAAAAAGTAAGAATTAAGTGTTTTCTGTCAGTAAACTGAGTCTGGACGAGCAAGTTAAAATCAAAAGTTCTTTATTACGAGATGTCTTCAGAACTACTAATTTCTCAGTAAATGCTAGTGGATTTTATAATGTAAACACAGCTTTGTCCTTCTATCAGAATTATTTTCCTGATAAAGAAAGGAAAGATGCAGATTTATCAGTCAAACAAAGCACCAAAACATGGTCCAGTAATTTGATACAAAAATTGATTGCAAGCTAGTATAAAGTATGGATGTTTACTTTGTAAGGATTCTTTGACAAAAATTCCTTCAACTTTGGTATACTGAGAATCAATCACTTATTTCCATTTGTGTTCTTATTTTGTGGTTTCAGTTATTTTTACAGAAGATACTTTAAAAATAGAGGTGAAGTGGAAGAAATCTTTAATTGCTTCTATTTTAATTTTGTGCACTATTGCAATCTTTTCTAAATAGAAACACTAAAGCATACTAATTACAGTGCTTTTAAGTAGGGCATGGCAGAGCATAGAATTATGTCTTTCAAAACACATTCACAGACATTATGGAGAAGTTTTATTTATTCTGGATTTTGTAGAGGAAAAAAAAATAATTCAATTCTGATAAGAACAGCTGAACTCTGCTTATTGAAGAAAAACTTTCCCATTTATTTTTTCACCGTATTTTATAAAATCTCATTTTCAAATATCTACAGCATGCTACGGTTCTCTAAAGAGAACACATACTTTATGGCTTTGTCAATAACTGAAATGATAATAAATTATTCAAATTTCAATAAGACACTCTGTGACACAGTCCACAGTCCAGGCTCGTAAAGTATTTGCCATTTAATAAAATAGATTATTTGTTTATGTGAGATTTTGCATAGTTGGTTTAATTTCTTTCACCAACAAGGAGGAATATTTGTGATTCCTTCCTGTGCAACACTTCAGGCTACACAGTTTTACTGAATGCACATCCTTGTTGAAAATTAGTATTCCACGGCATTTCATAATATGAAAATTATATTACTGCATTAACGATGCCCTTTGCATATGGCATGAAATGTTTTATGAAGTCTTGTATAGAAAGCAACATAAATACCTGTATTTGTTAATTCCATCTTCACATGTGGCTCCATGTTGGCACTGGTTTATCTCACAGTCATTAATATTCTCAAGGCATGTGTTTCCAGTCCATCCCAGAGCACAAACACAGTGAGATCTCTGATTTTCTTCATTGTAGAAGCAACTACCTCCATTTGCACATACCTGAAGATGAGAATTACAAGTACATGGTATTGGGTTTGCATGGTTAGGTTCTGGTAGTGGGAGTATGCTATAGTGGTGTTTTCTCTGAGCAGCCGCCAGAAGCTTCTCCCATGTCTGACAGATGCCAGCAAGCTCCAGGATGGACACACTGCTGGCCAAGGTCAAGCCCATCAGTAGAGCCTCTGGGATAACATAGTTGAGAAGAAGGAAAAAGCTTATTTCACAAAAGTAATTGCAGCCAGAGAATAATAGAGTGAGAGCATGTCAGAGGAACAGCTCTGCAGACACCAAGGTCTGTGCAGAATGAGGGGCAGGAGGTGCTCCAGGTGCCAGATTCCCCGGCAGCCTGTGGTGCAGACCATGGTGAGGCAGCTGTGCCCCTGGAGCCCATGGAGGACCGCAGGGATGCAGAGATCCACCTGCAGCCCAGGAAGGAGACCCACACCAGAGCAGGTGGATGCCTAAAAGGAGGCCATGAGCCTGTGGGAGATCCATGCTGGAGCAGCCTGTTCTTGAAGGACTGCAGCTCATGGAAGAGACCCACGCTGTAACAGCTCGGGAAGAACTGTAGCCCTTGGGAAGGACTCACACTGGAAAAGTTTGTGGAGGACTGTCTACCATGGGAAGAAACCCATTATGGAGCAGGGGAAGGTCTCCTTTCCCTGAGCAGCAAAAACAACATGTAGTGAACTGACCATAACCCCCATTCCTCATATCCCTGCACTGCTGTAGGGAAGAGGAAGTAGAAAATTGGGAATAAAATTAAACTTGGGAAGGAGGGAGGGAAGGGGAGAAGGTGCTTTTAAGTTTTGGGTTACTTCTAATTATCCTACTCTAATTATGTTAGTAATACATTCAACTAATTTCCCAAAGTGAGATCTGTTTTGTCTGTGATGGTAATCATTACATGATCTCTCCTTGCCCCTATCTCCACTCATAATCCATTTTCTCTCCCCTGTCCAGATGCAGAGGGCACTGATAGAGTGGCTTCAACAGCCACCTGGCATCTAGCCTGGGTCAACCCACTACATTCAGAAAGAGTTTTTTCTTTACATGTTGGATTTTTTCCCCAAGAGTTTAATGGAATCAGCCATTGGTAATAAATACGGTTATTTAATCTTTTTATGTTGTAATATTAAAAAAGATACATCTCCAAGAACCTAAAATACTGAATGTTATTAAATAAATATATCAATTTATTGTTTAGTTTGAAAAAGGCATTTATGTTTAAATTTAACTACCATTTTCACAACTGCCTTTAAAATGTGCTTGTTTTAGGAGGGACAATAGTGAACTAGACTGTTATTTTTCCATTGAAAGAGTAGAGCAACTGTTCCTATGCTGTATAATTTAGCTTCATATGTGGCTATCAGGAAAAAAATGTGATTTTTTTTCATTTTAATTATAATTCTGATTCAATCTGTCCTTGAATATTTTATATGTTTATAAATTGCATCTACACTGTGGGAAAATCAGAAGCTTCTTCATTTTCAATTTGCAGATATTGAAAGATTGGTAAATTAAACTGGAAGAGCATTTTTTCTTTTTTTTTTTAAATTGCTACTATTAATTATTAAACCATCATTTCCTGTATTCTTCAAAAATTACAGGAAGTTTTAAGTCTGTATTAATGTTCCTTTCCTCATTTTACTTTTAGGTTCTGTTTTCATTTCCGTGAAAATTTTGCCGGTATGAAGACAGATAACTACATATTCATTTCAAAGCAATTAAGACCCCTCCTTCTAATCAATTGGTTTTTAAAGAAAATGGTGTCTAGAAGATGAGTTAATGCACTAGTACTTCAGTTTGATTGAGTCTGGATCTCTTTATAATGTCATTAAGATTTGTAATAATAACAGTCCTTGGCAGAAATATTCTAATATTCATTTGTCTTTGATTAAGTTTTAAATTGACCTTAAAACGAAGAGATTTTTGTTATGCTCTCTACCGAATTTTACACTTACCTTGGGATACTTATTCAATATGACATCATCTTGAAGAAAAACGCAGTTCAACATAAATGCAAAAAACCCCCTTCTATGTGTATGGTATGGGAATTGTTATGTTCTTTTTTTATTATTTTTATGTGTTTTCTTACTTTTGTATTTATATGTTTTTGCTGGATTTTGTCCCAACACTTGCTATTTTCTCAAAGCTCAAATAGGTCAAATAAGCTTATACTCAAGAAAACCATCCAGAAAACCTTAGGCAATTAAGGCAAATATTTCAGTATTGCCACAACATTATGTTCATTATATTCTGTATTGTCTATAACAAGCACTTTCACACAAATCTCCCTTTTTACGTAGTCTCAATAAAATGTAAGAATCACTTTCTTCCAATATCAACCAGGAGATTTTATTTCAGCTAGGGAATATAATTAGTCGTTAGAGGATTTTATTCTTCTCCTATCTTCCCTTTGCAGAAATTGAGGGATATAACCTTACTATGTGCCTGTCTCTTCTCTAAGTATCATGTGTTGTCAAATGCTCGAGATAAGACAGCAGTCATTATTTCCAACCCCTCTTTCATCTTACATTTCACGGAATTCTCTGCAGTTTGAATGAAACTGCATTTTACATATATGAACACAAACACACACACACACATACTTAGGTGTAGTTTTCCCCATCATATAATTTTATTATAGTCTTCAGGTTTTATTACTGCGAAGTCAATTGTACCTGAGCATTCACATTTTCCCAGAAGTGTAATTTTAGTTAATCTGCCTTATGTTCTTTCCTAGACTGGTGGTACACTAAGGAAGTAGATAAAATGTTTGTCTTAATAATATTGAAAACAGAAATTGCCTTACTTTTATGGATAAGGAAACTTTGTAAATCTGCACAGCATGTAAGGACCAGAACAGACATGAAAGTGGCGGCTCCTCTGAACACTGAATATGTATTGAACATACAAATGTTTCCATTGAAAAGGTTAGAACTATGGTCTTGACTGCAAGTGCAGCAGGGTAACATGGGATCTTTGGCTCATTAAAAGAGAAAACTTTCAAGTAAAATATGCAAGTGGAGTCCAATAAGCTTCAGTATAATAAAGCTGTAGATAGACACTGAAAGGAACTTTCAGATGTGGTTTAATTCCTGACTCATATGGGAATTATTTTTCACAAACCAAGCTGGCGTCTGCTAAGTGTGTCTGTTTACTTCTTAAAACTGAAAAGAGAATGAAAAATAATTGAAAAGTACTTTTTAATTCCTATGCTTCCTTTTAAAAAACATTGGTCAACATCTTGCAGTTCCCATAGTTTACGGTTACACTTTCAAATTTTTTGTAGTAAGTGCTAAAGGAAACAATGATTTTTTAAGCCTGCTGATGGAATTTTAAAAAGGAAGTGTTTTAAGGCAAGCAATAAAATTCTTAAGTGAGATGTAGCCGTAGCCACTAAAAATAATCATAGAATAATTAAAGCTGGAAAAGTCTTCCAAAATTACTGAGTCCAACCCTTGATCAAACACCACCATGGCAGTTAAACCGTAGCACTAAGTCTCACATCCAGTTGTTTTTGAGTGCCTCCAGGGATGGTGGCTCCACCACCTATCTGGGCAATCTATTCCAAAGTTTAACAACCCTTTCTGTGAAGATATTCTTCCTGATACCCAACCTTAGCCTTCCCTGGCACAGCTGAGGCTGTGTCCTCTTGTCCTGTCACTGCTTGCCTGGGAGAAGAGGCTGACCCCCACATGGCTACAGCCTCTTTCCAGGTAGTTGTAGAGAGTGAGAAGGTCTCCCCTAGACTCTTTTTCTCCTACCTAAACAACCCAACTCCCTCAGGTGCCCCTCATAAGACTTACTTTCCAGACCCTTCACCTGTGCCATTGTCTTTTTCTGGACACACTCCAACACCTCAATATCTTTCTTGAAGTGAGGGGCTCAGAACGTCTTAGACTGCCTCCTCATTTGTGGTTGTTTGGGTCACAGGTGTACTTTCAAAGTATGTAAACTATTCAAGGATGTGGTATCTCCACCACTGGATGTTGTCAAAACATGATTTATAGTCTAACCTAGGCTCACTTTTCCATGAAAGGATGGGACTAGATGGCATTATGAGATCCCTTCCAACCTGGGCTGTTCTGTGGTTCTGTGATTCTGTTACCTAGGCCTATCATGTTACATTACAATTATTTGTAATTATGAGTGGTCTTATCAATTCTCTATGAGCTCCTGTTAATAAAAATATTAGAATTTATAGCATACATTGAGTATTCAAATGGGAAAAGAGATATTTTCTTCACTCCTTTTCATGTCTACCTGAGTACGTTACAGAAGAAAAGGCATTATAACTCAAAGTGGCTAAATTTGGCCCTGCTGGAAGTCACTAATTTAAAGATGCCAAAATTTTGGTTTATTTAGAGGTCCTTCATAATTCTTGGTCCAGAGCAAGCAGTCATCATCCTAATTGTAAAGTTAAGATTAGATTTTGAAGTTTAAAGGAAGATATCACCTGTCTTAATCCGTTCACCTCACTTTTAAAAAATATTTTTTTGAAAAAATAAAAATGACATTAAAAACAACCATAGTGTATTAATTGTTGTGCTGGGAAAGAAAATACCAAACCCCAATGCATTAATATCATTATAAATTTATACAGAAATAAAAGAGCCCCAATTAATTTATATTTATTTTTTGTTCATTAAGAAAATATTACAAATAGTAACATTCTTTTCAATCTATTTTGCTGAATACACAGAGGTGAAGCAGTTCAGCATAACTGAGGTACTGTTGGAAATGTAAAAGAAATGAAAGGATGCAAAAATATATACTTTTTTCCAGCCACAAAAAATAAATTAAGAGTTAAATGCTGAATAATGCAATTTATTGACTAATATTAACCTTTAATTTTGAATGATTGCTTACACTATTTCAGAAAAGTATTAATATATTTGTTTGAATACGGCCTTTATTTTTTCCAGTAAGAAAATTATATCATTTTAATGTTCTGTAAGCTAAGAAAACAGGTAAAATTCAAGTATATAATTCCATAATTTTATTTTCTATTCCTTTACCCACTAGAAAATCTACTAATTATTGAAATTAGGCCCAAATCAAGCATCTAATATAGTGAGTGTATATTGATATATGTATGTAAAATTACTTTTTTTTCCCACATGACATTTATGATAGTCTATGAAATGTTTGTATGAATAAATTAAATATGTCTGAGGGATTTTAAGCAAATATTACAGTAAAATGTTTTACTAGCTCCCATCAGCACCCTTGGCACGCCATCACTTCCCATACTAACTAGCCATAATCATTATTGCACCATCATGGTGCTATGCCATGTACAATATATTTGCACTCAGTATGACACTTTAAATCATAAACATGTTAAAATTTACCAGGTGCTGAACAATTTAAGTATAAACCTTTGAGCCAGTGAGTATTTCAGTGCTATATTTCATATTCACTGATAAGTGTCTACTCATAGACTTCAAGGTGACATAAATATTGGCTGCTCTTTGTAAACATATTGCCTACTATGCATAGTATATTTTTATGGTGCATATATTTCAATAAAAGAATTGTTAATGCCTTTAAAACACTCATTACCAAGTTTGTGTAGCTGTTTGGAAGGCTATACAGCATTATGTACAGAGCTTTTAAAATAACTGTCATAACAGAAAAGTGCAACAGTATTTTAGTTTAACCCATGCCAAAAACCCATAGTCCACCCATTCATATCAATGAATCCTACCAAAATTTATTTGAAAAGGTCACTAAAGGGAAGTGAGAAGGATTACAACAAATACATTTCTTCTAGGAAACTCTGAAAGTGCAAAAGTAGTATTCATTTCCATATGCTGTGAGCATTGACGAGTAACTTGCAAGGAGAATTTAGATATTTTCTAGCTGCATTTTAATCTCCCATTGAAGCCTAATGAGTCTTGCTCTTTTGTTGTTGATTATGGTTTTAATTTTTGTTTGTAATGGAAATGAAACTTTTGTCATTCTTTCTGTGCATTGCTGTACCATCAGCCTTCTATCTGGTAACATTTAAACACATCAAAGTTTGCAAAGATATTTTGCCTAAAGTTCTTCAAGTTTCATAATATAGCAGCAGCAAGTAGGGGACAGAAGGAGACATCAGTGGGTAAACCTATAAAGAACAAGAAAGGCAGAGCTCAGGCATTACACAGTTTGTTGGACAATGACCAGACTAGACACATCATGCACTTTTACATGCATATGTTTCACAGGAAAAAGGAATATTAGCATGAGAACATATCAAGAATGAGTACTATGTTTAGGAAACCCATGGGAAATGAGGCTTCATCAGCTCGCTGCTATGAGAGTAAGTTGTTTGATTTCCCAAAAAAAACGCTGGGAGGGGAAATATATCGCTTTTTCCTACCTCTGTGTTTCCAATACATGGTGATAAACATGTGTAATTAAATCCATGAGATTTATCCATACACAGTGCTCCTGGGGCACAGCTTATATTGTTGAATAGGCAGGCATCAATATCGAGTTCACATCTTTCACCTTCAAAACCTGCACCACAAAGAGAATGTTTAATCACAGTTCATTCAGAATATTGACATTATGTCTGTTCAGGGTGTTAGCAGTTAACACCACTCTACTAGAGTTATTTGGCAGTTTTATTTCCTGAACAAAGAGAAAAAGTGGGTTTCTTCATAAAAATGTTCACAGCATTTGTTGAGATACATTGCTATTTTTATGTTGCTATTTCTTAACATAAATATTTGGATGACATTTTATTTGTTCTGTTAGAAAATACAATAAATTTCCAATGGCTCACCTACAGGGCAAGTGCACTTAAAATGATCGTCATTGCCAATACACGTTCCTCCATTTTCACACGAACTGGAACCACACTTATCAATTTGCACCTCGCAGAATTCTCCTGAGATAGGAATAAAAAAGTCCTAAAAAGGTTAGGGATTAATATCACATTCTTAAAGAAACATTGTAAGTCATATTAGCAATATTGATAGAATAACTTTCTTTAAATAAGATCTCTGGAATATTCGTTAAAGATCTTGTGTAAGTTTTCAGACTCCTTTTCTTTCCACTTTTACATATAAAAAAACAGATCTCTGTTTAAAAAAAAAGAGGTCAAACCAAAAATAGTTTTTCAGCATTTGAAACAATTTTAGAATGTGTCCAGAAGGGGATACAGAGATGAAGAGAGTCAATTTTCCTTGGAAATAATTAACTGAAACTGAGGTAATGCCTTTGTATTTTCTTCTTTTTCCTGCTGCATGAGTCAACCCTGATACCTACTCAAGACTTTTGAATCTATTATATACATCTTTCATTATGTATTTTCTGAGCTCTGTTTTGGCTAGGAAAGGGCTAGTCCATATTTATTTAAGCTAACGTTTAGTGTCAATCACTGAACAACTTGCTCATTTAGCTGAAAACTGGTTTTAGCCCAGCAGGAAGAAATCATTGAACTTGTAACTGGACAGTTCCAAAAAGATGTACTGAAGAGAAATATATCTTTGGCAGTGTGATATAAATCAATGAGGAAGACCACCAGGTTTACCATTAGTCTTGGCAAACAAGTAGATTTGACAAAAACAAACCACTTTCACTTTTTTTTTTTTGGTACTGAAAACTATTTAATGAATTCTGTGTATGCATTCTTGATTTTTCTTTCCTTGTTATTGATGTGTTTTGTTTCTTTTTCCTTGATTTTTTTTTAATTCACTATTTTTTCAGCAGGAGTTCAGGGTGGGGGGGGGGGGCAGTTTCCAAATTTCAAAAAGATAAAGAATAGAGAAAAGAGAAAAAATCTTCACTGCTGAGAAAACAAGAAGAAGGTGCGGGAGTTTTGAGATATTTCAAAGAGAAAAACTTCAGCAAATACAATAAGTGTAAATTACAGATGTTTTTACCACCAACTTGTTTGTAATCAGTATTACTTCACTTTATGGCTTAAGCAGAAAACATAGAAGAGCTGTACAGAAGAAAAATGTTTGGGAGGAATGTACAAGAAATGTGGATAATTTCTTAAATCACACAATATGTTCTGTAAAATTTTGAGTCAGAAGTTAGTATTTTATTTGAAATTCTTCATGTGTCAAAACAAAGGAAATAAATTTACTTCAAATAACAAAATTGTTTTAAAATTTTTAATCATCTCTCCTTTTGATGTGGAGCTAGAGACATCAGAAACACACACATTAATAGGATAAAATTTGGTAAGAAAATGACTATGTCTTTCCTTCAGTATTTTCTGCCAATTTCATTCACTTTTAATATGCTGGAATGGAGTGCCATACTAAGAGAGAAAGACTGCCTTTTACGGAGTTCTGTAAATGCAAAGACAAATATGCTGTGTTTTGCTGGACAAAAATCTCTGTTTTGGGCCAACATATGCTGAACCACAAGTGCAATCTCATGTATTTACAGAGAGGCTGACAGCATGCTTTTAGTGATTTTTAATATTTATTTTATCTTTTCATTCCTCAGTTAAAAATCACTCTCTGACAACATCTATTAAATTTTTAACAGCTAAGATTATATTTTACTGTAATTTATAAAGCTTACTGAATTAAAATATTTTTAAGTAATATGTAAATAGTAGAGAACATAGGAAAATAGGAAATTAAATACTTCTTGTTGTTTATTATTATTATAATATGTAATATTACATGGGAAACTATGGACAACCTGACCTTATATTTACAAGACTCTCATTTGCTTGGTTTGTATTGACTCTAATGGTAACTCAAAGTATCTGCATTTCAGGGGAGATTCCATAATTAATACTTTTAGAAAGCCATTTTCTATAATAGTGGCCAGCAAAAAGGCATGCTGACACATAAATAGATATTTTACTTCCAAAATCAACTGAGTGTGCTGAGGAAGTTGCAGTCTCCTAGGAACTGTGGGGTCTGTTTTGTTTTTCTTGATGGGGCTTGGAGGGCAAAATCAGGAGGAAAAAAAGCTGGGAAAAAACTTCAACTCAATACGTATTTTTGATCTTTTTTTTTTTCATGTTTATTCATGAGGATGGAATTGTCTTGTCCAAGAAACCCTTATGAATAAATATTAGTGCAACCCAACAGGCTGTAAGAATTATTTTGCTATAAATCTGAAATTCTTATAGTGGCTGTATCCTTTAAGCAAACTTTATGACTTTTCCTTGCCACATTGAGGTCAAGAAAACCTAGTAATTCTAAACGGTTATAAAATTTATTGGAATCTGAATACTGTTGAGAAATGCATAATTTATGGTATTAAAGTCTGATTAAGTGATAAATGGATATCAGGAGAGATCTCCACAGTAATCCACTTAGCTTTTAATGCCTAATTATCACTTCATAGTGAGTAAGGACTGAGTAATTGAGAAATGCAGTACTTAAAGAACTCAAACAAGATTTTTGTGCACAATTAAGCATGTTTTTCTTCTGTCAAGAATAAGTTCAGCAGGCCCAAGGAACAAAGGGAAAAATAAAGAAATTTTGCAACATTAAAAGGAGGGAAAAAAATTGATTGAAGACTACCATTGCACTGTTTATTTTTGTAAATGACCTTTTACATTTTTTATCTAAGGATGTGTTCTTAAAATTAAAATTGTTTAATTACTTTTCTTAATTTTCTTTTGCTATCAATATATTTAGAGGAAACTTTATTGTCCTCCTTTATTCTTGCTCTTTTAATTTCCAGCTTATCTTTAGCTTTTCTAAGTCCATGCATACACACACAAGTAGCTTCTCTATCTTCCTTTTATGCAGCTTCCAACTTCCACTTTCTGTGTACTGTGGGATGAGACATTCAATTGCATCAACACGCTAAACCTGAAAGAATATACCTTGCTTCTCATCTATGTGTTTGTTAGCTTAGAATCCATGATAAGCTAAAGCAACTACATAGCTCTGGGGTTGGTACCAGCCAGCTGAGGAACAGATAAATTAGCATACTTATGTCTGTACCTGATAATAAACTTACTAGTTTACTTAAATAAATAACCACAAATAACCCAATCCAGGTAAAGTTCACCTAAGAATTCTACAGAGACTAAAATGTGACATTGCTGAAGCAATATCAGTAGAGTGAGAAATCTTTTAAATGGACTTTGGGACCAGAAGAAGGAAAGGTGGTGAATTCAATACAAATTCTAAAAGTAAACCAGGTTTTTTTCCCCATAGCCCTGCAAAACAGCAAACACTTCCAGCCTCTTCCAGCAATAGACCATAAGCTTTGCACTGAATTTGCAAGGACTGAGGGTCATCAGACCCAATCTGTCTTTCCTGCAGTGATGTTTTACTTGGCCTAATTGTGACAGTAATTTTTTTCTTCTGATTTGCTTTACTTTTATCTTTGCATGGAATAACCATAGTTTTAAACAGACAATAGGAACAAGTAGACATTACAAGTGCAATCATATTTCCTAGTCTAATGCAGTGCTGTATACAAATACAGGGCTGGTACCATAACTAGAGACCCTGAGAAGTAGAAGCATAGGATGTGATGTGGGGAACACCGGGGCTAATCATAGATGGGAGACCCCATAACAATAGACAATTCACCAATGCCCAGTTACAGAATGAAGACCTGTAACCAGAAAAAACTGGTCTTAGGGGTAACAAAAAGAACAAAGAATTTTTATTTAATACACTTTAGACCCATCATAAAATGTAAATTAAAATGCAAAATAGAACTGCAGTCCAATGAAGAAAAAGTATAAATGGACGTATAGAAATGACCCTAAGTGGATCCTGGAGATGCAGATGAAATCAGCATTATGAATGTCACATTCCTTCCATTGAAGGACTATACAGTCTGCAACACTGCTCACAACAGCAGCACTGTGAAACCATTTAACTTAAGAACTGGAGGAGGAGGGAAAAGGGTGAGTATAATATCATAAAAAGGCACAGAAACTTAAAATTGTGTTAAAACTGCATTTTGACTCATTTTCTGCAGCAGTTAGATTTACCCTGACAATGATTTTAATTTTATTTTTTCAGTTATATTATCAATAAATTTTTGGCTTTACTGTGCATGTGGTGTGCTTCTACCCTGCACATAATGAAGATTTTCAACATAACAGAATTGTCTAGAGGCTTATGTACCATTAAGTCTGAGTTTATCAAATAACTTCCTGAAGGTTCTTAAAAAGAATATAACTCACAATTGCCTTCTATATTGCACAGTGTAGTAAAGCCAGCACTTCTAGTGGGTTTTATTTTTAACTGACCCAAACATTTTAACCTATAAAAACAGAATTTGCATTCCTTAGGACTTTGACTGTGCTTGTATTTGCTAGAGATATTTTTAGTTTTATGTGATCTGCTCTAGTCTATTTTTGTATTCTGCTCAAGTCTATTTTTGTACTTCTGCTCTCAATTTAAAAGTATCTTTTTATTTTTCAGAAACTATGTAAGTAACAACCAGTGTGCTAATAAAGAGTATATAAAGATGATCTCCACTAAACATTTTCTATTTGCTATTTCATATGGCAACAAGTTTATCAAACAAAATATAATGCATGACCTAACACTTCCCTTCAGCACACAAGTACTGGATTGTATCATAATTATTTTAAAAATTATTTTTAAAATTATTTTTCTCTAAAATTAAAGCAATTTTATGAAGCTACAACTCAAGAATTTTTTTTTTTTTATGGCTTTTTGTTCCCCGTCTTTGAAGGCAGTTATAACATCCAATTAGATTTATTGCATATGTACACACGTGCAAATGCTGAAATACTCACAGACCCATTACTTTTCAACCATTTAAACCAAGAAGAGAGTAGGAACTTTAAAAAAATATACTCTTTGGCAGAGCATGGGCAGTTAAGGTTCGCTGTCTGAAATGTTGACGTTTACATCCATGCTATTGCATTTTAGGTCACAAAAAATTCCACTTTTGTTGTATGATTTCCCTCATCCTGAACTCAGTCCAAAAAAGGTCATATGAGTGGAGCCCTCTAAAATTCTCAGTTCTTCTCATGTATCCTAAAGAGAGCACAGAGTGACAAGCCTGGTACAGACATTGTAAGCACTTAAAAATTACAAATTTTATTCCACTTCCTGGAACTTCACATTTATTTATTTTGAAATACACTAAATCCACTTACAGTAATACTTATTAGAACCACTAGAAGTTCAAAGATATGTTTTCATGGATTCTGAATATTTCCTCATTTTCCCTTGGAGTTGTGTAGAACTTTGCAGTAAAGGTATTCTTATATAAATCTAGGTGTAGTGATAAATACTTGTGTTTTTCAAAGTAAATTTCACTGAATGAGAAAGGAATAAAAAAATAGTAGAAATGAAGAACTGATCTGACATTCACATATACAGGTGTTCAAAGTTCTGCCTGGCGGTTGAACAATCAAGCTTAAATGACTTTGTTTTGACATTAGAAAAAACCTTTTTATGAACTAGTTAGCATAAATATTCAAATAAGGATTTATTTAAGATCAATAGAGGTGTTTTTCCAGTCTTCTTAGAACAAATATAATTGCATACTGGTAAAAAAAAGTTATTCTTGACTATCTACAGCTAAACATTAAAAAAAGGATCATGTGAATGTTCTCATTGGTGGAGGCATTTTTGCTAGAGATGGGTTGAGGAAACTTGAAACTGGACAATCTTCAACTATAGATGAAATCTAGACAACTTGTTTAGACTAAATTATTAAATTTTAGATGTCTGAAGCACATCATACTGAAATAGCTCACTCTTTGATTATTACTACCATATCCCTGTATTTAATGAAAAAAATTAAAAAGAATAAAGCCATCTGAAATGGCAGCTGGCATTAGAATGAGCATATTTATCTATAGTGGTATTTGAAAAATAATCTAAAAATATTTATTTTGTCAAAATTTGCGGGTTTAATTATATGTGTTGGGTTATTTTACTTCCAAATTCCTTTGTATCTCCATTTTAGGATGGTGTTTCACAAATCCCTGCGAAGAAGAGTTAGTCTTCTGAGAAAAAGAAATTAAATAAGTTAAACCCAAGAAAAATGTGATAATATTTTCTAATGACACAATTTTTCTAATTAACATATAAAGGGGATAGTTTCCATTAGCTCATGAAAAACAAGAATTTACTGGGGTTGGAAATAACAATTCCAAGACTGGAACTCATCATGCACTAAGTCTGATGAAATTTTGGTTAGCTGTAAGTGATTAGGCACATTTACACCATACCATGGACCAATGTTATAGAAAATTATTCCCTTTTTTTAGGAACGCAACATAACCTTTTCAACACAAAGACATGCATGTCCCAATAGGTAAAGCAGCTGAAGTCAAACACCCATGTTCATTAAGTACTGTCCCAGCTTCATAGACTAAGGGGATGCAATCTATAATATGAACATTTTCCAGTTCAAGTAAACGTTATTATGCTTATTCTCAGAATTCACCAGCTATCATAATTTATTTACATGGAGCTGAATTTAAAGCTTTTTGAAAAGATCAAAAAGACTTCCACTGACCACAGTCAGCTGATGACTTAGTGCAGTTGTCTACTACTGCATGAATTATACTCGGTCAGATATTCTCAAATGTTAAATATGCAGTTAAAATTTTACCTTCTCCTGGTTTGGAATGCAATGAATCATGTAAGGGCACTTAGCAATAGTCCTTTCTGAAAGTTCCTCTGCAGTTGTTTTTTAAGCACAGTCTTTAGCTGAGTTACTTTTTATAGAATGTCTTTAAATTTGTTTGAGATATATTTTAATAACCTTGGCTCTTAAATGAACTCATTATTCTGGAACATACAATTAGACTTTTGACCATTTAATAGGTTATCTGTCCTTTCTCTTAGCTGCATCCAGGATTTAGCTGGAAATCTGGTCATAAAGATTCATCTCTTGGCAGAGTTTTTTGCTGACCTCTGTTTCAAAGAGTCTCTTACCCTCTTGTGAAGGTTTTGTTTGTTTCTTTTGTTGTTGGTCAAAATGCCCTTTATATGTCTCGTTAAAAAGTCTGGTTCATATAAAAACCACAACAGGATACCAGGAGAATATGCAAAACAGTTTTCATGCCTGGAACAGAGAAATTTCATCTAGCTTGATCTTTTTTCACTCATCATATGTGAAATATGAAATAATACAGAACAAGCATTCACAGAGACACGGAGAGAGGGCAAATTCCAGAAAAAGCATCATACGCAGCCTGGATAAAAAGCACCACACTTGCCTGCTCCTCTGCTCTCTGGAAGACTCTTGAACATCACATTTGCGTTCCAGAGAGGAGGTGGGTTTTTTTAAGTTTTAGAAAATATTCCTTGGCAAATTGAGTCTAATTATTTAGATACAAAGATTCTGAATTGAGAATAAGACAATGTGTTATGAGCCTGGAGTAAAGGTAAATGTCAATGCACCGAGGCAGCAGTCCAGATTCGGGTAGGTGACAGAAAGATTGATCATGGCATAATAGAATAGATTGGGTTGGAAGAGACCTTTAAAGATCATTTAGTCCAAGCCTCCTGCAATGAGCAGGGACATCTTTAACTCAGGTTGCTTGGAGTCCGGTCCAACTTGTCCTTGAATGCTTCCAGAGATGGGGCATCTATCACATCTCTGGGAAACCTCGTCCAGTATTTCACAACTCTCATTCTGAAAAATTTCTTCCTTATACCTAGTGTAAATTTATTCTCTTTCAATTTGAACCCATTACCCCTTCTCTTATTGCTACTGACCCTTGTAAAAAGATCCTCTTCAATTTCTTTATAAGCTGGAGTATTGAAAGGCCTCAATCAGGTGTTTAGAGAATCTTCTCTTTTCCAAACGGAACAACCCCAACCTCTTAGCCTTTCCTCATAGGAGAATTGTTCCAGTCCTCTGCACTGGCTCCATGTCTTTCCTGTCCTGAGGGCTATAGTAATGGATGCAGTACTCTGATGTAAATTCCAATATCACTTAATGTTCTTATCTGAAATGTTCTGATCTGAAAAGTAAATTAAACCTCCTATATGGAATTTATACTAAATTGGTGGCAAATGCTGAGGAGAAAAATATAATAAAAACAAATCAAAAGAAGTCAAATATTTTGAAGGAACATGTGTCTAAATTGAGGTATATCTCAGTAAATAGAAATTGAAGCAAGTATATTGCACAAAAAGTAAACCTGAGCTATTCAGAGTCCCAGAGTGAAGACCAAAGTACAGAAGTTGTTGCTGAATGTAAGTTTCCCATGTGGTTCAGGTTAAAAAACCCAAATAAACAAAACAAAACAATACAAGATAGGTCTTAAAGTGCCTAAGAAGTCTGCTTATGTGACAAGAAAAATATATATCAATATGACACATCATAATACAAATGAAGTCATGCTTTAAGTCTGTAACAAAGTGGTATTGTTTATCATATTTCAACAGAATGCATTTGGGGTTTATTTTTTTTAACAGAAGGAACAACTACTGAGCACAAAGGTTGAGATATAGCATAAGAAAGTCTAGAATATTTAGTTCATATATTAACATTATTCCAGCTTCAGTGGAGATACAGTAGACAATGTCAGCTAATGATGGTGTACATTGTGTCTGAGAAAACGTAAGCAGTATGCACCTAGCCTCATTATCCATATTTTAAAGAGGAAAGTTGATATTCAAAGCGAAAAGATGTAAGTTTGAGGTATTTTAAAGAACTAAAACAGAGCTACAGATAACTGCTTTGCAATGAAAACAGTCACTAGATCTACACTATAGTGTTATTCATCTTTCCAATGCATTATGTATTTTTAAACATGCTGCAATTATATCTACACTGCAGACCTTATCATGTTTTAAACCCATTAGCATTATAGGTGATTTATAACACTGTTGACAATTTTTGTACCTTTGTAAGATCTGAAATGGTGTACTTGGCTGAGTAAACACAGGTTCATCTGACAAGCAGAAAATAATGTCTCTATGGTTATTATAGATAATTAAATTTTTAATCACTTCAACTTGTTCAGAAGATTTTTGACTGATTTTACATAAAAGGCCTACATCCCTCATGTTACCTATTGATGATGTGATGTTTTTTGGGCGGTGGTAGATAGCTATTCACTATCTATCCAGCTACCTCTTTGAATTTTTAGAGAAAGCTACAGTTTCCCTTGTCACTAACAGCAGATTTTTATATTTGGGAATGAGAATGAATAATGCAGTGGTGTTCTCAATAAGAGACTTAGAAACTATCCACAGAGAAAAAAAACCTTTTAAGTTTTACTCTGAATGAGTAAAAAAAGGAAAGGATAGACATCAATAGCTGTAAACCCAGAAGAGTCAGACAAACTAAAGAAAATCAGCACAGTTCTAACTCCCTGACAGGTAAATCTGGGAGTTGTATGCCCTAGTAAAATGAGGCATGGTAGGTTGGTAGGAAGTGGGAAGCAGGAGAATAAAATAGTAGGTTGTTTTTTATGCACCTGGACTTGAAGTCAGACTTTCACAGGAGCACATTGTGAATAGGAAACACTCCTGCTATGTCTCTGAAACTTTGCTACTTTTAAAATATTCAGTTAATGATGTTTAACTCAAACTTTAGTTTGAGTTCTGGGCTAATAGTCCCACAAAGTCAAGTAGTTTGTACTTCTCTTAAAAATACAAGGTTGATAGAGGTGGGTAGAAATAATTTTTGGTGTTCATGAGCAGATGTAGCTATCTGGAGGATTCCACATGCCAAGTTTAAAGCATATATTAAAGCATGTCTTCCAATTGAGAACTTTACTGATCACATGCTTAGAAATCCAGACCTTGATACATCTATGCTTCTTAGAAAACAACATAATCTTTAAGTTAACTGTAACTATTCTTGATGAACAAAAACTCCACCAAAATTCTTTCTTATTCAAATGGGCAAAATATATTGTGCGCAACAAATTAAACCAGGAACTGAACTATTAAGAAATACAAACCGTAGGAAACAGAGGAGTAAAAACTTCTGCAGAGGATGGAGGGTTTGATTTACAACCCTGGAAGAAGCTTGGGCTGGTGTAATGACAGAGACATATAGACCTTAAGCAAGAGAGTTACAAACCTGTGTTTCTATAGTTGTAAGTAAGAATATGTATTGGGTGTTATGGTGAAGGGTTTTAAGTATGGTAATATGATTTTAGAGTTTAAGCTAAGAATTTAGATGTCACAATAGAAGTATATGTGTGTACCTGACCTAAAGAATTATTGGTTAAGAGACAGTCACATTGCAGTAAAAAGTACTACAGGTGACAGGTCATAAAGTCAAAACAAAGATTTGTGTTAGATGCTTATTGGACTAGAAAGTTATAAATTGCCATGTAATCTCAAGTCTTGTGACTTTTTCCTCATTATGGCGACTTGTTAATAAACCTCACGACCTCCGAGACTGATGCCTTGTTTGTTATTTTAAGTACAAATCGTCTTATCAATGCAGTCCCATCCCTTATTAATGAACGTCGGCAGTATATGAATTAAATTGAAGTGATAAGCAGAGAAAAAAGAGAAGCAGAGCTCTACAACAAACATAAATATCCCCCTGCACTGGGAAGATTTTGTTCCATTTCAAAAGCAGGCAGAACTTAAAAGCTGGTATTACATTTCTCTTTGAATTATCATGTAGAATATTTTCATAGTCTTTTGGCTTTTCATGCAATTACTGCATGGCAAGATAATAGAAGAATTTCCAGCACAAAAATTTCAATAGGCTTACTACTTTCTGTGGAAATCAACACCTGAGAAAAAATTGTTGACTTGAACTACTGTCTATAACAGTCTGCTTGGAGTAACTACAGGTATACTACAACATCAGACATTAGACCTAGCCCTCACTTATTGTTCAGGAGTTTATCTGCTTCATGTTAAATATTATGCCAGTATGGAAAATGTGCCCTTTTAATTTTTTCATTGCTTACTTCTCTATCCTTTCATTATAATTAATACAGTCGAATGCCCTAGATGAACTGAAACTGTTGTGTTTTCACATAATTCAGCTTGCTATCATCTTAGGTGAGCGGTCTTTGTAAGGATCGGTGTCCTTACAACACACCTTCTGGTGAGGCTTCACCTTGAGTCCTGGGTGCAGTTTTGGGCACCACAATATGAGATGGATATAAAGCCATTGGAGAGCATCCAAAGAAGGGCCACAAAGAGGTGAAGGCCTAGAAGGGAACCGTATGAAGAGCAGCTGAGATCACTTGGTCTGTTCAGAAGAGACTGAGGGGAGACCTCATTGTGATCTTCAACATCCTCATGAGGGGAAGAGGAAGGACAGATAACAATCTCTTCTCTGTGGTGACCAGTGACAGGACTCAGGCGAATGACATGAAGCTGAGTTGAGAAAGGATTAGGTTGAATATCAGGAGAAGATTCTTCACCCAGAGGGTGGCTGGGCACTGGAACAGGCTCCCCAGGGCAATGGTCACAGCACTAAGCCTGACAGAGTTCAAGAAGTGTTTTTACAATGTTCTCAGGCACGTGGCGTGATTTTTGGTGTGGTTCTATGCAGAGCCAGGACTTGGGCATGGTGATCTTTGCAGGTCCCTTCCAATTCGGTACATGCTATCATTCTGACTTATAGAGCCAGTGTAACTCATGTTTTTTCTTGGACTTTTACCGGCACTGGGAGAAACCTGCGTTGGGAGCAAAGTTAAAGGAACAGACTGGCTAAAACCATTTTCCTTTCACACTAACTAATGCTATATGGACGCACCTCCTAAAAGGCATTTTAAACAGCAGGTAATGTTTCTGGGTATCCGCTGAAGAGGATTAGAACAAGAAGTACTTCAGTTGTTATCATTGCTTTCTGTCTGTCATCTCTGAAAGTTCTTTAATAAAAAATTGAGTCTTCTGAAAAGCAACAAGCTGTTCCCTTTTTATTCACCTATGAATGTAAGTATTCTCAGTGAATTCCTGCAGCAGTACTTAACAAGTGACTTCTTTTATTCCATTATTTCACTACGTGGTCGTTGATGTTTGGGATCTATGTGCACTAACCATTTCTCTTTCAGAGGTGACAATGGCAATAACATATAAAGAGCAATGAACAAAGCTTAAAATGGCAGAATCTGTTGCTGAGGCAGATACTGCTGTGTAATTCCAGTAACACTCCTGCGATATAGGGACCTCCCATGATGTTACAAATATTCCTTTACTTGCTCACCTTTACTATAGGGATTAGAGCTGTGGGGGAAAAAATGTATTACTCTTTTTATCTCTTTCAGTTTTGAGACTCATGAGATTACCACTGTACTTCGACATAAAATAAAGATCTTCCCCAGATATTCTAGAAATGGCTGAACTCCTGCCTGGTAACAGCAAGTACTGAATGGATTCCTTATTTTGCTTCACCTGTGTACTTTTGCTTGACCTAATGATTTATCTTTATCTCAAGTTTCCTCACTTTTGTGCTTCTGATTCTTTCCACCACCCCACTGGAGAGGAGTGAATAATGAGGTGTTTGGTATTTAGCTGCCCAACAGGGTTAAAATATGTCACCACTGTATCCTTGAGAACAAAAGAATTTAAAAATGTGGATTTGACCAGAGAGAAGGATTTAAACTAGGCCATGTATTTCTTTGTTCACAAGTATAAATGTTGCCTTAGCTAGACTGTGAAAGATATAGGATCTTTTATATCCTGTATCTTGTTCTCTGGAACATTAGTTATTATGCCACTAGAGTTACTTTCTACAGAATACTGTTTCAAATGTCCTACACAGTTCAATAGTGCAATCTCCATCAAAGTATGTTTATATACATTTCCCATATACCTGCAGAAGTTAACAGATCTGTCTCAACTCAATAAAACAAAGAGAAAAAATAAGTTGTGGATAAATCTGTGAACAATCTTAATGAGTGTTATGAAAAGAAAGTTTGAAGAGAAGGAAAAAGTATGCAATTGAAATAGTACTTTAAACTCCGGTTGTCGAGTTTTCTTGGGATTCAGTTTATTTTAACAGTAGTAAGATTATTTTAATTAAAGGACTTTTCTGTGAAGTGAGAACGAAGTGTCTAATATGCCCAACCAATTCCTGCCAATATGATTGCTCTACGAGCAAATAAAGATAGTAATAAATCAGAGGAAGCTTATTCAAGGACAATTGGTCTACTGTGCACGGCCTGAGAAATGATATGGATTGTTTCAATGTCATAAGCCATATTACTTACAAACACTGTTGTAGATTCAAAGATTTTTATCCACTTTCAGAGAGGAGAAAAATGAAAATGTAGAAGGAAATTGAAAGCACAGAAATAATGACACCTATTGAACACAACTATATTTCATAACCCTTTATTCTCCTTTGAGCATTTAAACCAAACATAGGGATACTTTTCTGAGTAAATGACGCAAAAATGGTTTTTACATATAAACAGAAACAACACCTATAGTTTAAAATTGCATGTGTATATGTTAAGTTTCTACAAGGTTTTCTTAAAGAATATGGAACCAAACTGAAGTGGTTTTCTTACTTTTTAAATCAAAGTTCTGCCTTCATATCTGAGAATGTTACATCATGTCATAATTTGTGTACCCTACGATGTCTGTTCCAAGCATGATTTAAATGTTAATGCAAAAGTTACGGCTGTAGTGTTTATAATTTAAAAACACAATTGAGAACCAATAGATGTGAAACTACAATAGCTTTTCTGGTTGCAGAAACTATTTAATTTAGAGTCAAGTAAATGTGCCAAAATTGTTACTACATTTGCTTTCCCTCTTTTCCTTTCCAAACACATAAATGAAACAATAAACAGGTATAAATGAAAATTTTTACGGATCAAGACTGAAGAAGTAACTGGTTATTTAAAAACAGAAAAAGTAAAAAAAAAAAAATTCTATTGCAATATATAGAACTTCTTACAATGAGAATCCACAAAAAGAAAGAATCTTGGCCTCATAGCAAGATGTCCCTGAATAACAAAGTTGTTTCCACTTGAATTCAGTTATGACTCAGTGTTTAGTAAGGTTTAATTCTATTAATTGCATGTATTAATAGCCATTTATTGTAACATGTTAAACTTTTGTTTCATGATCATATTGTACACTAGAGACCTTAAATTATCTCAAAAGCCTTAAAGTGTTGTAGTGAAACATTACTTTTATTAACAAATCCATAATTTTAGGTGTCACACCCATAAAGAAAAAGTCAAGCACAGATTGAAAAAATAAAAACCCTAATGGGGATAGTGGAGAAGTGAAAAGAAAGGTTGATAGTTATATCTCTGGGTTATTATCCTATGATTTACTTTTCAATGGTAGTAGATTTAAAGTCTGTTTTCTCTGTGTATTGCCATCAGTTCTTTAAATTTAATTAATTTTCATTCTTTGGGCAATAAACATTGTTTCCATATTTCAACTGGTTATTTTTTAATTTCTCTTAATATTTTTGGCACTTATCTTTAAATTGATGTACATATGGTTAAAATCTCTTTCCATAATATTACCTAAACCTGCAGTGAATCACATTTGAATCTTCTCTTTCAATTCCCTCTCTAGACAAAGATTAGCAAAGGATTTTAGAATCCACCTTCAATGAGCTTCTATTTAAAGGATAAGGCTGGAGGAAAAAATCAGAAATTATTTTCTTTGCCACTTAAAAAACCAATGTGGTTAATACAAGCTACTTTTTTAGGCTTCTTTTCTATCTAATTAAAAGAGAAAACACTGTTGAAAAAATTGTGTCGATGACTAACAAATATCTGACGCAGTGCTTATAATCCCCCTCTGAAAAACTGACTTACTGACAATGTATAAAGCCTCAAAGACTGGGCTTTAGTTAAATAAAATGAATCAGTTAATCCCACACCAAATTAAATTTCATAAATCAGTGGTGGTTCACTAAGTAATTAAAATTGGAGGTGGAATTCAGCTCTCAAAAAGTACGTAAAGTTATCTGAGAAAATACAGGCTGATGCAAACTAACAAACATCCTGAACTCCATTTCTTTTATCAATTTGATATCCAGGAACTATATATAGACATCACACATGTAGCTCACATGCAGAACTTTTATACATAGACATACACTCAGTCTCTCAAACTGAAGCTCAAGCTTATTCTAGGTCTATTCTTACTGTAACCTTACTTGGAAGATTCAAATTAACCTGTAAACTCCACTTAGATTTTATAGGCATCACAACAGAGGACAGAAAACGCAGACAGGTGTGATTACTCCTCCAAATACTTCTCTATCCCTTGTTTCTTTAAAATCCAGCATTTTCATATTTGAATATTTAAAAGGAAACAAAACTACAAACTTCTACATTATTTGTATATGCCTTACCTGTAAAATCACGAGGACACAAACACTGAAACAAAGGTTGTTCTCTCAGTTGACTCATATCAATGCAAGTTGCTCCATCAGAACAGTTATTTGGGTAAATTAAGCATGCATTTTCAGCAAATTGGCAAAATTCTCCTGTCCATCCAGGTGCACAGAGGCACTAGATATAACAAACAAACAAACAAACAAACAAACAAACAAACACAGAAAACCCAAAATGAAAATGCAATGTGAAAGTTTGTAGAATTTTCTTTGAGTCTTGTATTTTACTACCGAGTTAAAGTGTGGTAGAATGCGGAGTGCTGCATCCAGCTGAGACTATTATTCATGCCTGTATTTGCAGATGATAAAACATTTGAGAGAGGCAGAACTCATCTACCATGTCTATTGAAAAATTGTGGGAAAAAAGGACACATGAGTTGGAGGAAATGGCGAGATAATTACTGGCTGTAAGGGATAAAAATGCCAGCAAGAACAGAAGAACTGAGTGTGCAAAAAGGATTTTAAAGGCCCAGAGATGAGAGAGAAATTGGGCAGTGATGCTAACAAAGCCTGCAAGACAAACACTGTCAACAACCAGTAATCAGAAAATGTAGTACAGGGTTTCTGTTATACATGCACACCCTACTTGTTAAATAAAATAAATTAAAATGGTTTATTCAGAGGAAAGGGGAAGATCTGAAGCTTATATTAGCTCTCAAAAGAGTCGAGTGAAACACATACAAGTGTCCTGATCAAATGTAATAATAGCTTGCCTTGAATCCCATTACAAGGGCAATAAAACAGTATAGCCAACAGTAGTGTGCAAGTATTTTAGGACAGTGGAATGGTGTACCAGGTTCACAATGCGTAGACATTTTACATGAGTATGTGAACATATGACCACTAAAGCCAGAGAGATGTGTCATAGTGACTCATACAAGTAACAGGAAAGTTGCCAAAGAAAAAGATTAGCATAAGGCACAGAAAATAAGCAGAATATATTGCTGACTACAGAAAAAAATTACTGTGAAGACACAAAAAGCCCCAAGGCAAGTAATACCAGGAGGAGACTCTTGGTTTTTGAAGGGTGGGGGGAGTCTTTGGGGAGGGAGATAAAATACCGCAAACCATCAAATACGAAGAGGAAGGATGGAGACAGAAGACAAGCTCAATTCAGCAATGACTTCTTTCATCAAAGAGCTCACAAGACAGATTACCTTGACCTTGGTTGTAAAGAGCCACCAGGGACCACAGCCGACAGCACTAACTCTTCAGCATCGGCTCTACAGCATTGTGTGATCACAGAGAATGTAGAATGTAAATGTTACAGAGTAGCGGTATGTAGGGGTACCATCTCAAAAACTACTAGCATTAAGTATGCCGTTTGTGAATTAATTACTTCAAGTTTGTTTTAAAGTTTAAAACTGGCCTGACCTCTCAGTCTTCTAAACATTCCCATTAGAGTGATCTCTGACTACCTATCTGACATACATATTTTGTAAAAATGAACAGTACTTAGGTGGTCAAGTGAAGGCTTTAAGAGAACTGCACTGATGAGAATCCCTTACTGTGAATCTCTGCATTCAACTATTGAAACAGCAGATAACTAAAGTAACTCCAAAGTGACCTAGGTATAAGAGGAGCATGATAGCCTACAGAATTAGTGTGACTTACCTTCCAAGACCTGGAAGAACACAGTTCTCCAGCAGCTCCTTTGTATTTTCTGCATTTTTATCTCCTTTGTATTTTCTGCATTTTTATCCCTGCATCACTCTGTTGTGACAATACGCATATATGTCCCTGGCATTTCCTGATTTCCTTCCCCTCAATCTCCAGGAACACCTTTCCCTGCTATGTACTGACCTTGTCCTTGATGTTATGTTGGATTAAATTTGACACTACTAGGTGAAAGGTAATTAGAGGTAAAATCAAGATGGCATGTTTTAGGTAACTGTATCTGTGGGTTTGTCTTTGTTAGTCAGTACACAATGCTTATCCCAGACAAACCTATAGAAACATGATTTATCCTGTATGTCAATATGTTTTACATCCATAGGACTCCAGAAGGATTTAGGCTGAGACAGATCCTTGAAGGTCAGAGTCCTACTCCTTGCTCAGAGCAGGTAAAATTTTAAATGCAAGCTGGCTTCTCAGGATCTTGTCTACTTCAGGTCTGAATATCTCCAAGGATGACAATTACACAGACTTTCTGGGCAACTTGTTGCAGTGCTTAAGTACACTCACACTACATTATGAACAATTTCTTTTTAATATTGTAGTGGTTTAGTTCACATTTCTTACTTTCTGTGAGATAGGAGATTTGAAGAAAGGCAAAGCAGGCTAAAAATTAAAGAATATGAAAGAAAGTTTCTTACTAAAGGAGTTATGAGTAAAATGAAATAAGAGATTAAGACAAAAACCCCCTCTTCCTCTAGCACCTCCCTTCTTTTACTCCAGCTCACACAAATAATACCAAAACATGGGATTGGGTCAGCATTCACAATTCTTAAAGGTCTCTTTCTATTATTTGAGGACATAGAGGTCTCCTTTGTGTCTTGTGGCGTCCCAAACTGCACCAGTCAACAGCCCCTGCCCGGAAAATCTGCTGCTGTAAAAAATATCTCCCATGGAAAGAAATCACAGTCTCTTCCATACTGTGCCATGGGCCACACATGGGTTATTCTCGTTTAAGGACAGACAAAATTCCAGCCTGAAAACAACAATTCTCTTCTTTGCAAGAAATTTTGAAAGTCTTTCACAACCTCTCACTGCTCCTGGGTAACCTGGCGGGGTCACCTTTGTTTCCCTCACAGGCTGCACACAGAATTCTCATCCCCCCATGTCTTTAAATGGATTAAAGAGAAAACCAGTTTGTGATATTACAGTCTTTACCACTGTCTGCAAGAAGCAGGTTCAAGCTACGCGCAAAAGGCGCGACTCCGCTCTCTCTTCCCCGCCGCCATCTTTCAGCTTTAGTCACTTTCTCTTTCTCTCTGACCCTGAAGACGCCATGATGATGAACAATCTTCTTTTTCGGGGGCTTTAAAGGGAAAAAACCTCGCTCCCTTTATGCTGCTCGCACTTGATGTTATTTTACAGTTCAATATAGGCTGAGTTGGTTGCAGGGAAGCTCCATCCGCTCCCGCCGCCTCCTCGCGGCCACGTTGGGGGGATTTCTCAGCAGTCACTTCAGACGGTCTCAGCTCTGCAGCAACGGCTGCTCCCCAGCTGCCCACAGCTCCGAGGGGACTCTCCCAGAGCCGGGGCCTGTGCCTGCCAGGGCCGGGGCCCGTGCCTGCCAGGGCTGGGGGAGGGGAGGCCCAGGGCCGCTCCAGAGAGCAAAGCCTGGCAAAAATCCCCACCCTCCCTGCCGGGAGGTCCAAACTGAAAAGAGGAACTTCCTGTCTCTCCACTGGCTTAAGTATGTAAATTTCGAGAAGCGCAATTAGTTGAAAGATCTGTCCATCAACCCACGACAAATATCTAGCCATAATTTCCTTTGTTGCAACTTCTGCCAGTTGCCTGTCACTCCAGTGCCAAGCACTTCTGAGAAAAATTTGGCTCTGTCTTGTTTATGATCACCCAATGAGGAGCTGAAGAAAAGAAGTATATTTCCATTCAGTTTTCTGTTTTCAAGACTTAACAAAGACAGATCCTTCATCCTTTCCTCATACATCATATGCTGCAAAGTTTTCACAATGTTGATGGTGCTCAGCTAGACTTGTTACAATTTTGTCAGTCTTATTTTTTGTTGAAGTACTCCACAGGTAGCCTATCAAGTGCTGAGCAGAAGGGTCTGATGACTTCACTTGATCTGCTCTCTATGCTTTTACTAATGCCAGCCAGTACTAGGTGAAGCTACCTACCCTTTATCATGATCTGGTTACTTTGGCCCACTCCCTCATCTTCCATAGATATATCCTGTCAAGACCTTTGGACATTTATAAATACCCTCTTTGCCCACGTTGTTCCTTGTTTGGCATTTCTCTTTCACTGATAGTATTTCATTCCTCTAAGTTTTGCCACTTGCACAGGACTTGGGAAATTGAAAGCAGATACTGTAAGTAAAAACCAGAGCAAAGACACTGAATGTCATCTGCCTCATTCAGCAGTGGGCATACATTTTCCTTGGTCTCGTTTTTTCTGCAACTGTACTTATGCAAATGGGATTTATAAGACAGTTTCTCCTCTATGATCATTTTTCATGAGGACATATTTGGAAATTCCCCTTGACTAGACTCAACCTTTTATCTACCCAGTCACTAAGCATTACTATTTATTGATAAAAACTGTTTAGACAGTATTTTCTTTCTTTACATATCTTAAGTCCATTCTGCAAGAAAGTACTTCAAATAAGTTCACTGAAGTCCAACCCTATTTCTATTGGATACATGTTAACTTTAAAAAAATGTTCTCAGAGATGGAATTGTGACTGTAGTTGTGAAAACTACATTTACTTTTCATCTAGCAAAGTGACTTTTCTTCACCTGGGGTGAAATGTATTGCTGGCAAGACAGCATTCAGGAATTGAATCACTGTTTCCAGACTATGCTTCAATCACTTTGAGGATAATTGAAGGACAAGTCTTAGGGATCCTTAAGCCAGCACTTTCCACAAACATTAAGCAATTTTTTGAAGCTTAATTATAATCGTCTCCACAGCATACTGGTACAATAACCTTTTTTTTTTTCCTTCCAGCTTTCAATTGCCTGGTAAGAGGGCTTGCAAAATGAAGATGTACATGTGTTAGGCTGCTTTGCCACTTTTAAAGTACATGGAGAAAATTCCAGCTCAACCCAACATTTTGGCATTAAACTGGGTATGAATGCTTTCAATTTTTGATTTATCTTGCATTATTCTGCTATGTTATTTATTCTTATGCTCAGATTCTTCTTTTCCCATCCCTCCCTGCTGCCCGCATCCCGTAACTACAAGATGAGTTATATATACATCCTTACAGGTATTTATACTTTCAAGTTTTTCTATAGGTATTTTTGACATTAGGAACTGGAGTGACTGGTTTATGAAAAAAAGGTTTCAAGAACTCAGAAGATGCTGTTTGGCCAAATGACTAAAAAGAATTAGTGGGTTTTTTTGTCTGCACTGATGAAGCTCTGAAAATTGTTTAAATGAAGAAAATAAAATCCTTAGCTTAATAAAAAAAAAAATTCTTCTTACTTTTTTTGTATGTACAGTGCATTCCTAACTGAAATTCTAGAAGTCACTCACACTGGGAAAATAATAACGGCAAGAAA
This sequence comes from Falcunculus frontatus, assembly GCA_013398115.1. Lineage (NCBI taxonomy): Eukaryota > Metazoa > Chordata > Aves > Passeriformes > Falcunculus > Falcunculus frontatus. Next base: position 169,407 of record VZRV01004136.1, on the reverse strand, counting down.
CATATAAAAATTTAGCTCATAGCTAGCAGATGTAGCTTTTAGCGGATTGAGAGACTTATTTGGGGAGAAGGTTTTACTCACTTCGTTATTCAAATTGATAGGTCTTAAAACTTTACAATATTGATCATTAACTTAAAATACACTGGGGAACATAATTGATTTTTAACTTAAAAAGAGAAAATGAATTGGTCCTAACTTACTGTATCTGTCAAACTTGCTGACGACACCAGGCTGAGCAGTGCAGCTGACACACCTGAACTATGGGATGCCGTTCAGAGGGACCTGAACAAGTGGGTCCATGGGAACCCACAGCAAGGTTCAATCAGGCCAAATGCAAGGTTCTGCACATTGGTTGGGGGAACACCTGGTACCAACACGGACTGGGGGGAAAGGGACTGAGAACAGCTCAGTAGAGAGGGTTGGAGGTAGTGGTGGATGAAAAGCTGCACATGAGCCTGCAATGTGTGCCTGCAGGCCAGAAAGCCAATTGTATCCTGGGCTCCATCAAAAGCAGCCTGGCCTGCATGTCAAGGGAGGTGATTCTGCCCCTCTACTCTGCGCTGGAGTGTGGCATCCAGCTCTGGGATCCTCATTACAAGAAAGACACTGACCTATAGGAGTGGGTTCCCAGGGGGGGCACAGAGGGCTGGAGCAGCTTTCCTAAGAAGAGAGGCCAAGACAGTTTGGGTTGTTCAGCCTGAAGAAAGAAAGGTTCTGGGGAGATCTTCCTGTGACCTTTCATTAAAGAGGGTTGTGGAAAGATGACTGGCTATAAAACTAGAGGAAACCGAGAAGTTATATCCACATCCTAACAGAAGTTAGATATGGAAATTATAGGGTAAAATACAGTTGCTCCCTGGGTGGAATGCAGTTGGCATGCTCAAAACCCATCCCGTGTTAATTCCTGATACACATAATCTGCATTTGTAGGCACTTGCTAAGGTGGGGTGGAATGGAGGGTGGAACAGAGTTGAGACACTGCAGCCAGGCGCTCTTGAAACCCTTGCAGGGAGGAGAACTCAGTGGCACTTTGCAGCTGAGAAACTGCATAGTACCTGTCAGCCAGGGGAGAGAGGAGAAGATAGCCTGCTGCTGAGCCAGCAGCTGTGGCAAAATCACATTCCTCAGATGAGCTTGGTTCATTATAGCCTAATTGTAATATTAATACATACCTCCACCCCAAAGTTACCCCTCTCCAGCGTATGACCCCCCCCCCTTACAAGGTGTGTGCTCTCTATTTTTTTGAGTGTATCTTTAAAAGTGAAGCGAGAGAATTTTACACCAATCAGTAACAAAGTTATATGTGACTAGAGTCACTCAGGCTCCACCGAAACATAGACAAATAGTATAAAAATAAGTAGAGAATAGGGGAAACGTTAGGGAAGACTCCATCACAACTACTGGGATCAGTCGACAGGATGAACCGGTCTTCTCCTCAGTAGGGATGCCTATTTGGTAACGACTGTACTCTATCCGTGCTGAACATTTTTATTGGGGATCTTAGCTTGTCTCTGTATTACTTTGAATATGTTTTTGCAGTCAGATACTACCACTGACAATCCTTGAAACTTAACCTTTCGTAATTATATATTAATAAAGAGTGTTATTCTGTGAATTGTTGGTATGAGTCCTTCACAGGCGCTGGCAGTCACTGGCAAAGGGGAACATACTCAGATACAGTTGAAGACCCAGTGAGGGATCATAAAGTGGGAAGACCCACTAAGGGATCTCCCATATGGTGTTGTTGTGTGTTCCTGAATGAGTCAGTCAAGCCATTCTCTGATCTAACAGGACTGCTCAGTGGAGGGTCCCCATAAGAGGACACTGACAGACAGGTTGGGCACAAGGGTCTCAGCTTTCCTGGGGTGCTGCCACACAAATAAACAACAAGGGCTGAGTAAATCTCCCCACATCAAGGGTTGAGGAAATCTCCCCTTTTCGCATGACAAGGGCTTATAAGAAGAATGGGGACAAAACTTTTAGCAGGTTATATAGCAATAAAAGGGATAATGTTTTTAAAGTAAAAGAGCGTAGATTCAGATTAGATAGGAGGAAGAAATTTTTCACAAGGAGAATTGTGAAACACTGGAGTAAGTTGCCCAGAGAGGTGGTAGATGCCTCATCTCTGGAAACACTGAAGGTCAGGCTGAATGGGACTTTGAGTAATCTAACGTAGTGGAAGATGTCCCTCCCTGCTCATTGATGGGGAGTTGGACTAAACAATCTTTAAAGGTCACTTTAAACCCAAACCATTCTACCATACTATGATCTCTGATATGATATGCTCCTTCATATGAAACTCTGATTTTAGGTAAAACAATTATGGGTCTTGGCAGAAATATGTGATAGCTTGAACTAACTAATTAATTTTAATAAAGATTAAATTCTTTCCTTTCTCAGGTGAACATATAGGTAAAAGAGAAACTAGAATTCTTTCCATGCACATCTTGTATAGAAGGGGGGAAGATGAAGTTATCTTTTGTGTAGTTTGAGCAGGTACCATCTCTCTTTACATATGACTTCATTAAATAGTGAAATTTTATTAATATTTAATTATAACTTTAAAAGGCAAATTAAGAATGTTCACTTTTGAGTTTTTGGTAGTAGATGACAAAAGGGCAAACACTGAAGAATGAAAAATAATCATCAAGAAGCTCAAGCTAGAAACTGACTGTACAGTATTGGAAACAGCTGCCAAATACACCACAAAATTTATACAGCACATGGAGAATGTGTGTCTGATCTTACCGGAATTAATAAACAGGTAAAAAAAATTATTATGATTTTTTTAGCATAACATGTATAAGTTATGTGCTTCAGAAATACACAGTGCTGAGTTGGCTGAGTGAAATTCTATGGACTCTTTCTACAGACGTTCTCCTTATCTCAAGGGGCCAGCCCCTTATTAGATAGAGAAGTCAGTAAAGAAGAAATTTGGGGAATTTCTGTATCTTTGAAAAGTGGCTTAAACTTGAGCACAGGCTTGATTTTAACTTCTCAGAAGATGCATTTTAAAAAACCCAGAACTTTTCTGTTGGTTATTATCTGGTGCATTTTGCTATCCATTTGTATTTAATTATATGCTGTTCTGCTACATTAATTCAGATCCATTGTATAAAGATATATGAAATTATTACATGATCAAAGCTTTAATTAAATATTTTTCATTTAAATTTTCTCTTCAAAAGAAGGATATTTAATTTATTACATGAAGATTTCTACTGTTTATTAACTTCTGTACAGCTCAGAGATAATTAGCAGCACATATGAAATGTACCCAGGGTGCTTTGATGGTGTTTATTTCAATAGAATAAGAAAAGCAGGAAAATGCATTTTGATAAAGTCCAAATTAAACACTTAAGGAGGAAAAACATGTTTAGGACATTTTAAAATTTATGTGAACTCTTCTATAGAATTACTTCTACTGTGTGAAAGAAAATTGACTAATTAACTTGTGCAAAACTAGCCCCTAATGGAAGTATCTGACTTTGAACTACTGCTGTTTTGAGCACTCAGCTGGAAGGACAAACACAGGAGAGACATCAATAGAATTAATGACAGTGGCAAAGTGGCTTCACAGAGATGAGACTATAATGTTCTCATATGGTTCATGGGGAGAAACAGTAGGAGAGACCATAGATTTTTTAAAAAGGAAAATGACAATAATCTTTTTATTATGTTGTACATAAGTATAAAAGTAGCATCTGAGAGCGGTAGATTTTGCAGTGCCAATTTTCATTGCTTCTAACATTGGTAGTATAGCTGTTATAAATATTCATAATAATTTTATCACTCCAACTGCTTTAATATATAATATGCCAAATATATTAAGTGTCTGTTTCTTTATGGCTTTTTTTATACTTAGAAAACAAATGGTGATCGATACAGTGCAGAGGGCTTTTAAAACGTCCTAGTGCATTTTTTTTTGAAGAACTGAATTTGCTAAACAAGCTAATGTTTTCTCTCTGCTATACTGCCTTTCAGTTCTGGATATGTGATCTAGAAGTTATTTGTCTTCTCATGCAATAAATACAAATGGCTTCTCTGAGAATAAGTTGGAGGCCTTCTTAGGGCTATGAGATCCAAGCAGTATGACATAGCTCCATTTTGGAGATTACTGCTTATTCTGAGTAGAGAGATGCTTTGCTTCTGGGTTATAAATTCAGACAGACTTCTAGGCATAAAGCATTGTCAAAAAGCATTGGGACTGAGAGCAGATCCTCAGGGAAGAGCTTACCAAGAGGACCAGAGCAGCAGACTTTCCAGAAAGGTTTTTCAGGCAGGCCTGTGAGGCTTGGCACTGCTCACTGCTCTTCTGCAAAGAAGAAATTTGATTCCTAGCCTGACTGACGGGCCTGGTTCTGCACCCACAAAGGCAAACCTCATCTGTAAGGGATGAAACTTGGACCTCTGTCTGCCTGATTGTAATTTCTGTACAAGTTCTGTTGGATGAGGGCCACATACCAGCTTGACATGGGGAAAAAACACAGGAGAAAGAGAAGTTCCCTCCTCTCTCCTCCTTCCCCCATTGCCCTAGAAGGAATATATTAGCTCCGATAAGACCATCTTCTGTATTAGTATACAAGTCTCCTGCTTTGCTAGAGAGCACAGTAGTCTTTGGGCAGAACATATTTGCTGGGTTTTTTAACTTCAACTACAACAGTGTGACCCATCCTGTTACTGATTATTAATGTATATTCATAATGTATTAATGTATATGTATTAATGTATATTCATAATTTATTATTATCAACCACATGCTCTTGGTGCACATTTTGTTCCTGAAATATCTCGGATTCACCATAAAGCTCCAAATATAAAAGCTATGGCTTTGTTATACGGATGTGAGAAAAAGATCAAAAGAGTACAACGTGATCAAGCACAGAGCCATCTGCAGGGCAAGATTTAGATACCATTCTTTTCTATTATATTAATTGCTCTATCTTCTTACAGTGAATCATACTATTAGATAAACAATATTAAATGTTCGTCCATATAAGAAAGCAAAATTCTGGTGACTGGGGCACAATTTCCTGAAGGAAATGCATCTGTGTACCTGTTCTCATAAATTAATGTTCCCCAGGCAAATTACTTGTCGAAGTTAAAACCATCACTTCTTTTTGCTTAGCTTCACTATCCCTTAACAGCATGATCTACTTCCACTGCACTGTAAAAACACTAGGCAGAAATCAGCAGAATTTCCTGTTGCTCTTTTTGAAGGCACCAGGACATCTATTGGAAATGATTCCAACATAAAATTTCACATACAAGTGTCAGTACAGCTTCTCAGAGAAATTTCAGATGTTTTCTTTCAATGACCAACAGAGGTGTATTGGTAAAACCCAGAATGATAAGAGGGATTGTTTTCTCCTTCTTTAATGCTTCTCTAGTGTGTATCTGCTTGCCAACACAGCTCTGCTGCTCAGGCAATATGTATAATTTGTTTAGGCCTTGTCTCAAGTGTAGGGCTGGCAAATGAAAATGGACCTTACAATGACATGGCTTTCTCTTCACCTTTCAGTTCCAGTTTTTGTGTCTACATAACTCAGTTTCTTTGTTAGCTGTAAGCACACAGCCTTGAACAAATCAGTGGTTTGTCAGGGTGATGGGACAAAGGCATATTGACAAAATATACTTGAATTCACTATGCAGACCATAGAAGTTTAAAGGTAGTTGCTTGTAGCATAGTAAGGAACTGCTAGGCAAAAAAAAAGAAAAAAAAAATCATGATTGAGCATTTTTACACCCTGCAAGAAATGGAAAGCATTTTCAATGTGCATACCCTTCCATAGGAAGTGTATGGCAGATCAAAAATAGGAGAATGTGTAGCAACCACTGTAGAGCTGCATTTTCTTGTCCCTCAAATGCACTTCTGTAGGTAATCATAACTGACTCGTAAATTCTGTACTTTTATACAATTCAATGGTTTCTCCCTACAAAGTAAAGACAGCTGGTATGCAGAAGACTTGACAGTTTTCATATTTCAACTTTCCCACTTTTGTGTTTTCAAAACTGTGCCCCTTTCCAGGCTTCCAAAATCCAGTAAATTACAGTTCTTTTATCCACAGAATTTGCACTGGATTAGTTTAATATATTTTTTCAGTATCTTTATTTTGTTTGGTTGGTTTTGGTTTTGAGTGGTTTTTCAGTTTAATGCTAATGCAGGATCTTAAGTAGAGATAATAAGTAGAGATAGTACTTTTTGCCATTATCTAAGCTACTTGCTGTGGATAAATAGATAGTAAGGTATTTGATCCACCCTTGGGACCTAGAGGAAAGCTTTACATCCACAAGTGATTTCTTGTTTGTATGCTCTCTTTACCAGTTTTTACTGTCCAGTCTTGTGCCAGAGGCTTTACTGGAGCCATTCTAAATCACTGAGAGAACTCTACACAAACCACTCCATACCCTGAGGTGGTTAGCATGCAGCAGCAGTATGATTAGCATGAAACAAACAACAGCTCTTTCTTCCCTGTCACTTGCCTTTTGGGCATTGCTCATCTTTTCCCTGTCTTCAGGTAAAGATAAGAAAAGCAGATACCTACAGCCATAAAGTGTTTAAGACAATCAGATTAAAAGCAATGAGAAAATACTATCAGCTGCAAAACAAGAGCACTGACTTTTCACTTATAAAATCCGTTTAGTAAAAAGAAAAGTTGCCATAAGAATAGAAAAATCTATTGAAAAGTGTTTCTGTTGGCAGATTTTTAAAAAGTATTTTTAAGAAGCAGGTTTTCATATTGTCATAATAATGTAATTAAATATTTTTATTGAATAAAACTCTGCTGAAATCTGAAATTGGTTCACACTTTAGTAATTTTATAAGTATGGTTTATGTTCAAACTATTTTAATTTAATTATTTTCTTAAAACAGTGCCTCCTGTCTTCAAAGTAGGTGGAGTCGTTACTATAAATTTGGCAAATAAGTACAACATTAATTTTAAAAGTTCCTATGGTATGGATATTAAAAAAAAAAGTGCTGTTATATTTTCTCCAGAACTTTAACAGTGACTATATTTATTTTTAGAAGTGGTTCCAGCATTGCAGCTGCAAGGCAGGAGAAATTCAATAGCAGACTTATTGCAATAATTGATAAATCAATAGTAAGGAGTAGAATTTTTCATATCAGTATTTTTAGAGAGAGGATGGTCTGTTCATGTTCAAGAATTGTGTTTGTCACCTGTTAAAATTATATGTCCAAGATGAAATTTTTTCAGCAAAGCTTTTGATACTGTCTCTCACAGGATCCTTCAGCACCAAATATTAATAACCAGGTCACATTATGGGTGAGCAACTGGCCCACAGGTCAGGCACAAAGGGTTATAGGGAATGGAGTGACACCAGACTGATGACCTGTCACTGCTGGGGTTCCACAGGGCTCTATCCTCTGCCCTCTGCTCTTCAACATCTTCATTAATGACTTGGACAAAGGACTTGAAGGAATATGATGTAAGTTTGCTGATGTCGCTAAGGTAGGAGGAGCTTTATACTCCCTCAAGGACTGAGAGGCCCTGCAGAGAGATCTTGACAAATTAAAGGGATGTGTAATCACATGGAGTTTAATAAGGACGAGTGCCAGATTCTGCACCTTGCTTAACGTTTTCAGGAGCAATTAGAGAGTTTAAACAAGCAGATTTAATATTTTTTTCCCAAGCTGTCAGTTGGAATGAATGTCACCACACTACAGTTTCATCATCAAAGTTTTAAGTTTGGTTTAATTTTAAATGTGTTTATGTGTAGATAAGTAATTTGATTCTGGTTAAAATAATGGCAACAGATGATCTTAATTCAAGCACTGTATTTTTAGAGGCTGCAACACAGCTGTGATTATCATCTTTGTGGGTAATGACACTGGACCACAATTAGTTATACATTCTTTTTACTGCAAAAATACCATTCAGTTATCTTATTTGATATAGTACTAAACAGGGTCTCAGTAGAAAAGTAATAAAAAAATCCATATTACCCAAGTGAATTGCCCTTGTGTTATTGATTAAAATAAATAAAACCTATAAAAATGTGCCCCTCTTGTCTCTTAGAGTAATGAATGCATTTCAAGTTCTGCTTGTCTGAAGCTTTTATACTTTGGAACACTGAATTAGTTTAACATGTATTAAATTACTTACAGTGAATCCTCCAATTATATTAAGACACAATCCTTCATTCAGACAGTTGATGCTGCGCAGCCTGCAGTAGTCAATTACTTCCTCACAGTTCTTTCCAGTGAATCCTGGCATGCAGCTGCAAATACACCAGCGTATTTTAGAGAGCTTGCATTTTAAAAGTTAATTGTATTTAATTATGTTCCATAATTCTATTAAATAATGTTCTTGCAGTAACAAAACAGATCTCTTATGTTATTTAAAATACACAGAATGTTTTTAAGAAATTAGAAATCTGTTGCCTGATTCAGGATAATTTTGCTTTTTCATAAAATAATTTATTTCATTGATCAAGGTATTTTCATATCAATATTTCACATAACCTTCCAGGAAAAAAAAACTAGAATGAGGCAATATTTAATAAATAGTTATAGACAAGGTAACAAGGTTTTGGACAACTATAAGAAAGGATAGGTCAATTAAAGCATCAGAGAGGAAAAAATAAAAATAAAAATAAAAATGTGGTGAGAAATAAACATCATTCATTGTTAATGATTAAAGAGTTGTAAATAATGGCATGCTTAATTATGTAAGGAACAACGTAGAGAGAACGATGCATAGTTGTTTTTGTGTTTGTTTAATCATAATTCAGTATTTTCTTTAAAGGAGAAAACTAGCATTCAATTTTTGTGACTGTTTGTTAGGTCCATGTGATGTCAACGGAGCAATGGATAACTCATGTATAGTAAAAGGAACTGCAGAAATTTCTTCTGCTTCATGTCAGCACTTAGTAGGAGAAAACCCTTTCCTGATACAGCTCTTCCATGTTAAAAAAAAATCTCGTACGCACAAATAAAAAAGATGAGATTCAAATGGATAGTAAAGAAGTCTTATTCAAAAGCAATAATGTAACAATGTAGAAAATATATTAATATTTATATATTGATAGATAGATAATCCTTTCAAACTCTCTCACCATGTTCTTACAGACACAGCATGTTCCTCTGTCTAAAGGCTGTTTCTGGTATCATGGAAAGAAAAGATTTAAGAAGAAGAGAAAGGAAATGGCCAGTTAGTTGAAAATTTGTGTTTATGAAGGAATCTGAATGTAATAGAAGGGAATTTCTTAGCTGTTTCTAAGGGGTAGTTTTTCAAATTATTCAGTCCAGAAGCTGGAAATTATGAAGATTGTACAGAATTGCTTCTGGTTTTCCTGTGTTCTTACTCATAACAGATATGAGATCCAGATGTGTTGCTTATGTTTTCTCAATTAAAAAAAAACCCTATTCAATCCCTGGTTTCAAAATGCTATGAAGCTTCTCACAGTTATGCAGCATACTAAGGTAAAGGATATATTTTCAATAGCAACTACTTAGGCAACAACATTCAATAGAAAGCATCTGAATTAACCATACTTTCTAAATCGGTTAAAGATGTCTATCAGTGGGTATGGTTCTGAGTGTGAGGAATGCACAGACACATCTAGCATATCCAGAAGCTTAAGTCACTTATCAACCTCAGTTAAGCGTTAAACTGGTTGGATTTAATCAGAAATCCTGGAAACCAACCACAATTCATGCAAAGGACCATTTGGACAGAGGTTGATGGATATGGTAAAACCTTCTGTAAATGGTTATATGCTTTGAGGCTGGTATAGACACAACCACATGACAACACTCCATGCAAGTAGCAATGGACCACGTAATCCTCACCCTCCTCTTGAAAAAGGTGCTGCATGCAATTATATTTCTACCATTACAAGTAGCTGGCTTCAAGATTCTTGCAAAGTCTATCCTTCACAAATTTCTAGTTCATGTGTTGCAGCTAAAACAAGTTCTTCATGATGAAATTTACATGTGAAAGGAATGTAAAATAATAATAAAAAAGGTTTTGTATATCTTCTTTTAATTTTTAAATAACATCTAAAACCAAATCAGAGCAACTCAATTACAATATTTGTTTTACTGATTTGTTTTTACCAATGATCTGAAGTGAAAGAGTTCCTAGATTTTTTCCTTCGATCTACAATTGTTTCATTAACCAGATAATCTAGTAAGCCAATTTTAGAAGCTGCTTGTTCTAATTTTTGTATTTGCTCATTTTTTTCTATTTTTTTATTATTGTTTTGCAATAAATATACCAATGTCAGGGAAGGGAAGTGTAAACTGGGAGAAAAAGTTGACAGTAAAGTTCCAAAGATGGCACCAACAGAACATATTTTCTCAGAACACCCTTACACATTTTTTCTGACTGTTTATTGTCCTAAAGAACATGAATAATAGAAAAAGATACAAAGCAAAAATCATAGTTTATTGTGATGGATATCCTTGTTCACTGCCTATTTGAATTCACCCTAAATTTTGACATTTAAGAAAAAATGCAACTATAAGATTCTTAGCAAAAAGTTGTTTATGATATCAAGACTGAAAGGATGGAATTAAGACACAAGATAGTCATACATCATAACTGAAGTGGAGAAAATTAAATTGATTCTGTTTGGTTATATGTTTAGAATGGAAAACAACTGCCCTCCCAAAGAAGGAAGGATATGTTGAGAAGAAGCTGAGATTGTGTAGGATATACGAATGTAGCTTGGGCATAAGGAGAATAACATAATAAAGGGGGAAGCAAAATAAACTGTAATGAAGTAAAAAGGTCAATTCAGCTATTATTTGAACTTGTATGTGCATGTGACCTAAACACCACTACATTTATTTGTGATATTAAAATGCTATAAAAGTGTAGCAGTATTACATGTAGTATCACACCAAATGTAGTATGAAACATATTCAGTTCATTGTCGAGTGACTAGACAGAGACATTACATACAGTATTTGACTACGATTAACAAAAATTAATCAAATCTTCACTTAAAATGTTGATGAGCAGCTACAAATCTCCCAAATTAAGGCAACATTGTTAATAGTAGATTTCCTTTGGGTAAAGTGAATTAAAACATGAATCACAGGCAGAAAATGTCCAAGTCTGTGACCTTAGAAAACTGAAACTATCTAACCACTGTTCCTATAGGTCTTCTGAAATCCTCTGTTAGTCAGGTAGCTAACGCAGGACATGAATTTAAAAAGAAATTTTTGAATCCTTAAAATAATAAAACCTGCTGACTGTTGGACCTCTCTATCAGTCAATACCTCCTCTGCATTTCAGTGCTCTGGCAAGATTGTAGCTCTCACAAACAAAATTTCTGAATGTGATCTCCTTGTGAAAAATTCCTACTACCTCAAAATGCTTTCTCTCACCTACATGCCTCCTTTCAAGTACAGAGGCATAAATATATACAGAATTTATATTTATTAACTATTTCAGATTAAGTGGTGGAAAATTGATTCTAATTTCACAAAAAAAAGAGAATGTTATTTTTTATTTATTAAAAATTATAATAAAAATTATTGCAATCATTAAATGAAGACTTTCGGGACTGAATGGCAAACCTAAGCAATTATACTGGAGATATTCAATAAACAATTGGACAGGGTACTAGAGAATCTCAGCTAAACTCCCTTTCTCACGAAAGGTTGGACCAGAAGATACTTCAAGGTCTCTTCCAACTTGGGCTGTTCTGTGAGTCTCTGTATATTTATTGTGTTCTAATACTCTGTGATTGTATTGTAACCCTCTACCTCTGTACAAAGAAAACTGCGAACTTGCGTAAGATGCGTCATGGCACCTGTCCTGGATATTCCTCTCTGGAAGATATGAGTCACTTTCTGGAGTTCTCCTCCTTCATCAAGAATGTCTGGTGTGCAAATTTGTTGCTAGGGGAAACTGTGGATTAAACACTATTTGCAGTGTTCTCTCCAGGTTGTTAGTTCCCTTTTAGAGCATTCTTAGTGTTAATGAGCTTATAACCCACTGCAATGCAAAATGGGTTCTTAATTGCCCACTTTTACATTCAGTTATATTGATCTAAATAATTACTTCCATGCTTATTCTCAGATAATATTATCAAAGGAAAGACAGTTAAACCACAGTCTTCCCACAGACATTTTTATTAAATAATTTCTATGGTACAAGAAGGTCATGGTACAGACCATTTCTACCAATACTTTGTGGAATTACAGATTATTCAATATGAATAACAGGGCCAGGATAATTTTTAATTACTTATTTTTGGTTTGGTTTTTGTTAATAGAGGTAATCTACATCTGGATATTAATTGTTCATGTTATGCATATTTTAAAATGTAAATTTCAACACATTGTTTCATACTAATACATGTGTATTCTGTGAAAGACTGGCTACATAATAATAAATTATTAGCTTATATCTCAGTTTAAACAATTGGAAAATGAATGATAACACTTGTTCTGTGCTATACATATCTATATAGGAAGATCTAACTGTATATGATCTTGCATATGTGTATGTATATCTGTATTTAGGAGGGAATACAAATGAAATTGTTAGGCTTTTCTTTGGGAAAATTGTAAACATAGTTCTACTTATATTTTCATTTCAAGTCTTCTCAATTGAATCTCTGCTGATGCACTGTAACTTTGTGTTCTATACTTCTGTTATATTTTTTTTCAGTTTCTAAATTCATTCATAATATGTTGTCAGGCTTTTGTGTATCACAGCTTTCAATTATCTGCTTTTATGAATATCCTGAAATTTGAAAATTGTTTGCTTCAGTAATGCTTATCAGAACTTACTCAGGCAGCAAGATAAAAGCCAAGCAAAGGGGAACAGGATAAATTGTACTCCTTACTGACATAGAAAAAACCCCTAAATATCTATTTAAAAATGAAATTAAATTATACATTGGGTCACTTCTGGCATTTTCAAATGGATAATTTTTAGTGTGGCCTTTCTGAATGAAACAGTTTTTTATATGCTGCTTGAAGGATCAATTTAAAGTCTACTAATGTGTGTCTGTGACATAGATATTAAATAGGTTGCCTTATCTTTTGAGAAAAAACATGAACTTCATACACCCTGAGAGGGAGTGGCACCTGTAGTATAACCGTCTCAATTGTCATCAATGTTTTAAAATTTATATGTTTTATTTTATAGCATGAATACTGAAACAATTTATAGCCCTTAAATTCTTTAAATCTTTTTGTATTGCTCCCAGAGCTTACAAGAAGCCTAACAGAGTAAAGCACAAAAGATAAATGTAGTTTTTTAAAACAAAAGTTTATAGCTTTCTGAATTATCTGTGAATGATGATGTCTTTTCTTTCTGCAATCTGCAGGATATCATCAATTGAACCAACAAAGTACTGAAACAGATTAATTTCCAATCTTACCGGCAGTTATAGTTTTGCTGTTGAGCTACGCAAGTTGCATTATTTAAGCAAGGCGATAATTCACATGGATTCAGTATTCTCTCACAGAACTTGCCAGTAAATACTGGCATACAGATACATGCCACATCCTACAGAAGAGATATTAGAAATAATTATTTGTTGTACCCAAGACAATACAAAATTTAGTGTTTATAGTGTTTACATCCATTACTAGAGAGGCCCTAACTAGGACAACTTTTCACAAAGACAGAACAAAAAAGCAGTTCTAGTCTCAGATAGATTACAAACTTTATTTAGGACAAGTAGAACAGGCCTTCCAGCACAGATTATACCAGACTTGAGTTTGGTAGCTGGAAATATACCAGCTTTAAAATCGGCGGGTTTGTGATCTCATAACTGAATCAAGAAGGAGTGTTATAATTAATTTAGGGTTTTTTCCTCATTTCTGATTTCGTTCCAGTGTAATGTTTGCATCTGTTAAACAGTAACACTACACAAGGTACATCAGACACCAAACAGTGTCACTAACTAGAGGAAGAAAGAAAATCATGGATATCCTGTTTCTCCTTAAATATAAAACACACAGTCAATGCTTCCTCTTAACAGTGAAAGACATCTGTCAGTTCCTGCAATCTCTAATTTAAACGGTAAGAAAAATAAGTAATTTTACACAACAAAATATTTCTTAGAGGTGACACTCCCACCCTTATTTTTCTATGATCTTAATAGGCCTTTTGAAGTCAGAAAGTAAAGGAAAAAATGAAGGGGTTTGTTCCCCTAATGAAATAGGAAGTGCTTAGGTGTTTCTTTTGAATTGGTCTTAAAGGTATAATCAGGAAACTCCAAATCCTATTGAGCGATTTCTATACATGTGAAACAAACTACTGCATCTGTTTGTCTATTGCACAAAATAGTATGCGCTATTATGTCTAGTAGACAAAATACTTAGACAGGTTGCATAACTTAGTAATCTATCAATTTATTCAGCAATTTAGATGTCGCTTTTTTTCTCTGTGTATGAGTATGTATCACTGATATGTGATAACTAAGCTTTTGAACTCTTCTTTCACTGTTTTGATTCTGTATAATGACTGCTATTTGCAACAGTCATGCTAACGAAAGAACATCAACAATTTATTTTGACATATTACCAGGTATGACTTTATTATCAGAACTTTGTGAGTCTGCATGAATTTATTCCATTTTACAAAAAGAAAAAAGAAAGAAAAAGAAGGGGAATTAAAAAACTTATACCTCATGAAAAGCAAGAACAAGATAATCACTAGTTAATAAAGATCACATGATGCCTCATGTTTATATCAGATGATCTTATTAGGGAGAGGAGAAAAGAAATAAAATAACATGCATAGTTCCTTATGTGAACACAAAGCAACTGACATGAAATGGGGAATTTAGGCCTTTTTTATCATAAAAAATATTATAAACAGGACACATTCAGACAATGCTATGTTTCTTCATGAAGCATGCAAAGCTAATTAAAAAATTTACATTAGAATTAAATATTTTGACATTTTCATGGAACGGATCCTCCTGTAAGGTATGTGAAGGCATATGGATGACAGGGAGGTGATTAGAAACAGGCAACATGGCTTCAAAAAGGGTAAATTGTGTCTGACTAATGGTGGCTTTCAATGATGTAGTAATCGCATTGATAGGTAAGGGAAGAGCAACTGATATCATTTACCTTGACTTCTGTAAGACCTCTGACATCATCCCATACATCATCATTTTTGCTAAATTGGTGAGATAGGGGGAAAATTGTAAATGCCCTATCCCCTGAAGTGGTCAAGGTCAGGTTGGACATAGCTTTCAGCAACCTGGTCTAGCATAAGACATCTCTGCTCATTGCAGAGAAGTTGGAAATAGATGATACTTAGAGGTTCCTTCCAGCCCAAATGTTGCTGTAATTGTATGATTCTCTGTTCAATTAGGGATTTCTAACATTTATACTCACATTTGGCAGATCGATACATGTACCTCTGTTCTGACATGGCCTTGAAGAACATTCATTGATGTCAATTTCACAGTTGTGACCAAGGAAACCAGAAGGGCAATCACAAACATATCCAGACTGGTTATACTGACATATACCTCCATTCAGGCATGGCTGAGAGGCACAAGGATCACCAGGTTCCTCACAAAATGGACCTAAAAAAGAAATAAACATTAAAAATTACAGAGTGTTGGAGTGATGCTTGTCATGTTCTTTGACATTACTTTCCTACTATGTTGTGTTTCCCTATTATTTCTCTCTTTTTTATTTTTTAATTTTATTTCATTGAGGAATTGACAGGCTTTTATTAATTGTTTTATTAATTTCTAAAATTGTTTACACTATGAAGCTCCAGTTACTGACTGGGACATCTGTTAGCTATCACCATTTAAAAAGCAAAGAACTTAACATATTCATGAATTTTTTGTTTGTTTTGGTGAATTAACATGGTAGGAATCTCTGAGAGTGACTAACGTGATCTGTAACAAAGGAAGGATGTGACTAGAATGAGATGCTGAACAGTCACTCACAGCAGTTACTTTAAGGGAAGCTAAATCCAGTGGATTCCCAGACCAGGAGGGTTCTTCTCATTCCTATTTACAGATCCAGCCAGTACTGAACCCAAACATGCTCTCAGTGAGCAAACACACACACACACACACACACACACTACAAACATGGTGGCCATCCAAACCGACGTGAAGAACAGTGTCTTTTCCCTTAGATAAACACAATCAGCAGTCACACGAGCATAAGCAGCA
This sequence comes from Falcunculus frontatus, assembly GCA_013398115.1. Taxonomy (NCBI): domain Eukaryota; kingdom Metazoa; phylum Chordata; class Aves; order Passeriformes; genus Falcunculus; species Falcunculus frontatus. The sequence goes on along the minus strand of VZRV01004136.1, from coordinate 153,264 downwards.
ACGATGGCTCAAATTTTTTGCTCATCGCTGGCTAGTTAGTATTGAAGTTCAACAATGAACATACACACTTCCTCATTTTCTAAATACAAAGATAAACCCTCATTAATGGATCCCTCACGAATCAGCATAGATTTTAAGTCTGTGTGATATCCATATCCAGATCCTGAACCTCTTGCTGACTTGCTGGCTCAGAGCTTGAGTTGTTCCAGATCTGGATGTCATTCTGGTTGCTGGCTAGTCTAGTTTAAAGGTCTATCTCTCCCCACCAGGAGAGGTGTTAACACAGAAGTAGTAAATAAAAGAGACTGTTACCCAGGCTCTGTTGGCCTTGCAAGAAAGTAATCTGTAAATTTTCCCCAAGTCACCCTTTTTTATTATCTTTGAAATTTCCATGTCTCTCACAAAATTCTCCCTTTGCTGTCTGTGAAATTCAGTCCTTGCTCATGGTGGTCTGTGCAACATTTGTCAGCCACTTACACTGTTATTTGTTGAACTCAGCAGCTTCTCACATTGTGTCCAGTAGCTTTCCATGTTCTCCTAACTTCTTGTAACCTTAGGCAGGACTTTAGCAATCTGCCTGCATACCTTAACATTTATGAACTGCCTAAGTATTTTCAAAAATTACCTCTTTTTATTACTGTGACATCGAAGATACAGAAGAATTATAGCATCTAAGAATTTATTTCCACTTACTTCTGGAAAATTATGTATCAAATATTTACATACTTTGTACTTTGGTGCTCTGATTCAAATCACCTCCCTAATACATACTTACAAATTACATCAGAAGAATTTTTTAGCAATTTGCTGTAGCAATAACATAGATTCATAATAAATCCCTTCTGAAGTAGTAATATGTATCAATTCAACATTTCGTTAGTCACTTGAATCCACTGACTTAAAAATAGACATTCATAAAAGAATAAATTATACTTTACAAAAAGACGTAAATTTTGAAATGGTAAACAGTAGCCTTTTAACTTAAATTGTGAACTGCAGGATAAAAATAACTAATTAATTATAGACCACTTATTAGATAAATATGTGAACTTGTAATAATTTAACTATGAATAGACTAGCTATTTAAAGCAACTGTAAGCATGTGGAACAACATTTACTGGAAGATTGAAATATCACACTCTGCCTCTATTATATACCAGAACAGCTGATATGACAAACACTATACAAGAAAATCCCATCAGCTAAAAAAAGGGTCAAAACACATTTTCCTTTTTATCATTCAGTTCAGTAGAAATAGTTATTCCAATAAGCCAAAATGAATTGGATCTATCTTTTATGACAGATTACTCACCTCTCCTTAGCATCAGAGGACATTCAAAGAATCTTTCAAAAATTTTTTGCTATCCCTCATCACCATAGTAACCAAATTACAGTATATTGGAACTTACAGATGTTAGGGCTTGCTGATAGAAAAAGCTAAGGAGGCCGTATCTCAGAACAAGGCCATTAATTTGTATTAGTGCATATATAAGAGAACATTTGCAACGGAAAGTGAGGAGGATCGGTCAATTCTTTCTTATTCAATTTACTATCTGGCTGTCCTGTTCTACTTCAGTGCAGCATTGTACCCCAGCAGTACTCATAGATGAGGTTTTATATCCATGCTTACCCTATTTTTTCTCCATTATTAGTTACATTTGACAAGAATGGGTGCTCCTGTCCCATCTACATTAATAATCAGAGGAAGGAAAATGAGCAAAACAGTGACCCCATTTGCTCTACCCACAGGAAAGCCAGAAAGTGTTGTCTCAGTAGCTGAACGGAATAATGAGTTTTTCCTGCTGTTGTTTCTACCCTTGAAGCCATTCACTCCTCCACATTTTTTGTGCCACCATTACCAAGTATTTCTTAGCCTTTTGTTAAAAAAAGGCTCTCGATGGGATTATTAGAACAAGGAAAGACTAAATGAACAAAATAGGACAGAACAAAGAAGGCCAGTGGGGAAAACCAGATGAAAGAGACGCCTTTGGTAATGTTATGTGCATTTGTAGCAAAACTAGGAAAAGGGTATTGTTCTGCCAAAAAAAAAAGGGGTAGTGCAACATTCTTTTAAGAGAAGACTAAAGTCGCTAGAAGAGGAATAGAGAAAAGCCTGACAGAGGATAAGGAAATATTGTCAATCACACCATGAGAAATTCATCAAGGAAAAATTCAAGTTTCAAGGATGGCAAAAAAACCCCAAAAAAACCAACAACAACAACAAAAAACCACAACCAACTAAAAAAACCCAAAAAACCCCAAAAAACCCCCAAAACCCCAAACTTATTACCCTTTTCTCCTTGGCCTCTCTTTGCAAAGAGAGCAAAAACTTTTTTTTTTTGTTAATTTGGGAAAAAACAGTGCATTTAGTGGAAATTGGTAGCCAATTGCCTAACTAGGTAACGGGGTATTAATTTAAATGAAGATATTGACTCATAGTCTAAAACACAAGTCACATCTACCAGTGTCTTTTAAGAAGAATTCAGTCTTGAGCTGGAATTATTCCTTAATCATTGACATTAATTAGGTCTTTGATATTCCTCTGCTTTATAATTCACTGTATTCAGCATCTTATGTGAAAAGCAAGAGCAGCATTCTCTCACCTGACAAATCAAGTCAATAAATGGAATTCTGGAGAATTAGTGGTTTGTTACGCGCTGCTCGCTGGCCGCTCAGTGGCCTGGCAGGCGACAGCAACTGTGCTCCGGCAGCGTGGCCAACAGAGTTCAGTTTGGCAGCTGGAAGCCTTCAGTGTGTCTGTCTGAAGGAGGCTCACAGAGGAGCAGGCTGCAGCGAGGTGGTTGCCAAGCGATGAGGCAAGGGCGAGGAATGAAAGAGGGACCCTTCTGTTGCCTTCAATCCCAGCTTTATTGTTGCAAGCGGAAAGGGGAAACAACGAGGAAAGGGCCAAGAAGGTTGGTTGCTCGCCCTTTTAAGCAGGGGCGGAGCAAGGGAGGAACAAAGGAATAAGCCAACCAGGAGTTGACAAGGGGTGACAGGGGACAAATCACAAAGACATAGGGGCAGAACAAATTTGAATAAACCAATGGGGAATCAAACAGTACAGAACTTTCCAGATCCTAATAAATATTCAGTGAGAGGTATGAATAAACATAAAGGGGTAAACCAATGAGTTTTGCGAGAACATAGAGGATTCTGGAAACTAGGGTGGAGACACGGTGAGAGTGGCACCTGGTGGGAAGGCACTTCAGTCATCGGTCCCGCCCTCGGGGTCGGAGTCTTGGGCGGAAAAATCCACCCACTTGATGTCACTCAGCCCCAAGGTGGGCTGGGCCACCGCAACAGTGATTTGAGATTTTTATTCTATCATTCCCAAACCCGATGTCACACTCAATCTATTTGCTAAATAAGATTAAAAGGTGACTTGATTACAGCTCTTGGCTGGGGACAATACTAAGCACTAAAGGGATCATTAATTCAGAGAGAAGTGTATAAGAAAAGGAAATGACTGAAGAGAGAAGCAGAACAATATAATGTGAGAAGCACCTCACACATTTTTACCGGTGAGATATCTTTACCTGACTACCATGAAAGAATTGAACTTTATGGTTGCTGATGTCTTTACATCAATGCGTTCTGAAAAATACTTAACTACATACAAGACTTAACTCTATAGAAGAGGACATATGCAATACAACCAGCTTTGGTCAGAAGAGATGAATGACTGGTCCTCTAAACTTGCAAATATATTTATCTACTTTGAGTCAAGATGCATACAAACCCTTTTAAAGTTGTGTAAATCAGGAATTATTTCTAAATTCTTATTTTCAAATGTACGCTTTTTGTCATTATCAGTGCCTCTTGTATGTTTAAAAAAATATTTAAATTCATATCCATGCTAACATTTACTGACCTCTTGAATGCTGTGGTTAGAAGCGAAGTAAAGAGGGAATAGAATAAAAACAGACCTTTATAATCTAATATCAAGTGCAAGCCCCAGAAAGAGGACAATATTTAAGCAATGAACAGTGCACCTGGGATCAGCACATCAGTCCAACTAACACATGCCTATTTGAAATGTTTGTACATCTTCAGAAGACTTGAGACTTAAATTGAAAAAATAAAAAAAACTGCAAGGCAAATTGTCTTCACTGCATAGATTTGATACATAACCTTCTTTTTTACTCTGATATCAATAAAAACATAGTATAGGCATAGTATGGGCCCTAGATGCTATGCATTTCTGTTGCCAACAATTTCAACAGAAGTAATTTTTCCCTCAGACCCAAAAAAGAGACATTTGCTGAAAATACTGAAGTCCCATTAGTGCTCACTGATGAATGATCAGCTACTCAAAGCTAATTCAAATTCTCAGGAAGATAAATGAAGAAACCATGTTCTAATGGGAGATGGTTGATTCTGGAAACTTCAGTATGAAAAAAAGTAGTTATCAGCTTGATTGAATACCCTGATTAAAGAGGAAATTCCAAGAAATTAAAAGCATCATCAGTAGGATCAGTTCACCTTCGTCTTTCAATATAATGAATTCTTGTTTGGTTTACTTCAATAAAATAAAAATTGTGGAAGTTTAAAAAGCAGGAACAAATGAGTAAAGATTATCTGATAGACCAGTATGAAAGCTAATGAATTTTAGTTTAAGGAACTGAACCTTATTTCCAGCATTTTCTGTTGTTTTTACACATGAAAAGAATAAAACGCTTTACCAGACCAAAACGAATGACAGAAGAACCCCAGCTCTTCCTTGTTCTATTTAACTGTATCCTGTCTAGTCTTCCTTTCTATGGTTTCACTGCCGTGTTATAATGATAACTCATTTAAAGAAAAAGGACATTCCTGATGCCACTGATAAATGTCACTCAGTTTGTTAAGATACCACATAGTGACATTAACATAAAAATCTGAGGTTACTGATTAAAAGAAAACTACAGATAAGTAGTTTCTATTTTTAATTGCAGCATTTCTGGACTTCACATTTATGAAAACATTTCTTTTCCCAAGCAACAAAATAAGTTAAAAATCATATTAGCATACTACACTTCAATATGATCTAGATACTCTCATTTTGTTATTCCTCTAATGAAAAATCAGTGTTTTCTAGAGCAGTTATGCATAAGGCAGAGTAGACTGGTTCAGGAAACAGCAAATGTTACAGTCAATTGTTTGTGCTTGTGTCAGAATAGAGCAATAATATTTCAGGGTTACGATAAAAAATGAAGTATTTAGTGTGAGAGAGATTTATTTTCGGCATAAATGGAGCAAGTAACTGCCACTTGATACAATCAAGGACCAAGATACAAAATAGGCAGTAAACTGAAAAAAGGTTGAGTATGAAGACAAGTATGAAAATTTAATTGTTTAAACTATTGTTAATATTTTAATATGTTTGGTTTCACATGTAGAATTCTAGAAACCCACACAATGTCCTTCTTACACATGCCATTAATATGTATCATGCAACAGAACCCTTGTTCTCTTAAAACTAGTTAACAAACAACTCTTTTAATCTGAGGACCATCAGATTTCAGTTGATTCAGTTATGAAAAAAATTCTATGATTAACTAATCCCTATCTTTTTAAGATCCTTAAACAATTTATTTAAATTAATCCAGTCCACTCCTTGTTTTTTACCTTCATGAGCTTCATCAGACGTCCTTCCTCTTAAATGTAAAACTGAAAAGAATTTTAAAAAGTTGTCCCTGCAGAATGATTCTATTTTTCCTGTTTAAACACATCACTGAATCACAAGTTCTTGTCTTATATATCTAGACCCTAAAGTAGATCAATATTTCTATCAGTGCACTAAAATCATTAATCTTTTAAATACTAATACACTATTTGCATCTCCATGTATATTTCTAATCGAAACTAATGAATGACACCTTGTTTTTCCTGTATATGAAGTATCAGGAAAGTATGAATCAAAATGAAATCTACTTTGGGCACTGTAAATCTGGGTCTTTTATGGAGTACAAATCTCCATGAAAGATTCTAAGGGCTATAATCTTAATTTTAGACCAAATAGGCATCATTAAAGCTCACTGATGTGCTTTACAGAAAAGCTCCAATCAGCATACTTGAAAATGGACATTTTAGAAGTAAATGAATGAGAAGAACATTAGCTTCCATCAGAGAAGCCTATTAGAGAAAAAATTACAGTACTGCTGGAAAAACTCATCAAAAGTCCTTGCAAACTTTTAGGTTTTCTTCTTATCTTGGCTAACCACAGTGTACAAAAAATAGTGTAAGCTAACAGAACTGGGCTGGTTCTGAGCCGATGCCTATCCGGCTACTGCTAAGGCAGTGTGCATAGGCTGTCCTTTCTTCTGGAAGTCTATTATTTCCTGGAGCAACAGCAGGGCATCACCCTAAGTATGAGATCATATACTATTCCTTGCCTAAAATCACTTCCTGGTGCCTCAGTTTGTTGCAGAAAGGGGTGTTCAAAACGCTGCTGGGGGCATCAGGATAATAGCCATAATGTTCAGATTGACACTTGTAACTTTTGTCAAGAACACCAATGCTACCCATTCACAAAATGTCTAGATTTAAAATGCTCTTTGCAGCCAGCTGATGGTGTTCACCACACAGAAGAAAATCTGAGTGTGTCCGTCAACAATGAATTCACTAATACTTCATGGGTTTTACTACAGTAAAAATGATATGATTTCTTACCAAATATCTTTTAGAAAGGTGGTTTTAAAAGTGTAATGATTAAACAGTCTTTTCTCTGAGGCAAGTTTCCTCAGAAAGTATTAATTCAATTCCTCAACTGCTCATCAAGTGATAAGACCTTGTCTATATTCAGATTTAAAGCATGTTCCTGATGGCTCACATATTTCAGTGAGAAGCTCAGTACTTCCAAATTCTGAAAAATTACACCTTTTAGAGATGAGTTCTCACCTGGAATTCATGGACTAGCATTGTGCATGAGGTTTGTCAACATGGTTTCTAAAGGTATGAATGGGAAACACACGTCTGATTAAAATCGTAAGTGAAAACAGATCAAGTCAATATATTAAGCAGGACAGAAATTTTCTTCATTAAAATGAAAAAGTCTATGTGATTCCAAACTACCATAGGTTGATAAATAAAAATTTTAGAAAGCTGAGTACATATGCCAACCATATTTTTTAAAAAATTATTTTTAAATCTGTGTTAACAGGTTTGCTTGCATAGTAAGTTTTTCTGAGTGTCTTCTTGACACACTTTTCTTCGGCAAAGTGATATAGGTTATACTTGTTGCATTACTCTTAATTCAGCTATGCAAAATTACATGCCTCCCAATTTTTGGGCAGTAATAGTCGCGTTTATTTATGATTTATCTCAATGGCACCTCACAAAATCTAGTCTAAATCAGAAGAAATCGTATTAAACATGTTGGACTGATCTAGATATAATGCATCAATAGATACATTAGGTAGATTTATCAAATTCCTCATCTTTCTTTCCTTCAGGGTGGATGTTAGCAGATCAAGAGTAGAATTTAGATATTTGGACACCAAAAGCTTAAGGCTAATACTTATTGAGAGACAAATAAAGAAACTGACCTGCAATTGAAAGCTTTTTAAAAGTGGCTGTAACATGTCTGTACTATACACCTCAGTATTATTTACATAATAAATATAAACCTTTAAGAACTATAAAACTTGTCAGAGCCTTTTTGTTGTTGTTGATGATGATGGCAATTGCTATTATCCATCCTCTTGGCAGAAATATTTTCAGGAATTCCTCTGAAAATAGGATAAATTAAAGATGCAATATTTTATATATTGACAGCGGGCAGTTCAGTTAGTTATGTGCATCCAGGAAAAAGAGTCTTAAATAAGTCATCCACCGGAAATTTGGTATTCCTTTATTTCTCTGCTAATATACGTTTTAGAACAGATGACAGGTGATTAACTTTCTCCTCCCTCCTTAGTGTTTCCACAGCCAGCTGAATGATGATGAAAGATATGTATGGGCTGAAAAATCATGCGGTTTCATGAGAATACTCAAACACTTTCCTCCATAACAAATTATGTGAGGTGTGGCTTGGTCTTTTCTCTTGTTTGCAGTCAAAACTGCGTGAGAAGACAAAAAAAGCTGGTATAAACATGTACCAAGCCACTTACAACTTTGTACATCACCTTTTAATAAACAATATACACCTATGGGCAAATGCAGCTCTCAGCGATAGCATATTATACACAGCTACAAATATTGAACCTAAAAATATTGACAAACTTCCACTACTTTCAAATTTTAAGATGGGAATATACAGTTAAATAAACATTTTAATTCCCCCAAACAGCTTGAACCTTTGAAATTCGTATGAATTCTTATTCCCTTAATAAAATTATTTTCAAAATCAGTTTGGTGGATGTGAATAACTGAAGTCTGTGATTCATTTGTCTCCGTAGTTTCACAGTGAACTATTAATTATTGTTAAAGATTATATATCTTCTTTTTCTAATTTGTAGTACTATGGAAGCAGATATACAATTACTCAAGAAAAAAGAAATTGACATAGGGAATAGTCCTATCAAAAGATAATTAATTTTTCAAGTCTGTGACAAAGGACTCTATTCAAGATATGTACATTTACTTTTGTTTCATCCTCAGAAATCACAAGTCTAAATGACAAGATCCTGCTGTTACAGTGAAAGAGGATTTTGGCTGAGACGAATTCCTACTAAATTGCTTAACAATATTCAGAAACATGGCTGTAGGCTTGAGACAACCACTAAAGACCCGGGAAACAGATCTTCAGGAGATATAGCCACTTGAAATTCAATACCCGAGGTAAGGGTTGAAAAGAATTGTAAATGATAGGAATATATTCTGGGAAGGTGTGCCCTTAGGCAACTGCAGAATCCAGGGACGTGTGCTAAATAAGGCAAAGCCTGAGACAGCAGCGGGGATTGAGTGTATTGAAGAGAAGGAGGACAGACCGGGTGATATAGAAAGTGACAGCAAAAGAAGGCTTGAATCTCAGGATTAGAAAAGTGCATCACAGTAAAACAGAAGCAGTATGATGGGCTGAGTAGTTACCAATAGACCTGTTTTGATACCTTCTGTACCCTAGGAGGGAGAGAATAAAAATGTTGAGGATAGCAGTTTAAATAAAAACTGTTTATAACCTATATGTTGTTGGTGAGGAAAATACACTGTTGGTGTTTTATCTTATTTTGATATTGCTGATTTTTTATCCTAGCTACAAAATTTTAAGCAAATTGATTGTCAAAAGGTCTCAAGAGGGCTCAGTTGTGTTAATGTCTAAAATGGAGGCTGTTCAAATGGATAAAATGAGTGGTATGTTGTCAAGGACCACATGACATCATCTCATAATCCAGATTTATCTTCTATGTTATGCATTAATTTATTGTAAATAATTTATTCTTGAGAAGAAAAAAAATCCCTAGGAGTACTTATGGAAGAAAATCAGAAAAACAACATTAGTATTAATTATAATTAACTAAGTTTTGTACATCTGTACATTCTATTAGAATTGTGACGAAAAAGAGAAGGTCTGTTTATTGTTCAGCTTGAAGCATTATTAGACTCTGAGAACCAACAGAATATTACACCATTTGCAAGAAAACCAACCTTTGAACGTTCAAAGACATACTCAGAACTGTAACTTCTCGTCACCAGTGACCTTTGGGTATATTTCCACTTCCTGAGGCCAAATTTGACATCTATCAGCATTATTTAATGGGACAAACTGGGTGTGTATTCAAATCCCTGCATATTGGGCTGAGTACTGCAAGCACCTGCCAATTCTGGAAGCACTGTAGAGGTTCAGTACACTAAGAGCTGGAATAAATGCCAAGGCACTAATGTTGAAAGAAGAGTAGGATCTGAGATTAAATTAAAAGATTAGCCATTCTCAAAAGCTGGTAATATCACCATGGGTTTATGGCTCTAACACTGTGATGTAATTTAAAGAAATGGAGGCCTGGTATGGTAAAAGAGGCCTTGAAAATTGCAGACACAGCATGCAGTTTATGGCAGTACAGGTATGGAATATTTGGAGGCAAGGCACACTCTAGACCATGGAGACCCCACAGCTCCACTGAACAGTCAAAGAAATGGAGACCTGGAGGCGGACAAAACTGGTCTTAGGGGTAACAAAAATAATAGTATCTAACATCCATAAACCCCACCACAGATAGTAAATTCAGGTGTAATTTGGAATTACGGCCCAGTGAAGAAAAAGAAAGGTATACAAGGATGTTAGTAAACATATGATCCTGAGTAGATCCTAGAGCAAGAAACGTAAAACCATCCGCACAAATGTCATATTCCTCCTGGTGAAGGACTACAGATGCTCACAGGAACACCCACCATAACATACCCCTGCTGCCAATGACAGCAAAACGAGCAGGGTAAAGGTAAGCACAGCATCTGGAATAGCTGGAAATTAAGAAGTGTGTATATAGAAGAAGTTTACAAGTATTATTATTATTGAAATATTTGCTGCACAGGTGAATCTTGAGATTTCAATTATACTGTATTTGTTTGGCCTTATATTTACAGCATTTTCTCCAGAATCCTGTGTTTAAATGTCAATACATAATGAAACATAATGATGTGTAGCAAGATAATGGCAGCAATATAACAAACACAATTCTGATTAAATCAATGGAAAGTGAAAAAAAAAATTAATATAGAAGACACTTCCTGGGTTAATGAGAAGACCCCTTCACTTGTAAGTGAAAATTGTGCGGAAGACTGTGTTCTCTCTCACCATTTCAGAGATTTGTGCTCTGCAATAAATAAAAAACAAGCTCATATGACCTAACTCAGCAATTTAAAAACTAGATGTTCACTCTAACCCCTGTTAGAACCAAGAGTTTAAATTGGACACCTTTAGAAGATGGTTTATTCTATCTGAAAATCATACCTAGGACTGATTATCCATGGGATGCTTGTTTTTCTTCTAACTAAACACGGCAAACTAAACAAATATTTCAGGTTAGATACCAAACTCTAGACATCTGATGTTGTATAACACGCAATCAGTCAATGAAGAATACCTCAAAGTTTGCTACACAAATGGATTCAAGCTAATCAGATAATAGCGTTTTACAAGAGATTTATCTTCAGAAGCATTCCCATTCTAGCAATCTACCAAAGGCTAATTGATAAAAATAAGTTTTTTGAGTCTGTTGGTTTTACTGCCAAAGTAGTAAAACATATTTTGAAGTGACTGACTGCTGTTTGGAAAAACGTCCCACATCTTGGAAGAAAAGCAACTTCAAATATGAGGTAATCCTACCTATCCATTTAAGGATTTCATTCACACATACACTAACCAACAAATTAGAATGGACAATGATTATGCAACCTTCCATTTTTCATATATGGTGCTTTCATTTGCATCTATAATTTTGATCCATTTTGAAAAATGCCCTAGATTTAAATGATCTAAGTTTGCTTTTATTGATACTGAGTTTGAAGAATTCAGCAAATATTTTTTTTTTTATTAAAGGGATTTAAATCTATCAGCAAAACAAACAAAGGAATTCTCAAAGCTTTCTCTAAGGCTTTAATATGTTTTGAAATAGTGACTTTTTTCATAATTCACTGGTGGTCATTATCTCCTTATAAGATAAATTTGGCTTTTCTCTGTTTAGTAGTCTGTAAATCATGGATACACGGCATGGAATTCCATTCACATGAAGACAGACAATATTTTACTTAAATATTTGGAACAATATTGATGCTATACACTGAGTTTTATCCTTCCTGGAGATATTGTTTGTAAAATTCTGCTTTGTTGCTAATTCCATAAAATAAGTAAATGACTCTCACTAAATTTGAAATGTGTATAGCAATCAGCTTTTCAAAGTGAACAAAGAACTGCATGCATTTCTTCACGTTTTCTAGTGTTTGAATGTCATTCATAAATTAAGTTGATTAGGTACTGTCTTCTGTTGACACAGGGTATGATGCCAATAAACATCCAGCTACTCTCAAGATACCTTGTGTCAAACCATCCATTTCCAGACCTTGAAATAAATCATATGATGCTATTTTAGACAGTAGGTCCTATGGTCCTTTGTATTTTAATTAATTATGAAAAATATTATAATAACCACTGTACTCACACAATTTTGAATTGATTGCCTGCCACTGAGGTTTTTTTCCTTCAAAAAATTTTATTAAATATTGTTAGAAAGATTTTTGCTTACCTTCTTGCATGTAGATATTAGAGCTACTTGCTTTCTTTGTGCTCATTCAAGTTCAAGGAACAGAAGACTGGAACTACACTAACAGTGAGGAAAGGGTACACTATGTTACCAGAGTACAGCCTTGTACCTCAACTCAAACACTAGTTATGAAGTCACCAATTTCCTTGGATGTTGCCTCTGGGTAGGTATGGATCTGAGGGCATTCTGAAGCACAGAGGAGAAATTTGAAATTGAGATACTATTTAGAGTGTGAAGACAACTCAAGAGAAGTCTGGTCTGGGGAAAATGATTTTTGATATGATGAAAAAGTTTGACTTGCTTTGAGTGCACTGTGGTGGCATCACAGGTCTCACAACAAAGTGACCCTGAGGTTTCAGGACCACCATTCACTTCAGTGAATGGGCTGTATTTTCTCGATAAAGCCCACAAACTGTGAAAACCCATAATTTGTACATAAATGTAAAAGACCCACTATATATTCAGTGTCTGCTATTATTAACTAAGGCTGCAACTGTTTGCTGTACTTACTTTTAGAAATGTATTCAAAAAAGTATAAATTACCTATTTACATATTTACTGAGCAAGAGAGACTGTGGATAAGAGATGAGTGAATATGGCTTTGTTGTCTAGTGTTTGGAGAACTTATATAGCGGCTCTGAAATGCATAATGTGGTCAAGATTCTTATTTCTTTCTCAGATAAGGATGAGGAACTTGTCCTTTTGTCCAGAGTCCAGAATCAAACATACCTCTTTTCCTCTGTAGTAATAGTCTCCTTGGAAGATGAAGACATTTCAAAGCATTGTTGTAAACAAACTCACTTTATGTAACTGTAGATTGCTCTTAATGGCACAGATTTGCCATGTGTTTTACTTTTGAGTTTATTTCTATCTTGGAACTAAAAGTGGTTTATAATATTGTTATTCACACTTAGTTTAAGATAATTTCACCACAGATATAGGGTGTAAGGGCAGGGACACTAGGAAGTCTGTATTCCAACCTCCTGCTTGAAGCAAGATGAAGTCAGGCCAGGTTAGTCAGGGCTTTATCTACACTAGTCTTCTAAACTATGTAAGATGAAAACTATAATCTCTCTGGGAAACCTGTTCCAGTATGGGATATCCCACTGATTCCTCCTAACTCTCTTGAGCACTCCCAGCCTCCTTGCTGGTGGGGTGGTGTAAGAGGCAGAAAACGCCTTGATGCTGTGCAAGCACTGCTCAGCAGAAACAAAAAAGCTCTTCTGTTATCAGCAGTGTTTCCAGCACGACTCTAAAACACAGATGCATACCAACCACTATGAAGAAAATTAACTGTCCCCCAGCCAAAACTAGTACATTTACCTTTTATGTAGAGATGGGTGCTAATGGGCCCTGCCATAGGATCAGATTGTGAGCCAGGACTCTGAAGTGCTGCATTTCAAACATTAAACTGCAAGAAATACTGAGGGTCTGAAAGGTATAATTTGTAAATGGTAATGGTAAATTCAGATGTGATGTGGAACTGCAACCATAACACTAAATAATAAGTTAATTTGGTTTTTATTTATATTACTTAATATCTTGTACTAAAACCTTTAGTCTGAGATTTTAAACATGTTCATCTTTCTACGCCAATCCTGAAGAGTAAAGAAATCTGTGCAATGAATTCGAATATCCTTTCTCCATCAATGGTAATTAATCACCACCCTGGAGAGAAAGATTAGTATACTCAATAGTGGTGTTATCAGTCCTGTGACTTTGTGCCTGGAAATATTTCCCAAAGCACAAACTTTTGGTGACATGTCATTATGCAAGAAACTTAACTTTAATTCTTAAAGGAAGTTTGTATCACAGGTGAAGAGAGTTCCAAGTGAAAAGGTTAAGTACTTGTTAGATCATTTTTTTACTAGATACAAAATGTCAGTATAAATTAGTATACATTAAATTATTTTTAAAAGTATGTTAGTGAGCAGCATAAAGGAATGCCATCTGTCTTAACTTTTACTGTCTACTGCAATGTGGATTAGAAGAAAGCTGCTGGAGGAAAGGGGTAAAACCACTCCTGAGTACAACCGAATTTTCAGGAATCCAGGCAGAACTTTGAGCAACAGGGTGAGCAGCGTGACCATAAAGCAGAGGATTTGTGAGAAACAAAGAAGGGAGTTAAAGCACCATGGCAAAGGGCAGAAAGACATTTTTCCTATAGTCCCATGAAGAAAAGTGTAGAAATTGTTTCAAAGCAGGGAACTGGATTAACAACAGAGTTGGGGAACTGATAAACAATACTGGAGGAAAAGATACAACAAAGGCCTTTTATTTTAATTTTTCTTCGTTATAATGTCTCTTTTTAAAAGTTCATTGTTCTCATTATTGTTTTATAAAAAATAGCTTTGGCAATTCAAAGCCCTTCCATATTAGAGTGAAAATGCAGGCAGGTCCAATTCAAAGCTCTGGTTGTTTGTGTCACTGTTGCTAACATTATTTTCCCCACTTCATAATGAAAACACATACTATACTCTAGTATAGAATATTATTCAAATTCAAATACACTCAGCAAAAGTTAGCTAGAACAAAGGCGTTTTGGCTGGTCTGCTAACAAAATGTACTGTGTACCCTATTCTTGACTTGAAGGGTCAGAAAAACCTTTAAAAACCAGCAGAATTAAATATTTGAGAACATAGAAAACAGAACCAAAATTCTGGTCACACTAGGGAGTGGACATTTCTTCCCAAATAGCTTTTTTATAGCTGCTTATCTGATTTTAAAACTACTCATATTTCAGAGTAGTAGTTTAGATTAGATATTAGGATGAAATTCCTTACTGTGAAGGATCGTGAGGCACTGGCAAGGTAGCCCGGAGTAGTCATGATGCTCCATCCCTGGAAATGTCCAGAGCGAGGTTGGATCAGGCTTTGAGCAACCTGATCTAGTGGAATGTGTCCCTGCTCATGGCAGGGGGCTTGGAAATAGGTGGTCTTCAAAGCCCCTTCCAACCCAAACCATTCTATGATTCTATGATTCAGACTGAACAAAACCAAATGCAATCTGAATTAGTGAGTTCAGCCCTATTCAATATGCAGTATTATCAGTCAGGCCAGCTCTGTTCAATCTGCTATGTTATTTTCCATTGCACAAATTTTTAGAAATTAACTCTGAACTGTAAAAATTAGCTAAATGAATTCTTCAGCTATTTAAGGGCTACATGGTAGTATCACTGTATCTCATGCCACATGACTAGAGGTACATCTCCGAAGACACTGCTCTCGAAGATGGAACTAAAAAGCAAGAAAGTTTCTAAATACTTCCTTTTTTTCTCACCTGTTATTTAACAACTAATGTTATCCTTCTGCTGGTGTTTAGCCTGAGGATGAACTGGGAGAGCAAATGGTAGAAGTAGTATGGATTTAAAAACAAGAATTAAACCAAGTAACGAAATGGCATAGGGGACTCAGAGGTCAATATGGTGTAGACTTTGACTTCTGGATTAAAACTGTGATGTTTATGGAAGGCATTTCTTCCTCCTGTGTCTCAAGTCTAGAGTTTATTTGTGTGTGTATTTTGTTGTTGTCGCTGTTTGGTTCGGTTTTATTTTCCATTATTATTTTTATTTTTATTTTAAATATATTTTTCTAATCACAGACCACTTCCTTTCCCTGGACTGTCAGCTAAAACCTTATCCCTCAGGCACGAAGAGCTATTTTCCTGGCAAAGATTGAAGGATGGGTGGTGTGCCCTTCTCCTCAGGGGCCATCTCCAGAGATGAAGCTGGAGCAGGGGAGGCAGCAGCCACGAAACCCAGCTCAGACCAAGGTGTGTCTGAGACTCTGCACTGCTGGGTCAGTACACAGCCTGAAGCCTTCTATGGTTATAGCAAAAATCACATATTCACTGCACTACACAAGCCTTACAGTCTCTCACAGGTGCAAGAAACTGCCAGCCAGCTAATCAGTAGTGTATTTACCCTCTAACTGGCAAAAAAAAAAAGGCAATCTGATTCAATATATACTGAAGAATTTATGGTAGCCTCTTTAGAAAGCACTTCAGATTATGCATCAACCTATTGCCTTGCTATCCAAATCTGTATCTTCTTGATTTTATTCATTCTGCTACAGAAAAAATGTTCAGTTGTCATTTTATGCAGAACACTGATTTACAAGATAAAGAATCTTGTGAAGTTTCATCCATCCTCAAAGCCCACATGATCCACTAAGCCAAAAAGCTGGGGTGTTTAATCCTTTTCCTTCATTCTGACATATTTTCACATTTTGTCTTCTGTCCTGTCTTCATGTCCCTGATTTTCACTCAATTAAGAACATATTCTGATATTTTTTATTCTTATATTCTCTAGGATAGAGTTATTTTTCTTCATAATTTTATGTATGAGGCTATGTTTAGGACTCATGCTGAAAACAGTGTCGATAACACATCAGGGTTATAGTTATTGCTAAGCAGTGCTCACAGTGTCAAGGCCTTTTCAGGCTCTGCAGAGAAATTGTGGCTACTCCATTCCTGGAAGTGTTCAATGCGAAGTTGGATGGGGCTTTGAGCAACCTGATCTAGTGGGAGGTGTCTCTGCCCATGGCGTGGGATTGGAACTAGATGATCTTTAAAGTCTCTTCCAACCCAAACCATTCCATGATTCTAGGATTCTAGGATTCTAAAATTCACACAATGCCCCACCAGTGAAGAGGCTGGAGGTGCATGAGAAGTTGGGAGCTGACCCCAAGGCACCCAAGGGATATCCCAGACTATATGACTCTGTACTCAGCAAGAAGAGCTGTGGGGAAGCAGGTACAAGTCGGGGGACATTTTGAGTTACTTCATCTGTTGTCCCAAGTAGCTGCAACATATGATGGAGCCCTGCTTTCCTCAAAACAGCTGAGCACCTGTCCCCTGATGGCCACTAGTGAATGAATTCCTTGTTTTGCTTTTCCTGCATGCATGGCTTTTTTCTTTTCCTACTGAACTGTCTTTATCTCATCCCATGAGATTTTTCACTTTTACCTTTCCAATTCTTCCTCTCCTTTCCACTTGGATGCCCTGTTTCTGAGCTTGATTTCTTGGCTAACTGTTCAGACATCCTAGATCCTAGGAAGTTCTTTCCAACACCACTGGCCCATGTCTATCTGATGCTTACTCCTCTCCAGCACTCTTTATAAGAAGTTGCTGTACGCTGCCTTTTTCTCCTCTTTGCTACACCGCCATGTGAAGGCTTTTCCCCCAAGTCTGCTCAGTTTTTGACTGTGGAAGAAACAATCTTTTGTCTTTTCTTTTTTTTAGAAAGGGCATATGAATTGAGATTGACAAGCAAGAGT
Organism: Falcunculus frontatus; assembly: GCA_013398115.1. Classification (NCBI taxonomy): domain Eukaryota; kingdom Metazoa; phylum Chordata; class Aves; order Passeriformes; genus Falcunculus; species Falcunculus frontatus. The sequence continues at coordinate 135,812 of VZRV01004136.1, read as the reverse complement.
GATTATTTATGTTACCTACATTTTTTAAGTGCTCTGATGGATGGCTGCCATTATTGCATAGTATTAATTTTGTTATTTAAAAATGGTGCTACTGGTGTCAGTAACTCTGACTCATTTATAGTCCACTCTCTCTTCAGCCTGGCCCGTGACTACCCTGTTGCATAGTATCATTTAAAAATTTGAATATTTGAATGCTTTGAATGCTAAAAAATTAAGAAGCTATCATTGATCTTGCATCTGTCTAAACATGAGATATATTTACTATTAATATTTCTAATAATAAACATATGGAAGATGTTTTTTAAAAGAATATTCTCTTTATCTCTCTAAATCTCTTATGCCCATAAGAGAGGTGTGTGTGCATTTGTGTGGACAGGCTGTAGAGATTCTCTTAAGCAAAGATGCAAAAGTGCTGTAGTTATTGATGCAGTCCCACAACTAATTATATAAACTGCGAAAACTATTTATGCATTTGCGGGTATATAACTGTGATTAGAGGCTTATACTTATGAACATTTAATAAATTGTGATTTTTTTTGACTAGGTAGATAACATATTGAAACATTTCTAATATTAATACACTTGACAGGTTTTGGGTTTTGGGATCTAGGTTCAAAGTTATAGTTACTTTTCTGTCAACATGATCAGTTTGCTGGAAGGCTTTCAAGGGATTTACACACTCAGAACACCGTCTTATTATGTTTATAAATCATTGTGAATCAAAATTAAAACAAGACCTGAACTCTTCAAAATGTATCAAAATTCCCAGGGTCTCTATCTCCCCGAAGAGTGATAAAGGATCTCCTGTATTAATGGCTTGTTCAGAACTAGTGGAATTATTCTGAAATGTAAACTAAATAAATGATCAAGAATCATTATCTGCCCCTGCACTAAACTTTCTGTCTGTTTTGCAGGTAAGACCATGAGTGTCTGGGATGGATTCCAAATGAACCATGGGTTAAAAGCCATTTTCAAACTATTTAAACTCCTTTATTTGGAGCTCCAGACATAAACTACTGTACAGAAATAAAATGTATAATCATGAATATATAGACAAACAGTCTGTCCACATATAAATGGACAAAACCTTCAATTCTAAATTGAAATGGCATGGTAAAAGACACAAATGTATTACAGTCTTTAATTACGCAATGCTTCTTTAACACCATATATTTCTAGAAATAATGAATGTAATTCCTTTCACTCGCATTTATTTGCAGGAATGCTGGTCTTTCTAGTTGTATATGCAATTAGTTTTTTGAACACATAAACTTCAACCAGACTTCTGTTCTTTTGAAAGGATGTGAAAAGAGGGGTTTTTTTTAATGACAGACTGCCTGATAAAAAAAGATAAGCGACTTTGCTTTCAAAAGGCACGATTCTATATTTCCATGACCTTGATTCATTACTATGTGGACAAAGTTAAAGACAAGATAGTGCTGAAAGGTGCACTATCTATTAACTTCAGAGTGATTAATGACAAGACAAGTTATCAGGCATCTCAGAGTTGAGAACCCATTAGCTTGGGAGAAAGCTGAAAAGCCAGGGGGAAGAAATAAGTCATAGTAATAAAAGGAGATGAAGAAGAAATGCAGTTCTCTTGACTATAGATTGATATGTTCTTGTAGCCATACTTAGTCCCAAAAAGAAATTTAAATTACTGCTCATGTTCACTCCAGCTTTATATTCAAACAAACTACCACAAGTTGACTAGTAAGCATGAAGTACTTAGGTAAGAGAAAAATAACAGGTGCCAGAAGCAAACTAAAGAAATTATTCTCTAGAGTAAGTTCATAAAACCAACAAGAACAGTTCAAATATAGGAAAAAAAAAATTATTTAGTAGTTTTTCCCCACTAACATAATTACAAAAAGAAACCTAGACTGTATTGAATAGAACTGCAAGTGTAAAATAAAACTCAAGTCAATAAAATATGTACATCATTTTTTTACTTCAGACACTAGAGTTCTTCAGTCTACTCAATGTACTGTCTTAAAACTACTACAAATTATCCTTCTGCAAGGATATCCATTGAAGAAAATGAAACTATTTATAATTAATCTACCTCAAGAGGAATTGTATGAAATTTGCTTTACATTTCCAATTTCTCTGTGTTTGCAATGATCTCCATAATTTAAAAAATATATTCTTCATACACCACAGCATTTTTTACAGGAATGAACTGTAGTATGCACTCCATGTATAATTTCTTTTGCTAATAGGCACGCACAGAAGTTTCTCTACTGTACAATAGTTTAAAATAGTGTATAAAGGCTTTCTGTGATTTGAATAAAAATGGTTTCAGCAAAAGTTCTGGTTATGTCTCCTTTTAATAAAACAATAGCAACAAAAAACCCAATGATATAGGCAAAACATTCTTTAGTTGTCAAGTGTTGATAAAATGGTGCCTACTAAGTGATATTCTACGAAATTAATTGAGTAAAGACTACCTGCTGGCTTTAAATGCCAATAATAACAGTAAGAAACTGTGAAACCGCAGCTTTTTGTACTGAACACTTATTAAGCTCTTTATTCCCGCCGTGAAATAGATTTCTTTTGGACAAACCAAGTGAAGAGTGCATGCCTATGTTCTATATCAACATGCAGTCATGGAACACCTAAGGGTACAGCGATCAGGTCTTTCACAGGCAGATCATGGCAGTGACAAGTCTAAGCAGGGAAGACCCAGTGAGTATGGGGAGGAAGCAGGCATTGCACCTTAGAACTCATGAAAGCTTCTATGTTGCTGGCAGGACTTTGGAAAATAAGTGATCTCTATCCATACTGTGATAAAATATTCTCTAAAAAAAATACCATCTAATCATCAAGGCACTCACACTCTACAATGATTTTGATATTCTATAATTGTCTAATACAACGTTGACATATTTAGGCTCAAGCTTCCCCAGTTTGATGTGCTCTCTGTCTTCAGCGGTGTAACTGAAATAATGGAGTTAAATTACATTTATTCACTTCTAATTGAAGTAACATACACCAAGGACATCAGCTTATTTATTTTTTTGGCACACTACATACACACATGCTACACACCCATGCTCAGTGAAGATGCAAGAAATAGGAGCCTCTCTAAATTCCCCCAAAGGTTTGACAGAATATAAATGATGAGAGGAAAGTCATGCATATCAGCCAGAAAGAATTCACTCCATGAATTCTTGCAGCAACAGTTATGGGAAATCACAATTAATTTTAATAAAACAGAGCTATACCCACTTATTGTGGAGAAGATCGTATTAATTTCACAAAACTTACTGCAGCATGTGTGTATATTAGGTCATGACATTTTGCCTTGTTGTTAAAACATATATATTTGGAAATATCTTTATTTAGAAAGACAACTATAGTGACCTAATACAATTGGTGGATTTGAGACATCAGTGAGGAAATCAATTGTTTTAAAAAGACAATGATTAATAAATGTGTATACTTAAATCCAGTTTAATTTTTTCCAAACAATGTAAAAAACTACGTTGAAAATGTGAGTACAGAGTAGATGTGGTTTGGCTGTTTCGATTTTTATTAATTAAACTAAATAAATGCTTAAGCCTTTTGTTCCTCTTGTCCAGTAAAGCCATGGTTATCTTGGAGCTGCAATTCAGTACATTCAAAGCATATTTCTTGCATCTCTAAATGTATATTCATTTACAGAATGCTATTTGACTTGGGGTTTTCAATTTTTTGTAAATGATCACTGAATTAAATCCATAGAATTATGTTGGTCACACTGGAAAATGTCTGACACAAATGAAAGTCTGTAATTACAAATTATTGAAATTTGTTGGGAACAGCTTTTTGCTATGGATGGGTTTCAAAATAGTGCAGAAAAATAGGATGCAATCCAGTGAAATATGCAGAGTCTACAATTAGATAAGAATACTCAACTATGCAATAACTGACTAAATAACAGTATTTAGAAATTAGTTTCATGCATTTAAAGCTTAACAATCAAAATGCGAATCAGTAATTTTTTACCACTGAAAAAATTATTTGTTTAAATGGAAATACTTTATAAATTAAAAAAAAAGTATTTTCTGTAACCCGTGAAATGCACTCTCCTTTATGTGTTTTCCTTTAGGTATAGATTCTAATCTGGGGTCATAGAATCATAGAATCTTAACTGGAAGGTTTTGGGTTGCCAAGCTGGAGGAAGAAAATGAACAATATGTGGCTACTGACAAATTCATTCTGTACCTAAAGAACTGGTAGGCCAGCTACTGGTGTTACAGAGAGGCAGGTGGTTATTTTACTGCTATTAAAGGTAATAATACTCACTATGATGAAAGAACAAAGGAGATCAGAAAACTGTGTCTTTACATTGTCACAAAGTTGATGGCATGAAATGGCAAACACTTGAATTCTTATTTGAAGAAAGGACCTAGATAAGCATAGCTCTAGGATCGAAAGTAAAAATAGTATACCACTGAGTTTCAGAACACTGGTCATCATTACTGTAGTACTTTAATCAGCTGAGAAGGAAAAATTATATCTTCATACATAGTCCAGACATAGCAATTTTCTATTTAGATCACTGAGAGGTATTTTAGAAGTTGCAGATGTCAGAATTACCTATGTAACGTGCAGTTTGTTTGCACATATCAACCTATAGGTTGCTACATGTGACAGGATGTCTGACAACTGCAATTTAAATACCAATAGTAACACATGAAAGGGTTCAGATTCAATTACTCAGAAGAGCAGAGAAGAAGAAGTTAATGGAAGTCATTCTTAATGTTTAGCTTTTTAAAAGATCAAATGGAAAATGTCAAGTAACCCAGCAATTTGCAAATACCTGGAAGACAATCAAGATACCATAAAATAGCAAAAATAGACAACATAAGTTGTAAGCTACAAATCTTGTCAAATCAGTCTATGTTTATAAAGAATGATAAGTATTTTAATGACATTTCTATTGCATTTATTGTAATACAGCATTTGACATTGCTTTTCATAAATAGTTGAAGAAAACATATTCTTGTTCTATCTCAGATTACCTGTTCAATTGAAAAAAATAATATAAAATAGAAAGGGAATAATTATAGAAACTCCTGCTTAAAAGAACAAGAAACATCAAAATTTTAATGAACAGGATTCACAAAGACTATTTGAATGAACTTGAGTTCAGTTTAGGGAAAAAAATCAAAAGTTTTGAAATAAGGTGATGGCAGCTTTCAAGTACAAGAAAGATTTCAAGATTTTCCCTCTAAGAAAATCCTGTAATAGCTTGAAATAAATAAAGCGAAATAAAGCAGCCCTTCCCTTGGACTGAGTCAGCATGGAGGTCTGCATGGTGTTTGGAGGACTGTTCAGTACTAAATAATTTGGGGTTACCAAAATCTATACAGATATAAGATAATGTATACTATTAAATCAATATTATTATTATTGTTGTTGCTGTTATTATTATTATTATTATTATTATTATTTTGGTACCCATTACAGATATAATTTTAAATTATCATTTAGCATAAGGCTTTACAGAACCTGAGTGCCTTTCTTCTTGGGGTCCTAACAGATTAGCATCTACTGGTAAATACATCCATGCTAGGAAATGCTACAAAAAAAGGTGAAGGATGATGACTAGAAATCATGTAGTAGTTATCTTCTTGCAGCTGAATAAAAGAAAATATTTTTTCTTATAGGGAATGTTATAGGAATCCAGCAACGGAGAAGAGGGATGAAGTAGATGATGCTGGTATTAATTTAATATTACCCTTCTCTGGTTTTTTTCAGCCAGCATGGAAGTCAGGCAGCATATACTACCTCAGAGTATGTTCTTTCCTTTGTCAAAGGCAAATGTGAGATGTGTTTGGGTTCTTTTGAAAATAATATCATCAGAACACTGTTTAAGTATAAATGTAGAACAAAGCTAGAGTAAAATGTAAAAACTGGCAAATAAACAAGCTGCTCACCATAAATGAAAGTTCTAAAATGCTAATGAAGGAAAGTATAAATGTCAACAAAATGCAAAATGGTATCACATCAAACATCTTTGCAGTGGCTTCAAATTATGTATGTCCCTATGATGGTGCTATTGCACAACATTTCAATGGAGGTGATCAAATTCTGTCAACTGATGGAAAAGAAATCCTGAATCCCTGATGCAAGGCGAACAATTCAGTACCATTAAATCATTCATCTATCATTTCTGACAAAACGCTAAATGAAACTTAAGCTACCCATCAAGAAGCAGAGAGTAGCAGTACCACCTTTGTGATATGCTTAAAACTGCTTAACAGCTGCAATAGAGTCATTCAACAGAAACTTGCAGCATTCCTACCAAAATACAGAAACATAGGAGACATTACAGACTCAGAAAGACAGTGTTTTTGACAAAGTTCATATAAAAATTTTTTTTTCACTTGAAAGATAATGTTCATGCCTTCAAATAGAAAAATGACTTCTCAGGCATGATAATGACCATACTGATTCTCCCAGTGATAAAAATATTATTAGGGGAATTATGCTTGACAGTGCTGATCCTAATAACCTTCTAGCTAATCTGTTCAGTTTCTGATTTTACTGGTTTTATCTGGTATCAAGTCATTTTTATTCATAGCAGTTAGTATGATGCTGTGTTTTGGATTTGTGATGGAAACTGTTCTGAAAAATCAGTCATGTTTTAGTTATTGCTGACCAGTGCTTACACACAGCATCAAGGCCTTTTCTGCTCCTTCTCCCACTCTACCAGTGTGCAGGCTGGGGGTGCAAAAGGAGGTGGAAGGAAACATGGCCAGGATAGCTGACCACAAATGACCGAAGCAATATTCCACACCATGTGGTGTCATGCTCAGCAACAAAAAGCTGGGAAAAGAAGGAAAAAAAGGAGGATATCTGGACTGATGGTGTTTGTCTTCCCAAATAACAATTACATCTGTTGGAGCCCTGCTCTCCTGGTGATGGCTGAATACCTACCTGCCCATGGGAAGTGGTGAATTAATTCCTTATTTTGCTGTTCTTTTGTGGACAGCTTTGTCTTTACCTGTTAAACTGTTTTTATCTCAACCCATGAGTTTTCTCACCTTTACCCTTTTGATTCTCTCCACCATCTCAATGGTGGGGAGTGAGCAAGGTTGGGTGGGGCTTTCTTGCCCCCTGGGGTTAAACCATGACACTGATCAAAGCTGGTGTGATTTCTACAACAAAGGAAATTTTAAAATAATACTATGCATCAATACAAACCACTCAGTACTATCAGCTATCAGATTCCCTGGAGGCTTCAGGAAAAATTCATTATGCAGGCAAGTTTTCAAATATACTTTTTTATTTCATATTAGGTGAGACACATGTCCTTGTTTAGAACAGACTGTTTATGTCCTTCAGTGATAAAAAGTTACAATGAAATAATTTGTTTGATAGTACAACCTGTAGGTTGTACTTAGTTGGCAGAAAGGAATCTGTATTTGTCAGCATATGTAAGAGATTTTGTGCTAAATCAAAATTTATGCAATTGCCGTGCTATCGACTGTTCTTTGCCAATCATTATGTACATATTAGGATATATGCCATACATCATCAACTCTTTTGATCAAAACAACAAGCGATTAAGCCTCTGCATCAACATCGAGGAAATTAAGGTCCTCATCCATCTTCACAGTACTGAAGAGCTAGAAGATGCTGAAAAGTCAGTTAGAGCTGTGCATTGCCACTGAATAACTTAAAAATCTGTGTTAGAATTCAGCTAGGCTGACAATATAACTGATAAAATATACATGGATGACAAAGAGATGAATTCATGTTCTGTTTTGGGACATTAAAAACTCATCATTCATTATTTTGAATGCAAGTATGTTCTATTCATTTTTTCAAAACCAGTTTTATGTAATATGCAGAAGTTAAGAAACTTGCAGTCATCAGAATAAGCATCTCAGTGCTTTCTGTATGAGTCTGTATGAATTATTTCGCTGATATAAAGTGAAAGAATATAATTTTGACTACTGAGAAAAGCAACACAGCTGGATGCTTTTTAAAGAACAAATACACTTGTCCAGATGTCTCTATGTCAGGTAATAGACTGCTCCTGACATGGAGACAACAGTGACTGAAGTTGCAGCAAGAATTTATGTAAGGGTGATATTTTTTATTTTTTCAATTTTGCAGTATTCTATCTTATTCTTTTTGGTTTTTTCCTTCTCTGTATGAATTTCATAAGCTATTATTATCAACCCACTGTGAAATAGTAACAGTAAACTTTTATTTTTGCTCATAAACTGGGGATTTGATTTAATTTTTTTTTTCTTTTAGAAATTTGTTACTTGCTTAATGCTGAGAATTTTAAACACTCTGCTGTTCAAAGCAGCAGTAACTTTATTGGCTATGTCACTTCCACTATTTCCTGCAGAACTGTGTCTTCCTTCTAGAATGACTATTATTTTTAATATTTGCTTTGTCAAAGTTTGTGAGACTTCAGTATGCTCTATAAGCTTTCATATCACCTTGTGGGTTCTAGTTTTTTCCTCGTAGTAAGTGTAATTTATAACTCTGTAAGTGAAATGGCAGCACAGGCAGAACCAAAAAGAAATATTACATCTCTATTTTTTCATCAATATTAACCCAATATATGGGAACGTATGCTTTGTCTTCACCAATACAACTGTGATTGCTAAATATGAATAATGACAGTCAAACCATGAGCAATCTCTGTTTGTTGTGTTATCTACCTATCTGTCTGTTCATCCATCACCCCACTATCCAATCACTTCCATAAAAATGAATAGTGATATATTTTATGGACTTAATGGAGCCTTTTGCATGTCTCCTATTTCAGGCCCAGCATTGTGCTGAGGTAGAGCTCTTTTGTTCTTGGTATTTGCTGTAGTTTATGGTTAACAAAGAATGGCATATTTCAGCAACCTTTCATTCATCAGCCTCATTGATTACCCTAGATTCCCAAACATAACTGGTATTATGAACACTCACTTTTGCCTTTTTGCAAAGGATGTTTCTATTTCAACCGCTTCCATTCCTCTTATTTTTCATTCTTTTACGTCTTTTGTTTTCAGGTTGGTTTTTTTTTCTCCTTTGAATACTAATTATGAAACTTAAAATGTCTTTCTCTAAATCCTCATTTCTATTCATTTTATTAGCTGATACCACCTTCTGAGCCTATCTTCTGTGAAGTATCACAAACATTCAACTCAGTTTTACAGAAACAAATCTCTTTTTCCAGTTTTTTCTTTTTTTGCCACTCCTCTACTATGTCCTCTTTTGTGGTCTCATCCTATCTTCTTAAGTTATAAAAAAAGTTATTATTAAATCTTAGCTTTAAGTGCTTTGAGTTCTACACTGATTATAGTTAAGTGAAACTGAGTCTGGATAATGTATTTGTAAAGATCTATTAAGAAAAGAAAATACATGCTCACTTCTGGCCCTATGAAAATGCTCCTTCTGCTTCCTACTGCTTTTCATATTTCATATATTTATATTTTATTAAATAAAGATTGTTACACTAGTGTGTTTTAAAGTTGTAAGAGAAGCAGCATTACCTTTCCCAAAAGAATCTATTACAGAACTGGCTACTTCATTAATGAACACGATTGTTGATATTCCCTTTCATGAAGCACCTAGCAGATGCTGAAACAATAAACTAAAATTAACAATTAGCTAGAATTTACATCCAAACATTTTCTCATTCCCTATTTCCCCATTTGTCTACACCTTTTGATTAATCCTCTTTTTATATGCTAATGAAATGAAACCCACAGAATTTCTACAGAATATTTTAGGCATTTAACTGAAACATACAAGTTGCTATCTTGCTTACTGTGATATCTTTGTTGTCAGTGGAGAGACAGACAATTCTAGGGCAGACAAAGTAAGATCAAAATGAATGTCTCCACTGACTCCATTTTATGATTTTGCTAAAATCTGAAAAGAATCACAGTTGAAAACATAACAAAAATTCCAATAGTGACTCAGACGCTGATAATAATAATAATTTGAGAAAGTGATTTTTATACAATGATAAGCTTTTAAACGCCAGTGCTTTTCGTTGCAAGCAATTGCAGACTAGACAGGTATGTAAAAGTGAATAATCATAAGACTGTGGGAGGGGTTCTGGACAGTTCAAAGCAGAGGCTTTGAAAATACAGAAACATTTCAGACTGCAGAGTGACATACACAATTGGCCAATTAATGATATAAAACTGAGTAACAAGCTCATGAAGCTCTCCATAACTTACAGCACGTCTGGAAGTGTCTTTATAGTGCATACAAGGCTACGTGAAAAATAATTGATTCTGCAGATGTCATGCTTCAGAACTGCATATGCAGGCTGATTGCTCTGGTAGCCTACAACATATTACTACATACCTAGATACTGTTCTATTGTCATTAAAGAAAATTTTATTTAGTATTTGGTCTGAAGCTTTTCTGACTCATTGGTCTCATTGCCCATTTTTAATGCCTGTCTATTTAAACCGGATATAACATTTGAGATAAGTAGACTCAAAGTCATGTAGATAATTTTATCTTTAAAAGAAATGCAAGCATCTAGGGATTTTTTCATCTGTCATTGTCTCTTCTTGGTATACCAAAAATATTAATATACCTGTACTCAGTGCCATTCTGAGTACACCTTTCCTCCACCCTGTCTTGGGCCTCACTTCACTCCACTCCAGACTGCTACACAGGGAAATACCTGCTCCACCACAGTCTTCACCACAAGCTGCAAGGGAGTATCTGCTCTGGTGCCTGCAGCACCTCCTCCCCCTTCCTTTACAGGTCTTGACATCCACTGAGCTGTTTCTCACATATTTTTTACTTTATTCCTCTATACCTGTGCAGCGTTTTGCCCTTTCTTAAGTACATTTCACGCAAGGTGCCCCCACCTCGGCTGTGGGCTTAGCCATGACATGTAGTAGGTGGGTTGGAGGTGGCTGGAACTGCAGCTTGAACCAGGCACTCTATATGATGATAAATATGGCTAAGACTTCTGAAGAAAGGGGATGGAGTCTAGATAACTTTAGGGTATCTTATCCTCTTCTTTTTTTTAAATAATTTTACATCCTTTTAAATAATAATGGTATCAAGTAACAGCCCCTTCCTTTATATGTATGAAAACTCTTTGTAAAGATGGTGTTTTATTTTCTCCTAGCTAAATGAGATTCTTAGAATCATATAATCATAGAATATGCTGGGTTGGACCCATCAGGATCACTGAGTTCAGCTCCTGGCTCTGCAAGGGACAGCCCAAGAAACACACCATGTACCTGAGAGCAATGTACAAACATTTCTTGAACTCTGTCAGGCTTGGTGCCATAACCATGTCTCTGGAGAGCCTATTCCAGTCCTCAACCACCCTCTGGCTGAAGGACCTTTTCCTGATATCCAACCTAAACCTCCTTTGACCTGAAGCTTCAGGCTGCTTCCTCAAGACCTGTCACTGGTCACAAGAGAGAAGAGATAACTGCCCCTCCTCTTCTCCTGGTGAAGTTGTAGGCTGCAATGAGGTCTCCCCTCAGTCTCCTGAACTCAAAGACCTGGGATTCCCATCCATCCAGTGAATGCAGCTGCTGCTTTCCTGTTTGCAGGCTCAGCCAGCAGCCAAAATGAACATACATGCCAGAGATGCACACATTCAGAGGACACTAATGCAAGTAGCTACATAGACTACCCACAAATAAGGCATTGCCTTTAACAGCATCCACCCAGAATTTACATAAAACATATGTTCAAATAGCCAAATCCTAGTCCTCTTCTCTGACTGATCAGGATTGAAGCTTGCTAGTAAAGATACACAGCCCCTTACCCTCTGTTTCAGAAGGACCGACGCATTTGTGAACCCCTTCAATAGCAGTGTGGGACTTCTGGGATATTGATGCCCAGATCCTGTGCCTCCTACTCACCAGATAGTCCAGCTTGAAGTGTGCTAATGAACTGCACATGCACATACACACGTGCACATGCACATATGCACACATACCCAGGGACCAGCTTAGAGGAAAGTATAAACATTTTGTCTTCCAAGTGGCTCCTGCCAGTGCACACAGGCCTAGTCACTCTTGCTCTGCTCTCTACTTGCTGGTGCTGGGACTCTCAACTGCTCCAACTGGCGCCAGGCATGGGAGCCACCATCGCTCAGAATCTGATGCCTTTTGCTGGCACTAAATTGACTCCATTCAGATACACACTTCTACAATCTGCAGTCTCTCTTCAGCTTGCTGATGCTGAGACCCTCATTTACTCCACCTGCTGGCACCAAAGACATTAGGACCACTGTCACCAACAGTCTAACTCAAATTGCAGACACCAAATACAGGCACTTCTTTCTCTCCAGTTCTGGCATTGGGACCTTAGAACGCAGATGGAGAGAGAGTGAGATTATGTGGAAAGAGAGTTAAGAAAAGATTTAATAAGAAGAACGGCTAGACTGCAGTGATTCAGTGCAGGTCTCAGTCAGACAAGAGTACTGAGCAGCAACTGCTTACACATTACCAGCCTATTTTTCCTTTCTTCCTCTCTGTATCCACCCCATCTTTGTTTCACCTGTATTCCCTCCCTCTAAATGCTTCTTAGTAAGTCTAAGGATGCAAATTCTGGTATGAATGGGAGTATTCAATCATAAGAATACTGGCAAGCCTAATGCTAGCTGTTTGCTGTTATGTTAAAAGTCTTCTTTCAGAAAAGAGTAAAGAACGTTTTGAGAGCTAAGTGAACAAACTAAGTAATTAATTTAGAAAAAGCCTCACATAAGTGACATGAGATTTAACATTGCTTGTCCGATAAATCCATTCTATCCTTGCAAACAGAACTCGGACCCAGCAACCTTTACCTATTTTGAATAAATGCTTTCAGACAATTTTTATTTTTTTAGAATTTTATTTGCATCCCATCAATATAGAGTAACAAGTAGTTTTATATTTTCATTCAGATCACGTGAACTAGTTACTGCCAGTTTCTTGCCTCATTTTAGAAAAAAGGTAGGACAAAGTTTACAAAATCTTAAAAATAATGTGCACATAAAAGATCTTGGTTTTATGTTTTGTTTTCTGTATGCAAGTTCAATATCAAGACAGAAGAATGTTTTGAGTTTTCTGCCAATTTCACACAATTAAAAGAGTATTCAACTTACAAGATTCATAATTACACAACTCACCTTGGCTGAGAACACAATACAGATACAATGGAACAACAATAGGAAATTGTCTGTTTCCCTAGAAAAATGTCTGTTTTCTCATGGGTAGTACTCTTTTAGGTAGCTATTCTTGAAATTGCCTTTGTACTAGCAAACACCTTTACACAGGACCGTAGGAAGACACGTAGACTTAAACCACCACATTTTGTGAGAAAAAAAATTGTAAAATTATACTGCATGTTAGTCAATCAGTCCTGTTATACTACAGAAGCAGAAAAAAATAGTTAAAATCCTTCTCCTTCTAAGATATTTATGCTTAGAAACAAAAAAGGATTCCCCATTTTCTTTTAGCTAAATGAAGAATAAAAAGGCAGCTAGTTACACTCACAGTCTCCTTTTCTCCTTCTCAATCCTTACCATCTACTTGGAGAGTAGGTTGCAATGTATCTTGTCCTCCAGTAGTTCAGAGTATTAAACTATTTTCATGTCATTATGGGTTTGGATTTACTGCATCTGGAAGGGTGTTCCTCCTGTCTCATTTCTCCTCTCCCTCACTATGTCAAAATTGCAAGGATAAAAAAATTTTTTGTATGGAAAATTTCAAATGTAATGTGCTTACACAGTTTGTGTGAAAGGTAAGTGTTCTAAAAAGACATGGACCATGAGTGGGGAGAAAACCAGCTCTAGAAAAATTTATTAATGGACTTTTTTAATTTGAAAAAAGAGGGGGTTTCTTTTGGTTTTCTCAGAATTATGCTGACCATGATGCTTCTACAGTGAAAGAAAGGGAAGAAAAGGAGAAACAAACAGATTTACTAGGAATTTAGAATTCAGCATGTATATCCCATTTTTTTAAAAATATAGTTCTATACAGACTTAATTAAAATATCAACAAGGATCTTCAGTCTTTCACTACAAAAATAAAGATTGGCTCTTTGATGTCTCTAACTCCATCAAGCTTTTTTTTTCTCTTTTAACTCTTCGTCTCAATGTAATGATTTCTTTGTATTCTGTAATTGACTAGGATAAGTGATGCTTCCAAGAAAGAGACATTTCGAAAAGTTTTACTGTTCTTGGATATTCAAGAGCTAGCTTTATACTTAGCTCCTTCTTAAAGAATGTTCTTCTGAGTATTAGTACTTTTCTCAAACCCATAAAATGAACTGCTGCTGTGAAGCACAAGAATAAATAGTTTTTGACTCCTATCCTAATCCTCCAAGAAAGTGTTTACATAGGATGTTTTAGATACATTTTTTCATACAAGCTTTTCTCATGGAAACATCTTATTTGTCCCATGTATCACAAAAAAACCAATTAACTTCCTTCTTTTTAGTCAAGTCACACCCCTAAATCATTACATTATTAACTCTTTGGACTATTTTCAACCTTTGTTTCTAGTACATCTCTAAGAGGATGTGGAAATTATGAATACAAATGTCATGACCATTCAAAATCATCCATCCAGGAAGAGTTCTGATTCTTATGAACTCTGTATGAAAACCAGTGAGTCAGTGATTGAGAGTCATCCTCTGTTATACCGCCAACAGAAGAAAGGTACCTGTGGATGTGATCTGATTATGAAAAGCTTCTATCATTTACAGAATGTTCATGAGTTCAATCACTACATGAGTAATTTGGAAGTCTAATTTCTGTATTTAAAAAAAACTATTTTTAAAAGAATCTAAGGATATGTCAAACTGTTCAATAATCATCTAAAATAACTTTTAATAAAGCAAAAATTCATACCATTATTACAACAGATAAAATTATTATTGTAAGACAGGGAAAAAAGGTGTTTCCTACCTGTAAAGCCCTTGTCACACTCACAAAGAAAAGTGTTTGGAGTAACATTGATGCAGTTACCATTGAAACATGTAGATGGCTGGCACTGTCCAACTATTTCTGTACAATTTTTACCTATGTCAAAGGAATAACAGGAACATTGAACTTCGGTAAATATTTAGGGAGTTTGGTGAAATTTTTATAAATGTCAAATTTATAGCTACAATATAGATAGGCAAATGGATAGATAGGTATTTGTGCTAACATTGTTCATTAGTTTGCTCTAAACTTACTAAATTCTAAAGCAAGTTAGAAAGATATTAATCTGCTTTTATATGAGCTACTGTGCTCAGCCTCATCTGACATACAGTTACAAATTCACATACAGCTTGAAACGCAAAAATGCTACTAGAACTGTGTTATTTACTTCTTTTAACATGGATCTAGCTTACTATTTCTTTCAGCACTGAGAACAAAAGTTCTCACGTCAAGTGGAAATGTGAGAATATTTTTAATATGCACCTTTCTGGAAATTACAATTCCAGTTATAAGATGTTTATGCTATTACAACATACGGGTCTAAATACCATATAATTATGCTTGCCTCTTGAATTATTACTATGACATTATTCACACTTCAAAAAGTTTTCAAATTTCTGATACACTTTATGTTATGGGAGGCACTTTTTCCTCCCTTACTCTTGTGTAGCCATGCACATAATATATGGTGGATGGTTTAGTCTCCTAATTCTTCTTGTTTACATACAGCTTATTTATGGACCAGTATTGTCAGTACAAAATGATGGCATTACCTAAAACTCTCCTATATAGGCTAACAAAATGTTTTAAGCATTGTTTGTTGATAACATTAAGCATGATGATTGCTTTTAACAGAATTGCTTGTAAATTTTTTTATTAATTTGAGTTCAATTAGTACCAGACACTTTTGATACTATTATTTTCAAAGAATTTTACACAGCCTCCAGTAATGATAAAGGAAATATAAAACATACTGCATACCATCAATGTTTTCCACTGTCTAATTGCACTTTTAATAATTACAGAAATATTTTTCTCATAACATTGACTTATTCATACCTGCATAATCTTCTATTGGCAAATGCATTAGTAACCAAATTATTATGCACTTTGAAAAGCAATTAAAAATAAATTACAGCAATCTTTATGCAACATAAGCTTCATTTCTATGAAGTGTGTTCTATGAACCTCACTCATTCCTGAGACATCAGCTGTGCTTCATAGCACAGCATCACTCTTGAGAGAGCATAGAAGTTCAGTCTAACAGAGGAACACTTCAAGAATTTTGTTCCACAAGTACAAAAAGAGCTACAACAATTCTTTTTCTGATGAAAATGAGTATTTTTGTTATTTTCTAAAATGTACCCAAACTCTATTGGTCTGAATGCAGGAACAACATCCCCATAATTTCTTTGATTCATTTTTTTTTCCTCCACGAAATAAAGATAATGGTTAGATAAGAATTTACGGTACAACAGTCATGTTGTACTCTCTGGTATTGTAATCCAAAACCAAA
Organism: Falcunculus frontatus; assembly: GCA_013398115.1. NCBI lineage: Eukaryota > Metazoa > Chordata > Aves > Passeriformes > Falcunculus > Falcunculus frontatus. Next base: position 119,385 of record VZRV01004136.1, on the reverse strand, counting down.
TTCAGTTTCTCCAATGAGTTTTGGGTAAGTACAGCAATATTTCCTATTAGGATTACTTGATTTTTCTTTTTTCATTTGTGACGTATTTAATTTGGTGATAACAGTATGTTTAAAAAATTGCTTTTGAAAAAAACTTTAGGAGACAGAACAATGTGGAAGAAAATATTAAGTATTTTGTTTTGCTTATCCTTCTAATTTAAGGTTTGACTTTTCAGTTAAACCAAATTTTGATTTTAAAATTTCACTAATGTAATTTGAAAGGTCTTTAAACTGAAAATGGAGGGAAGTTTTGGCAGGTTGAATGAAATGCTCTTTTCAACAAAACCATTTACTCTGTTTCATCAGTTTGGTTAACTAGCTATTTTTGGGGGAGTTTACTACGAATTATTTATGTTACTTGGTCTAAGAACCTGAACTGTAGAACAACAAAAGAAAAAAACCAGTTACTTCTGTAAGTCAACAAGCACTTATTAATGTCTCATGCTTAAGTAGGAAAGAAGCATGATAAGGACTTATTCTGTTTTTCTCTACAATGCACTTATGAATGTCAGCAAGCACAAACTGTCTTCAAATGCCTGCATAGTCTCCCAGAAGTGACTCCATGTAAAAGAGATCCTGCAAGTGTGGTAGCAGCAGTGGGCAATCAAATTATACAAAAACCTTGCTAGTGTTGCTGTTATTGTTTTATAATTTATTAAGGAATGATCATTTATATAGTGCATGATAACATTTATTCCTAGAGGAGAAAAGAAATACCTGAAAATTTTGGAGGACATGTGCATTCGTAAGAATCTCCAGAAAGTTCTGATTTCTCAGTGCAGGAGGCATTGTTGTGGCAAGGTTTAGCGGAGCACACATCAAACTTCTGGCAGAATGTTCCTGAATACTGTGAGAAACAATGGCAATTATATGCTTTTTCCCAAACATGGCTTAGACATTTTCCATGCCCAGAGCATAGTGGTGCATCCAGAGACTGTTGGCAAAACTGCTGCTTCACGGTTACGTTCAGACGAAGGCCCATGTTGCACAATAGCGGACCTCTCTTGTGAAGTTCTGCAAAGTAATGTGTTCCAACACCAAGCCAGTTAGGGTCCACTTGGTGCAGTCCTCTTATCTGGCAAACAAAAATCAACTGCTCTTGAAGAAAACCAGCCTTAGGGCAGTTAATAAATTCTTCCTTGGAGACATTTACCAAATTCATTCCATAGGACTGAAAGGATGGCTCAGAGGAGATGAAGAGACTATCACCTAATTGAAGCTGCAAAGGGCATATCTGAGGGAAACTGAGGTTATGTTCTTCAGAGATTTCTCCAGCAATACTTTCATTCATATTCCAGCATTCATTGTAGAAGTCTGAACAGACATTTTCCCTTGGTGTCCATTTTATTATGGTAGGTTTTTGTTCTGTTCTCCATTCAGTAGTCATTTGCCTCTCACATATCACCTGCCCGTTGACAATGGAAAGTTGAAGAAAGCACACTAACATGAAAAATGCTGATTTTGTAGTCATTGTTTCACCTGACCAATGGAAGTTTTCTTTCATATCTGCTTCATTACTGAGGATAACTTCAGAACACTTGTTCCTTAAGGTTCACACGTATTTTCCATGGCAGCCTAGGTATTCAAACAGAGGAAAATATTTCTGTTTTTACACCAAATACAGTTGAATATTAAAACCTCATTACAAAACAGAAAATGTACAACAAATCAAGCGCAACGTCTGATTAGTAATGGGAAACTGGAATAAGTCTAATGAACTGATCAGAACCGCAACACTCTAACAAAAGTCAGTTTTTTCCTATTTTTATTCCTGTTAAATATTTGATATGTATTTAATGCATTTCATTGTACTTGTGTGCCGAAGAGAAAGAGCTTTAAGGCATACTTTTCATGTTCCCTCCCTCTGTTGACAAAATTAATGCTAATAAAGTTATGATAGGACATCTGAGGCAAATGAGGAACTAAATAAGAACATCGAAGTTCTAGTCACGAGCTTTAACCATAAATCTTTTTCTCATAATCATTTAAGAGTTTATTATAAAAGGAGGTGTTCCAAAGACGTAGGCCTGAGAATTTTAACTTTATGAAGGAAATATGCAAGCAGTACTCAACTCTTTTCTGCTCTCATACATTCAACAAAACCCTTCATTAAATCCTTACTTTTCAAAGAATATATCTGAAAACCAAAGGTCCTTAATCATATGCTCGAGACTTTTATGTATTACAGTCAAAGACGACAGATTACGGAGTCCTCCAGGACTATTTAATTTATAGACTAGCTTTTTCTGTCCCTTGAATATATCTAGCAATTTTTATTGCATGGAGATGAGTGATTACAGAAAGAAAACCAAAATAAGATTATGAAGCTTTTGCTTGGAGTCATAATGAAAATGATGAAAATTATGTTAAATACCTTAGAAATTTTCAATAGCTTTTCTTTAGTAATAGTTTAATTTATCTTAAATACGATTTTTTTTCTCTCTTTTAGTCTTTTTTCCTCTCAGTATCCTTATCTGACACTTTCAGATATTTATATTCCCCTTTAAGATAGTGGCCCCTAAACTGGTATTTACAAATGGAAAATTATTGTAAAGAATAAACTTTATCTTACAAGGGAAGCTATTCAATGTAAATAAACAATAGCATTTATAGTTTGAAATTTGTTCACATTGTTCTCATTTTTACACAGCATATGTAAAAATCATGTGGATGCGTATTTTTCCACACCTTCACATATGTAGTTTTATTGGATTTGCATGGTCTGGTTTTAGTAGGGGAGGGCTAGAGGGATGGCTTCTTTAAAAAGCTGTCAGAAGCTTTCGCCACGTCTAGTGGAGCCAATCCCAGCCAGCTCAAAGATGGATGTGCTGCTGGCCAAGGCTGGGCCAATCAGAAATGGTGGTAACACCTATGAGATAACAGATTTCAGAAAAAGAAAAAAGGTATTGAGCCTTTGCAACTGCAGCCAGAGAAGAATAGAGTGAGAACATGTGAGAGGAACAGCTCTGCAGACACCAAGGTCGGTGCAGAAGGAGGAGAAGGAGGTGCTTCAGGTACCAGGAGCTGCTCCTCTGCAGCCCATGGTGAAGACCATGGTGAGGCAGCTGTGCCCCTGCAGCCCATGGAGGGCCACGGGGATGCAGAGATCCACCTGCAGCCCAGGGAGGAGACTCATGCTGGAGCAGGTGGATGCCTGAGAGCAGGCTGTGAACTTGTAGGAGGCCCGTCCTGGAGCACACTCCTGACAACGACCTACAGACCCGTAGACAGAGGAGCCCATGCTGGAGCAGGTTTCCTGGTAAAACTTGCAACCCAGTAGGGAACTCATGCTGGAGCAGCCTGTTTCTGAAGGACTGCACCCTGTCACTGCAGCAGTTTGTAGAGAACTGTTGCCCTTTGGATGGACTGACATTAGAGAAGTTTGTGGAGAACTATCTTCCGTTGCAAGGTCCCCGTGCTGGAGCAGAGGAAGGACTCCTCTTCCAGAGCAGAGGGAGAAACAACCTCTGGTGAACTGATCACAATCACCATTTCCTGTCTCTCTGTGCCACTGGGGTAGGAGGTAGATCTGGGGAAGAGGGAGGGGTGGGCGGAAGGTATTTTTAAGGTCTTATTTTACTTCTCATTATTCTGCTCTGATTTTGTTAGTAATAAATTCAATTAGTATCTCAAATTCAAGTTTGTTTTGCTCATGGCAGTATCTGGTGAGTGATCTCTCTCTGTCCTTATCTCAGCTCATGAACCCTTCATTTTCTCTCCCCTGTCCAGTGTGGAGGAAAGTGATGGAATGGTTTTGGTGGGTTCCTGGCATCTACCCAGGGTCAAGAGACTTCACTGATTTGTCACAAAAGTGCATGTGGGTTATGACACTGCTTTAAGTACATAATTTCCTTAAATTTCCTCATCTTCTCCAAAATTCTTCAAGTGTATTTTGGTCCATAGTCTGGAATAGGCTGAAAGATCAAAGAAGGACAGAAAAGATACTGTTTGAGGAAACCTTTAGCTGAAGAATTTTAAACAACTTAATTATCTTCTGGAAATTATAGGATAATATTAAAGGGTCATATTCTGTCTCTCCTATTTTTATCCAAATTGGGATGAAAACATCTAAAATGTAGCTATGTCATATTAGTAAATTGTTGAACATGTGAACCTGTCCCAATGACCTTTGCGCAGCAGAGTGGCCAGCACTGTTTAAGCCTTTGAAGATACCAGAAAAGCATGGACTATGACTAACTAGTAGTAATAACAGGAGACTTGGGATTTAGAATATTAAACTCAGAGTGGGTAGAAACTAGATTTTGATCCCTCTCCCAGAACAGTTTTCATTTTAATTTAATTACTGAATCCCAATTCTGCCTTCAAAGAGTTTCAGTAACTCTAGCCACATAGTTCGAAAGCTAGGCAAGTATGTTAATTTCTAGTTTTCTCTCTCTGCCTCTATATTTTCACCCCTGGGAGTTAACTCCCCATAGAAAGAAGGAAAGGATACAGATCTGCAAGAAAAATACTAGTCTTGGTGCAGAATACTCATATTCTTTCTATTTTGAGACCATTCCATTATCTTCAGAATCTCATGGTGTTCAAAGACACCATTAGATAACGGGGTATCAAATGTGTAGTTTGGGTCATTTAGCACTTTTTTCTTTTAAGGTAGCAGTCTTGAACTATTATGTTCACTATAACTGCTATTATATCTGTCATTTTTATCAGGTATAAAAGTCTATGGTCTATATTACTGAATAGATTTAGAAATCCTACATTCAGCAGCCCATCTTTTCATACCTATTTCATAATGAGATTTTCTTAGGTGTTACTAAAATAGACCTTTACAAAAGGTTATTTTTTTCCTTTTAGACACTTCAAAAAGAAATTATTGCATGTCTAATGCAGAAGAGTTCTTGCCCACTTACATTTTGTCCTTCATCCATGTTATTATGCATCATTCTGGTGTCATATACAAATTTCGGTTTTGGTGGTAATAAAAATGTGCTTCCTCACAATATTTATATGGGATAAATCTGAACTATTTTAAAATAAATGGTTGGTAACACTTTAACAGTTGGTATTCTTCACAAAAATAATTATTAGTCTTTATGTAGCTAAAAAATGTATATGGGAGCACCATAATTAATAATATTAAATAAACAAAAACATCCTGCAAAAGCAGTGAAAAGAACCCAAGGGAAGATAGAAAAGAAATACCAAGAGATTGTTTATTTAGCAATAAAATCATGAAGGAAAAAAAAAAGTTATAGAGTGAAGAGTATAAAAAATAAAAAGCTATGCATGAAATACAGTTATAGTATTAAGACATATTACTTAGAAAATCAGCAAAGATAAATAACTGCAAAATGCTGATGCCATCTCATGTGATAAAATGATGTAACGAGATGAAATTTGAAAGGAATTATGATAACTGTTATACTTTACATCTGCTTTCGGCACGGAGAAAATCTTCCTATTTAGAAGCCCAGCTGGTTCCATGTAACTGATGAAGACTAAGAAGAGCTCAAGAGTGGGATTTGTATGGACAGAGAGATACTTGAAGAACATCTAACTCTTAAACTTACACAAAGCTAGGTCAAAAGCAGTACAATGCTCTATTTTGCACTGGAGGAGAGTAAAGCAGGTAGATTTACGCAAAACTCCAGCAAAAATTAATCCCAAATTTTCTGCATTCCAGTCCAGCATTTTAAGGATTATGTGTTCTTTCTACTAATAACTGGTATTACATACTAATAACAAAAATACACTACATTATAAGAGAGGTTGGAGAACCACCCACAGATGATATACGACTCTAACAACTTCTCAAGGAAAAAGAATCTGTCAAAGAAGAGAATAAACTAGGAAATGTTTAGTAACATCATGTCACCATGTTTTGGCTAGGAATGAACCTCCTCTTTCCACCTTCTCACGTGTCACATGGACACTTTGTTGAATTTCTGCCTGTGCTTGAGCAGGTTTGGTAGGATGGGGCTGCAACCTTGGATCAAAGTGGTATGAAAATAAGTGAGAGGGTGCTGTTGGGGGGGGGGGGTGCTTTCTGGGTGCCCCCCACCTTCCTCAGGAGTAGCATTTAAGCTCAAGTTCTGACTTTTGATCCTCCTCTGGGCTATGCTGCAAGTGAGCTGGTACTTGACCTTATACCTTGATTACTTGGGCCTTGACCCTGACCTAAATATTTGACTTACTCTCTTGAGCTCAGAACCTGTCTCCTTGCTGTGTATGTTTGGGTACCATTGGACCATTGGTTGCCTCTGAGTGCCATCCCCAGACACTCTCTTTCCCATATGGGTCCTATGGGATGGTGCCTCTTGTCACTGATGTCACTGTCACTCTCCCCCTCCAGCACTCTACCCCTGCATGGCAGCCCACATTTGCTGCTCCCCGGGACTGTGATACTATGTTCTCTTTATTTCTGATGGGTATTTAAAAACATCAAATTTAAGCATTACTTAATAGGTACATATAATGAAGGAAAAGCCATAAATTACAGTGCCTGCAAAATCTGATTTTCACTCTCTGTGTTCACAAGATGCACTAATTTTCTCAATGACGTACCAAGTGATCCTTTGTACTTTTTTATTTTTCATCACAAAATGAATGATCCTTAGGAAATTATGCATTATTTATGCCAATCCTAATTATTTGCAAATGATTCTTTCCTTATTTACTAGGCATCATTTAAAACATATGGCATTTGCTGAAGCAATATTGAACGTGCTAGAGAGTGAATTTACCTACACCTCAAGATACAGAACTCTTATTTCTACCTTATAGTTGTAGTATAAATATAGGCAGAGTAGTGATGCAGACAGTGCTGAACTTGCTTATCAGGGTTTCTGGTGGCTAGTCTTTTACTCAACAATCCCTATAAAATGATGTTAGGCATAACATTATCAAGCCAGGGAAATTTATTTTACTCTAGTTTACTGTTACCTGCCATGATTTAACCCTGTCTGACAACTAAGCCCCACACAGCCACTTGCTCATTTTCCTGTGTTGTGATGGGGGAGAGAATTGGAAGGGTAAAACTGAGAAAGATCATGAGTTACAATAAAGACAGTTTAGTTTGTGCGTACAAGAAAAGCAAAACAAGGAATTCAAGCCTTTCCATGGGCAGGCAGGTGTCCAGCCATCCCCAGGACATCAGAGCTCCAAGACATGTAGTGGTGACTTGGGAAGAGTAACACCATAACTCTGAAAATGTCCCCCTTCCTCCTTCTTCCCCCAGCTTTACATGCTGAGCACAACACCCTACATGGTGTATGAAATGTTATAGAATATCCCTTTAGTCAGTTGGGGTCAGTTGTCCACTCTGAGTTCTCCTTCTGCACACTCAGCCTCCTCATTGTGGGGTGAGGAGCAGAAAAAACCCTTGGCTCTGTATAGGCAGTGTTTGGCAATATCTAAAACATCACTGTGTTATCAACACTGTTTTCATCACAAATCAAAAGCACAACCCCCTACTGACTCCTATGAAGAAAATAAACTCCAATCCAGTCAAAACCAGCTCACCAGCCAGCCTAAAATTCTGTTTAGCGATTCTGACAGTGAGAAAAAGGATCACAGAAACAACACAAGGATCTTTACGCCCACACTCAAGCGTCTGTTTGGAGTCTGTCCCAACTCCTCCAACTCAACCAGTCCCTATCAGCTACCAGTGCCTTCCATATATATGCCTGAGTTCCTCTGGCTTGATGACAGCTTTGCACAGATGGGTTTCCCTACCCAGAGACTTTGGGAAACACTGATGAGGAGCAGAAGGTAGTTGGCTGCCTGATCCCACTAGAACCCTACAACTCAAACCCAGTCCTCTGGGCCTTTTACACCCCACACAGTGGTCATTTACCTCACTCACAGTTTTGCATGCTCAACACAACAGTATAAGGACTAGAAATCTGCCAAAAAGGCAGTTGAAGGACTTATAGAAGAAAAACAGGTCCTATAAAAAGTGTTTCATGTGGCATGGTTTCACGTAAATAAATCTATAAATACACACTCTTTTCACCTGTTGTCTTTATTATAGTTTTCTTTCTAAGACTACGATGAAGCCCCTGACTATGTGACCATGACTGTGGCCTGCTGAGGTCGAAGAGTCTGTGAGTAAAGACAATTATCAGTAATGGGAGATTGCAGCTACATTAGGTAAATAGCACAACACAGTTTAAATAACGAATAAATTTCTATGTAGAATCTATTACTGTTTCATGGAGCAGTAGGTTGAAAAACACAAAAGGCAAAGCAACATTTGATGTGATTCTAGTTAAGAATGTCTCTCTAGCAGTGGCCATCAGGTACTCGGATTCGAAATGCCTGCGGAAAGAATTATAGTGAGAAAAAAGGTCAACAGTTGTCCTCAATTTCTAAAAGAGAAACAATTAATGAGTTAATTTGTTAAAAGAATGCTTAAAACAGGGCAATGCTGTTAAGTGCTCATAGGAAAAACAGAGTTTACATAAGGATACTGTATTAAAGACAAATTAAAAATTGTGTACCATTAGTCAGGGCTTGAAAATAGATAAAAAGGAGCTCGTATGTCTAAGTTTAAGAGTGTGGGAAGGAAAACAAGAAGCAGACCTTACAATGTGAAATTTCCCATAAATGAAATAAAACCATCACAGACCCTGGCAGGTTGAATGTGAAAACAGATTCATATGAAAACAGCAGAGGGGAGAAAATAATTCAAAGAGCAAGTAACGGTATCAAAACCAACAACAAACCTCTAAAAAGACAGCAGTGAGAAAAATTCTAACAGACACCCTCCATGACCAACAGACATTTTAATGATGAGCTTATTGTTCAGTTATGATACAGTGTCATAGTGGATCATATTCACACTCACTGAAAACTGTGCTTGCAACAAAAACTAGATAAGAAAAGGACAATATCACAAGCTACTGAAAATTACATTCTCTCTAGTCCCACTGACCACTCTGCTGAATTTCACAGGTTTTTTGTATTCACTCATGATGCTTATGGTGCCTGGGGACAAAAAAAATTGCTAGAAATATTAACAATGGAAATGGTTAGGAACACACTGTTCTTGCGCCGAAATTCCTTTCTAATGTTTCTTAATCTACATACTAATTTATATAAGTAATATTTAGTTAATTGCACTACAACTGTTTTAAAAGAGAGAAGACATAAGTGGTTTTAAACGTGTTTTGTCCTTTAATACTGCTGTACTTGACAACACAAGGTCCACAACCATGGACAAGAAACCTTGTGCCTTATTAGTTATAGCACAGTCACAGAACAAGGTCCTGGAAGTGACCATTAGGGACAATGATAAAGAGCGTTGACATTCATTGAAACATGTATGGAGTGTTCACGTCAGTTATGCTCCTTCAGTTTGTCTGACTAGTGTCGTATAAGGAATGAAATGAAAGCAGATAGAAGGATACACATTTCTCTTGTCCATCATAACGCTCCCTTTCATTTGATTTTTAAAATTCGAAAATATTTAGCCATGCCAGTAAAGCATGTAAAAACTTTTTTAAAGTGGAAACATGATTTTCAAGGAGAATGCATGAAAACTGATGGGCAAAGGAAAACTACAAAAGGATTCTAAATGCCAAAGAAACATTTACTCTATGTTCTTGTTGTATATAAAAGCAATATGTATATTTAAACTGGATTATTATTTTGTTTCCATTTCTTTGAGGTTTTTGAGTTCCTACAGAAAGTATTTCAGAAGTGAAATTACAGTAAACTTTTTGTTAGTATCAAAAATATGCTTCTGAAGCTAACTTAAAGCTTAAGCATGCTTTAGTTCACAGAAGGCAGTAATCTGACAACAAGTGAATCTTCAAATGAAACGAACATGAAAGAAACACTTTAAAAATGTACCTAGTACACCCCAGTCACTAATGGATAGTTGATCTATATGTGTAAGGCTAGTCTGCAGTAAAATCCCCAAATGATCAATAGCATGAATATCATTCAGGTATCAGGTAGCTTCACAGCTTCACTGCTTCACTTTAAAAATCCTCTCTTACCTCTCCACACTGCTTGAAAACATAGACAAATCTGTGAACTGAATGTGAACTAAAATAGAATTAGTTTCCCAACATATTCAAGGAGTTCAACTCTATTGTATTCAAAAGAATTGATCCTTAATTAGAGCAAGGGAATTAAGACCAATCTCCCTGAAAAATAGCATCAATCTTGAAAAGAAAATTAATTTTCATCAACTCCAGGTAATATAGGTTAAGTGAATTCCATTCAATACTCTGTTAGAGAAAGTATTAGCTTGACTTGTTCATGCTTAAGGAGCCATATTATTCAAGTACAGCTGGACTATTACAGTCCATTGTATCCAACTTTAGCTGAGGATAAATAGAAAGAAAGAACAAGATAATTAATTGGAGATTCCTAGATGTCATAGAATCAAAGAATGCTTTTGACTGGAATCAAGGATCATCTAAATTAAGGATCATCTAGTTCCAACCTCCCTACCATGGTCAGGGACACCTTGCACTTGCCTAGGTTCCTCAAAGTCCCATCCAACCTGGCCTTGAACACTGCCAGGGTTGGGGCATCTACAACTTATCCTGAAAATCTGTTCCAGTCCCTCATCATCCTCAAAGTACAGACTTTTTTTCCAACATCTAACCTAAACCTTCTTCTCAGTTTGAACCCATTACTCTTTGTCAGTGTCGTGGGTTGACCCTGAGTCTGATGGACAGATCTCTTGACCAGTCACGCTTCTCGAAATTTCCATATTTAAGCCAGTGGAGACACAGGAAGTGTCCCTTTTTCTTCTGCTCAAACCTCCTGGCAGGGAGTTTAGGGGGGGGAATTTGGTCATGGCTCTTTGGAGCGGCCCTGGGCCTCCCCTCCCCCGGCCCCGGCTGGCACGGGCCCCGGCTCTGGGAGAGTCCCCTTGGAGCCGTGGGCAGCAGCTGCTGCTGCAGAGCCGAGACCGTCTGAAGCTACTGCTGAGGAACCCCCCC
>VZRV01004136.1:88234-108304 GCA_013398115.1 Falcunculus frontatus | reverse complement strand
AGGGGGGGATGAGAATTCAGTGTGCAGCCTGCGAGAGAGATAAAGGCTGTTAGCTGGTGCAGTTTGGGAAAAACCACGCGACGTAAAAGAGACCTCTATTTCCTCAAATTAACAGAGAGAGACTTTTAAGAATTGTGAATGCTGACCAAAATTCCATGTTTTGTCATTATTTGTGCTGGAGGAAGTAGGAGGGGGGGATGTTTGGAGGAAAAAGGGGTTTTTGTCTTAATCTCTTATTTCATTTTACTCTTAACTCTGTTAGTAATAAACTTTCTTTCGTATTCTTTAAGTTTGAGCCTGCTTTGCCTGTCTTCAAACCTCTTATCTCACAGAAGGTAAGAAATGCGAACTAAACCACTACACTTAATTGGTGTTTCTGCCCGGTTAACGAACCAAACCCGCTACAGTCAGATCACTACAGCTCCTGGTGAAGAGCCCCCATCCATCTTCCTTGTAGGCCCCCTTCAGATACTGGAAGGCTATTATAAGGTCTCCACGCAACCTTTTCTTCTCCAGGCTGAACAGCCCCAACTTTATCCGCCTGCCTTCACAGGAGAGCTACTCCAGTCTCTTTATCATGTCCTACTCTAGAAGCCCTGAATATAAGGGGCTAATGTGCATGTCTCAAAAACCAATAGCCAGATAACTATGGAGACAACGAGGGATTGTTGGTAAGAACACGCTGTGAGAAAGAACTGAATGTGGCTAGAGAAGGACCCCCCACAGAGGTAGGGCAGCACTTTTCTGGGACCAACTCCTTGTCTTCTCCTTGCTCCTGGAGAAGAGCACAGCACAAGCTGTAGGTTGAGAAGCAGGCATGGACTGTTGACCAAAGACAGATCCAGTAGGGGGGGCTCAAGACCACCAAAAACCCTCTAAGCTCTCTGGCCCATTTCCAGAAAGGTCTAGAAGAACTAACTGCATGATAATGAATTTAAATAGAAAGTGAGAAACTCAGCCCCGGGGCAGAGAAAACCTGTATGTGTGAAAAGGCGTCCCCATGAAGCCCAGGTGGTGTATCTACATATGGCGTGTCTGATACAATGGCCGTGTCTGCGGTAATAATCAAGCATCAATTTATTTTATCAGTTCTGGAAGTGGGAAAAAACCATTGATCTGCTATACTATTAAAGTGTTAGGCTGGTTCTTGGAACAGTTGTGACCATTACCAAGTTGTAATTTAAAGTCAGTTCTCTAGGAAAAGTTGTCAGGCCAAGAATCATTCTCGATAGGCAGTCAGAGTGCAAACACATTTTTTGGAGGCTAAGAAAAAGCCATAGGTTGGATAGGTCAGCCAATCCCATTAAGCCTCAAGACTAGACAATATAGATGCTGAAAGGCCTTTAGCAGAGAAATCCTTCAGCAAAATGCTATTCTGCGAGAACTCTACTTTTCTCATAGAAACTATTGAAAACACTGTTCAGGTTTTTGTAAACCAAACTTTCTACCTTGCACCTGCAACTTGTTTTTCAGACTTGTTATGATGTTAACTAGAAAAATATTTTTGAATGGGTGTTGTGAGTTTTAGCCAATCAGCTTGAGAGGTGGATAGTTATTGACCAATGATCTTATGCCACCTTTGCGAACTAAGGTATTTAAAACGGTCAGAAATTAATTAATAAATCGCCTCTTATGGCTTATTCATGGTTTCCCTGAATGGACTTCGTGTCATTATTCTTCTGGACCGTGGTACATCGGCGACAAGACAACAGCCTGTGGAAATATTTAGTTAGAAAAATGTCTCCGGGCCTTTAATGCAGGATAAGATTATAGTATTTCAGGGAGTTTGGAAGCACAAGAAAAAAGACTATATATCTATGTCTATCTGAAAAACTAATTGCTCAGAATATGAAACCCAGAATACAGGTTTAGAACTCATGAGCACTGTTTTACTAGTATTTTGAAATCTATGTTGTAGCAAAATAATTGGACCCGTGAATAATGACAAAAAATTAATTTGTATGACTCACAATATTAAAGAATTTGAATGATAATTGTCAGTTCAGTAGCACTGCATTTTACATAATCCTAGCCATTGCTAATTCAAATTCAACAAAAAGATTTTTTCTAAATATTCCAAACATGCGCTATCGGCAAAATGAAATATGTTATCACAGAAAAAAATATTTAGTGATGAAATCGCAGTCTTAAGACCGTGCATAAACAGAATTGAAGAATAATAGAATCATTTAGTTTGGAAAAGACCTTTAAGATCATCAAATCCAGCCAGAAACCCAACAGTGTAAAGTCCAACACTAAGTGCACACACAAAGGGAATGCATACTCACTACAAATAACAATGCTTTTAATCTATGTTCCTAATAGGCCTCTTGAAAATTACTAATAAATTTGACAGAAGCTTCTGTTTAATGATAGGATTAATAAAGTCATTCCACAATTTAATATATTTTAAATTAAATGTACAACAGTATATCTAGGCAACAAGAGAAATTGAATAACTGGTTTATTGTTGATAGGATTTTGTAAGTTAGTGCTTTGCATTAATTAAATCACCAACACTCCTCCAGCTACACTCTCACTTGCACTGACTTGGAGGCTTGTTTCTACTGATAGAGAATTTAGCTAAGGCTTTTTATCGAACTTCTTAGCCATATTCTTAAAAGAACTACAAAAAAAGAAAAAAGACGTAATTAATGCTACTTATTGGAGTTATATACCATTTTCTGTGGTTTTAGTTACCTCCATCATGATTCTTGTAGGAATTCACAAAATAAAGGATATGAGAAAACTATATTTCAGGGATAATGAAAAATCAGAAAGCTCACAATTTTCACCAAATGTATTTTGAAAAACCTGAGTAAATAGGCAAATGAGTCAATCCTTCTAGGTCTTTGGAAATCACTATTAACACTGATTATTAGGCAAGCCCTGTCAGTAACCCAAGTTCTAGCCATCTGAGTTAAGCTGCAGTAGGTACATGGGGAAAATCTTTTTCATATGTGGCACAGAAAAAAAAGTAAAACCCAAAGCCAACCCTTCCACTAGTCCAGATGAGATGAATAGAATTTTAATATAAATTTTGAAGAAGGTATCATGTGGCTTGTATAAGAGAATTTCAGTCTTGATGTCAAAATGAAAGAGTTAACAAGTATAATAGAGGAATGAACTTGCAATTCTCCTAAAACATCAACTAAAATGACGCTCGGGGAGTAACCAAGACTACAATAATCCTCAAAAGAGGATTTTAGCTGATTGTGGAAAAAAAAGCAAACTGTGGACAGGAAAAAAAATTGTATCAACATTATTCTCCAGATTCTCATCACAAAGAGTGAACACAATGTGTTATATTTTGCTGACATAAATGTCTTAGTGTTCCTTAAAGAGTATTCAAACTCTTTACTTGTGAGGAATCATGTATCATCACCTGTTTCAGCTGCAGAAAATCAACATAGCACAGAGAGTTTTATAAAACTGATGAGTTTGTGCTTGTATTTAATTGCCTGGAAAGATCTGGTTTGGACCTCATGCTGCTTTCATTCAAGTGATGATTTTATTCAACTATACTTGTGTTAGTAGTCAAAGCAGAAATACTTCTTGGCTCAGAGGTAATAGGATACTGATGCATCAAAATTAATTTACATTGGTATCTGAAATTTGGGGGAGGTTCTCTTAAAGCAACACTGCTCTAACAGTAGATTTTGGATCAGTAAAATACAAAAATTTTACTCAGAATCTCATAATAACCACAGAAAATTAATTTCTCACACAACTGTGAGAGATTCCTTGCTATCCTGATCATTCATGAAAAAGGTGCAGAGCTTTTAGCTCTGACGGAAGCTTGCATACTGCAATTTCCAGACCAAAGCAGAAACTAGTTCAATGCTTCCTGCTGAAAGCACTTCATTTTCCCAGTAGGCTTTGGTAAAACTCGGTAGAGCTCAGGGAAAAAAAAAAAAAAAAAAAAAAAAAGGAAAAACAAAAACAAAACTCTTAGAACACCTGACAAAGATGAAAAAAATTTTTCCATAACTTGTAAAACTAAAAGCTAATAGATGGCTGCTGACCCCAATGCAATTGCGGCTTTGAAATAGATATAACGACTTTTCAGGGTTTTTTTCAGGAGTGAAATGGTTTTGAATTTCTAGGTTTGCTAGAACAGGATACTTAGAAATCAGATTTGATCAGACAAGAAGAGAAATATTTTTAAGCATCATCACTAATACCCCTGTATAACTGAATGGTGTACTCTTTCCTGCAGTCCAGCAATTTTCAGAGGTCTTTTGGATTGAAAAACTACACTATTGTCTCTAGATAAGTTAAAAAAATCAGTCTGCATTTTTTGTAGTCTCTGAAACCTCCTCTCTATTCTTTCCAAGACCTTCCTGGCTCTGTTCAGACTTGACAGTCCTTGCTACTGAGGATCTTGCTCACCAACTGCATTGTAAAAGTTTCTTCAAAGCTCAAACTGAGATGCAATTACACAAAGCAGCATCTTTTCCTCTTTCCATAGAGATATCTGTATGCATCCATTACGGCAGGGAAAGCATATAACTCTCTTCTCTGCTGCCCAGCCACACTTATTTCTACATATTATGTAAAACAAAACACAGGGAAAAAAAATAAAATTTGCATCATCTTTCAGAAGCTGAGGGAGACAGAAGTAGAAGCCTATAAAATCAATTGGTCAGGCTGAGAACTACATAAGTCCTAAAAGCAAATCAGATGATATATTGTCCATCTCTTAATAAGAGTGGTTAAAAGAAAATGTTTATTCCAAACCGTATAATTTAAGTACTACGGGAAAAGTTGGTGGGTATTCAAGTTTCATTATACTTATTTTGGCATTAAAAATGTTATGCAACATTTGTAATGAAAACACTGGAAATTTTTTTCTTAAAGTCTAGATTTTTTAGCCTGAGTTAGTAATAGCATCAGTCATGGTGGTGCCTTTAGCATAGAAAGTCTTTAAGAAGACTTAAAACCAATGTTTGACATAGAGCAAATTTGGAATATTGTATTAAAAATTATGTAAATAATATCCAAAAATTAATTCAACTTACAGTAGGTAAAATGTCTTCCAAAGCTTTTCAGAATTTTCTATCAACATTCTAGAAGCTATGAAATATATGTAATTCCCAGTAATTTCTTTTCCACAATTATGTAATGAAAAAGGTATTAGCATAAGATATATTTACTAACTCATCAGGGAATTCACCTCACATAATTGAGATTTACAATCTAATTATGTTTTATTCTCACTTCTGTGTCTTGTAAGTTTTCTGTTGCGGTGGCCCAGCCCACTTTGGGGCTGAGTGACATTCAGTGGGTGGACTTTCCAGCCCAAGAGTCCGACCCCGAAGGCGGGGTCGACGATTGAGGCTCCTTCCCACTGGGTGTCACCCCACCGCAACTCCACCCCTCTTTCCAGAACCCTCTTTGTTCCCTTAATACTCATTGGTTTACCCCTTTATGTATATTCATAACCCTTCGTTGAATATTCAATTGTATCTGGAAAGTTCTGTTCTGTTCGGTTTGTCATTGATTCGTTCAAATATGTTCCTCCCCTGTAACCCCCTGATTTGTTCCCTGTCAATTCATGTCATCCCCTGATTGGTTTGCACCCTTGTCTCCTCCCTGCACAGCCCCGGTTTAAAAGGGGGGTGCAACCGACTTCTCCCGAGATTCTTCTCCCTACCTACCCTTTCAGCACCTCCTCGCTCCCTACCTGCTACAATAAAGCTGGGATTGAAGGCATAGAAGACTCCCTCTTTCTTCCTTACCCTCGCCGGGTTGCCAACAACCACCCTTCTGCAGCCTGCTCTCTTGTGAGCCTGCCTTGGGCAGTCCTACACTGAGCTCCCTATTGCCACATTGAGTGGCCGCGTGGCTGGAGCCGTGTAGCCGTTGCCTGTCTGGCCACCGGGCGGCCAGCGCAGAGAGGCAACCGCGCTACAGTTTTCTGGTATTTTGTCAGCTTTATGCATAAGCATTCTTATTCAAAAGGCGGGATCTGTTTAAAACATTTTGTCTGTTGAATTCCGTAACACATTGCAATTCATGAGCTATACTTGGAGATTTGAATATCCGTTTGAGGCATTTGCAATTACTTTTATTTTATGTATGATTTAATTCATGATCTTGCATTTTGCGATAGCATTACTCTACTTTTCCATCTGTGAAATTCAATTGTCCCAAATTGTTTTCACTTCTTGTGGTCCTTTATCAGAATTAAGCATCACTGTCTCTTAAAATCTGCACATCTGAACAACATTTCTTATCTGCTCTCTCAAAAAAACTACTGCTTTTGCAAGTTATTTTATATAAAATAAAACTGAATTTCTTCATTATACAAATAATGCCAGCATATATATTTCTCAAATAGAGAAAATATGACATTTCAGTATGCCTAGTCTAGAAGTTGCCTATTATTTTATTAATCATTCTTTGCATAGTGTACTGCCATGTGTCATGTAAATGCAGACAGAAAAACTCTGAAGTTAGCATAGATTTTTAATTAAAACATGATTCCTAAAAATGTTTAGACAATTTTATTTTGTGAAATGATAGCTGAATTCTTATTGGCTCTTAGGTCATCTGGAAGACTGAAGTGTTAGAACAGATGAATTATTTAATTGCAAATCAGGATCTGTAGCACCCGGGCTTGGCTTCTGTGGAAAAGACCAGCTATAAAAATGACACCTAATACAGGGAATCAAAGATTGAAGTATTACAGTCAAGGAAGTGATACTTACGCCAACCTACAGTTGTAGGTTGTTGACAATTGAATATCCAGTTCCAGCTATAGAACTGTCATTTGAATTTAGAGCTCTATATTTGGTTTTCAAAGAATCTCAGAACGGTTTCAAGGAGCCTCTGGAGACCATCCTGTCCAAAATTTCTGCTCAAGCAGAGCAGGTTGCCAGGGCTGTGTCCAGTTAGGTTTTGAATATGTATGCACACGGAGGACTTTCACTCCCTGGGCAAGTCTCCGCGGTGTTTGACCACACTTGCAGTAAGAAAGGGTTATCTTTTGTTTGGATGGTTTCCACTGAGGACTGGTGAGGCCACAACTGGAATTCTGTGTCTAGTTCTGGGCTCCTCAGTACAATAAGGATATGGAAATACTGGATTGGAGCAGAGAAGGGCCACCAGGACGTTTAAGGAACTGGAGCAGGTTAAGCTGAGAGCTGGGGATCTACAACCTGGAAGCAAGAAGGCTCATGGATGTTCTTATCTATTTGTATAAACACCTGATGAGAGGGAATGAAGAAGTAGGACAGATTCTTCCCAGTAATCCCCACTGTCAGGACTAGAGGGATCATCAACCAACTGAAACACATTAAAACAAGCCTCACTGACATTGTTAATACTCCGTTAGCCTACACTGGGGAAAGCAATTTATAAAAACAGTATTCCACAAATAAATACCCAGTATTCCAGGGGTGAGCTTTCTGTAAATGAGACCTCTTTTAGTTTTGGGGTTACGTTTCAAGGTTTTGGTATCAGGGGAATGCAGCAATCACTTCTGTGACAAGCTTCTAGAAGTTTTTCCCGTGGCAGGGTAAATGCTGACTTCAAAGTGGACCTGCCACTGGCCATGGCCAAGCCCATCAGTGACAGTGGTAGTGCCTCACCCCATTAAGAAGGAGGAAGAAAACTGCTGTAAAACAGCAGCTGGAGAAGAGAGGAGTGAGAATATATGATAGAAATAACTCTGCAGACACCAAGGTCAGTGAAGGAGGGGAAGAGGTGCCCCAGGTACCGGACCTCAGATTCCCCTGCAGCCTATGGTGAAGACCGTGGTGAGGCAGCTGTGCCCTCGTGCTCCGTGCTGGAAAAGTTAGTGGAGGATTATTTCCTGTGGGTGAGACCCCATGCGGGACTAGGGGAAGAGTGTGAGGGAGCATCAGAGACAATTTGTGAACTGATAAGAACCCCCCATTTCCCATTCCCCTATGTTGCTTAGGGGAGGAGGTAGAGAAAATCATATTTCTCTCCCCCTTTCAGCTGAGGAGGGTGAGTGATAGAGTAGCTTGGTGAATATCTGTCCTCAGCTATATCATTCAGTATAATTTAAATACAGACTTCTCATTTTCCTCTGCCTTATGAAAAAAATGTTATGGAAGTTAAAGAATGTTATTTCACTGAAATTCTTGAAGATAACTAAATTAACATTTTAATTTTGAACAGAAAAGCATGATATAAATCTCATGCAGTTTTAAAATTTCTACATTTTAAAATTTTTTCTAACTTAGTATGTGTCTTCTCTGTGTCATTACATCTATTAATCTCTACTCATTAAGTAAAAGTCATATTATCCCTAGAAGGGATCATATAACAAGATTCTAGCACAATGACTTGCACAAGTGTAGGAAAAGTACCCATTGCCATGTATCTTAACTCAGTCCAAAAATTAAAAAATATTACAGAAAATATTTATTGCAGACTCAGAAAGTTACTGACTTTTCTAGAAAGTCATTAAAAATGTATTCACCTGCAAACCTTCAATGTCTTCCCCCTTCGCCCTCCCCCAATATTATTTCTTCATATTTTTTCATATGGCACATCTTATTCTCAAGAGATTCTGTATTCTCACCATGTAGTGGTTGAAAGCCTCCTAATTTCCTTGCTATGTTGTACTAATTTCCCTCATTTATAGTTGTAATAAACTTTCAGAGAGTGGGATTTTTTTCTTTTGAGTTGCACATTTGCTATTACTCTCTTCTTAGGCCTTGCCATGTGGATGCATCTTTCAACTTCCTTTGTGGATATACTATGTCATTACAAAGGCACACATTTAAAACTCTTGACGGTTTGACTTCTAAAGCCAAGAAACCAAGACCTGACAGAATTAAGGCTGAAACTCTGGCCTGACACTGGCCTCTTAGTATAAATCCAGTTACACAAGTAATCCTCTTAAATAGTTCCTTTTTCCATGATCATACTTGTAGTCCAAATAGAAAATTATTTGAATCCTTTAAGCAATAGAAGTACATTAAATTAAATTCTTTCAAATTTATAGTGAAAATATGCAGATATACACGATAAGAGAAGCAAGATAAAGCACCTGATCATTTATTACAGAGCCACCTCATTTTTTTGTCATAGGTTGGCTGCCGTGTAGAATATTTAGAGGAGTACTGATGCTCCCTAGAACAAAATGGAAACAAGTGGACTTCTTAGAGATAATAGTCCAGAAATTTTGGTAAGTCATGGTTAGTAACATATATTCATCTGATTTATAAGCAGGGTCTATCAAAAAAATTTTTAAATTATTTTAAGACATTTGGAGGAGAACCTTCTTCAATAAGTATTGTTAACGTTAGGTTTTTTGCATAAAAAAGGAAAACTTCCGAGAAAAATGTAAAAAACCCCTTAAAATACATAATTTCATAGTATTTTTATTTTTAAAACAGTTGTTTCATTTTTGGTTTTTTTGCATTTCTTTGCCCCTTTGTCTTCTTGTCCCTTTAAAAGGGGAGAAAAGAAAAAAGTATGTGAAAGAAGTAAAATATTTTTGGTTTTCTATATATTTTATTTTCATCTATTAATGAAATGACAATAAACCTCCCCAAAATTCCATTTTTGCTAATTGCAAATCATTAAATACTTCTGTCAGTACTTCGCATGCATTTGTTTCCTACTAGCTCATTCCCAAAATTGTCATTGGGTTCTAACCATCATCTCCCCACCACACAGTCCGCGTGAAGCTGAACTAATTGAGAAGTGATGTATTTCTACATTTTTCTTTGCAACACTTAATGTATTTATCAGTTTTTTGAATTACATGTTTAACTATTTTTATTGTATGACAACATTTCCTATTAATTTTTTGCTTTTTGAATATTTGAGTAGAGAAACAATTCATTTGGCTTCTCATTTCCTTTTTGCCAGAGCTTTGCCTCGGCACAATGCTCTCTCTCTGCACAGTAGAAAACTGGTAACTGTTTTAGAAGTAAATAAGCTATCCTTGCCTTGAGAGGCATGTAAGGTTATTTAATATTCAAACAACAAAAAAGCCAAACCAGCCAACCAAACAGAAAAAAATACACAAAAACTCCTCAAAACAGAACAAAACTCCCCACCCAAACAAAAAACCAAAACCATCCAAACAGTCCCCTGTAATCATTCAATTTAGTAGTATAGTAAAAAATGAATCTCCTAAATTTCCTATATCATAAATATCTTGCTGACTTCTGCATTAATTATTGCATTCTCCCTTACCCTGTTGTCTTTTTTTATCCTTCCTCCATTTCAAAAATAAACAGGCTTGTGAGAAGTCTTTTGAGGTTCTATAACAAATTTTTGAAATGGGTATTTTTTTCCAAGTCATACTATTCTTATATTCAGATTTGTGTTATTTTCTTTTTATAGTATCATTCCAATGTGTGACATAGAGCTTGGTATCTATGAAGCACATTAACTAAGCCAGGCAGCTTCTCTAAAATAAAGCTCTGCAGTGGAATTATATGTAGGCATATGTTGCATTTGGAAATAATCTTAAACTGATGCTCATTATCTTAGGCTGAACATTTAATGCACTCAAATAACCCTGTAACCTTTTCATTTGGGCTTACTGAACAGATGTAATACTGCTTTGTCATACTAGACAGAGGTTTTAACTTGATTAGTAACAGTAATAACAGTATAGAACTATTTGTGTCAGTTCATATTTTGACAACACAAATGTATACAATTTAAATTTTTCCTATTATTGAAATTCCACGTATTTTTATTAAAGAATAAGTTTTTTAAGTGATGTAGACAGCATATTCTTCATTGATAGTAGGGGAAAAAACCCAGGAATTTCTATTTTTCTGCATAAATAATTTTAGGATCATAGTTGGCTATCAATGGACCATTAAAATACCGTAGAAAAACCCAAAGACTACTACATGCAAGTGTGCTGCTAGCTAACTGTCAAAATAAAGTACTTCAAAATAGTAATATTTCCTCATAAGATAGTTCAATTAAACTTCTAATTATTTAGGCTTATCTGTTTGACAGTAATGTTGTTACAGGACAGGCCAGGGTATTATATTCTATATTGCCCTATGTCTTTTTTGACCGAAATAGTCAAACTTAAACTTAAAACCTATTTTAAAATTCTGATTAAGCTGAGAGCTGGTTTGTGGCATGAAGCAGACATTGCATAAGAGCAAACACAGTAGCTACTTAGAGGCATTTATCATATAGAATCCCTATTCTTCCTGTACTTGAAATTCTAAGAGTTAGGAACTTGGTGTACAGAGAGTAAATTTCTGCAGGAGTATATCAGTGTTGTGCTAGTTTTTTCCTACATTTGCTAAAGAGGGCAGCAAACAAAGCCTATGTGAATGAAACTCTGAAAGTAAACGTGGAGATTTGCAACATAGGAGATTTTTGTCCCGCAAAGAAAAAGCTGTAAACTTAGATGTAGAATACATATAAAATTATGAGGAAGAAAAAATGTCCTTTAAGAAAAGTCTTGCTCAGGTAAATGCATTTTGTAGTGTGCAATATTAAGGGCTATGGGTTTACTGGTCAGGTCTCCTATTTACAAATCTAGCAGCACCAGTGTCTGTCTGTCATTATCTCAGCACATAACTGGAAAAAGAGAGAGAGAGAGAAAGATTTATGCTGTTTCAAAACTGTCTATTCCAGCCTGTAACTGAGTAAACTTCTGGGGTAGCAAGCATAATCTTCACAGAACTCACTTTCTCATGAATGTCTGAAGGAGTGCTAATGATGCCTCACACATACAGGAGATCACTGTAAAAGATGAGTTTACAGAGGTAAGTTATAGGCTTTGGGAAAATGAGATTTGATCATTCAAGCATTTCAGGTGACGATCATGAGAACAGTTAATGAAGTTGAAAAAAGGTGTTAACTCTCCTGAGACAAGCTCCTAGTGGCTGGGAGGTAATGATACTTATTTGCAGAAGCAATTGTGATAAGACAGAGCAAAAGGAGAGACAATTAAACTAATTATCAGAAGGGTTCTTATATATTGCTGTACAGTAAATACAAAAATAAATTTAAAAAATTTTAAAAAGAAAAAAACCAAACAAAAATTTGAGGTTTTATAATTTATTGTCTTAAAAATTTGTATCTACTTATAATGTCAAGGTCATGTGTTCAATCCCCAGGAGACATTCATTTAAGTGCTGGACTCATTGACCCTTGTGGGTCCTTTCAAGTCAGATCATTCTGTTGTTCTGTAATCTTTTTCCCATCCAAGCAAAAAATCATTGCAGGAGTTTAATTATTTTTGTTAATAGAATACAGGTTTCAATGCACTGTGATTTCAGAATAATTCTGAATTCTTGGGTAATCCAGACTCATTGATAAGACTCTTGTGGCTGTTCAAAAATTTCACAGATTTTAATAACTGTTCATTTATTCTCTTTGTTTATGGAACTAAATGGAATAAAGAGGATTTCAAGCAAACATTTTATTCTTTTTCAGTCACAAGCTTTCTGATTCCTGTAACTGTGGAGCTGATAAAAGTCTAGTGTTGAAAAGAGGGTGTGCTTGAAAGTTTGCTTGACAAAGTAACAAAAAGATAAGGAGCCAGATTCTGCAGAGATTGTCTGCCAAAAAAGAATTCTTTAAATCTAGATGTGGAAAGGAAAATGGCCTGATTAGTCAAAGCAGCATGGCAATTAACCATTGTATCCAAGGCTTGATTAACATACAAAGAAGCTCAAACTTGAGAGATACAGTGCCTTTCTTTTTTTTTTTTTTCCACGTTATCAAGAATCCAGAGGTATTGATTTCCTGTGTTTCTGGACAAATCCACCTTTCCTTTTCTTACCATGTAAAGCTGGAGCGCCTGGCTGGCGACGAGTGTCATTCAGTTAGGTTACGTCTTGTCCAGAGACTACTAAATTTCTCGTTTTTACAGGGTAACTGGTTACCGAATGTTATCATGGTTTGCTCCAAAATGAAAAGCTGCAGAATTCCCAAAATGTTGCATATTCCGTTCATACCCATACTCTATAGAAAAGCATTTCTTATAGTTGC
Source organism: Falcunculus frontatus (assembly GCA_013398115.1). Lineage (NCBI taxonomy): Eukaryota > Metazoa > Chordata > Aves > Passeriformes > Falcunculus > Falcunculus frontatus. The sequence goes on along the minus strand of VZRV01004136.1, from coordinate 95,338 downwards.
GCTCTCAGCATACTAGACATTTTTGCACTTTTAAGATGGTCCTTGCCAGGAAGGAATTTACATTCTAATGACAGAGAAGGAGAAATTAAGGGGAAAATAATAGCCTAAAATTCCCAAACAGGATCAAAAAGAAATATAACTTTACTAGACTTATGCCTTCAAGCTTACAGAATAAAAGAAATGGCTCCTTAGAAGGCCTGAAACATGATCAGACTAGGAGCCTTGCACAACAAGCCACAGGATCAGGTGCAACACATAAGGAACTGAGTGAGTGAAAGCATGGGGAGATTCTGTGAGGAGCTGACAAACAGGCAGTCAAGGGTGACGGTCTTAGAACTGAAGATGGAAACTCTTTACACATGGCTGAGCAAGGATAAACTTTGCAATGAAACAAACATAAATAAACCGGCACAATCTAAAAGTTTTTATACATGTTTTTCATAAATAACCTGGTTACAAAAAGTTATCTAATTAAATAAATATTGGGGAAAACTGTGAGTAGCGTATTTTTGTTTTTCATAGCTTTTAACTACTTGAACCTGAGTGCAATAGGAATTAGTGTTAATTTATCAATAGTGATATTATTTGTCTGATTTGCTAATACTTTGCTATGCTACTTCTATTTTCTTTATTAGCTTGCTCAGAAAAAACACACAATTTAAAAGAACATATGCCATTTGATAAGCATTTGGCACAATTTAAACATGTACAACACATATGAGAATAAACTTGCAGTCCTAGATTCTGCTTTGAACAATGAGAAGAAAATTTTAGTTATTTGCTTTTGCAAGCTTGAAATAGATTTTATTTCATGTTTGGATCTAAGCACCAAGGCTTGAAAATTTTTTTTTTCATCTTCATATTATCTTATAAATTATTTGACAGGTAAGTCTCATATGTACAGGCCTGGAACACATGGTCATTTAGGGATTCTCTTTTTTTTTTAATATATATATATATANTCATATGTACAGGCCTGGAACACATGGTCATTTAGGGATTCTCTTTTATCTATATATATATATATATATATATAAAAACTCATTTTCTCATTGAAGTATTTGATGGGAATTCCTGTCCAGCTCATTTTGGCTGGGGTAGAATAAATTGTTTTCACAGTGGCCAGTATGGGTCTGTGTTTTGGAATTGTGCTGAAAACAGGGTTGATAATATAGAGATGTTTTTGTTACTATTGAGCAGAGCTTACACAGAGCCAAGGCCTTTCTTGATTTTCATATGGCCAAGCTGGTGAGGAAGTTGGGGGGTTCATGGGAGGTTGGGAGGAGACGCAGCCAGGACAGGTGACCCAAACTAACCAAAGGGATATTCCATATCACACGACATCATGCTCAGTGTATAAACTGAAGGGGAAGAAGGAGAAAGGGGGTCATTTTGAGTAGTGGCGCTTGTCTTTCCAAGTCACTGTTACCTGCTCTCCTGGAGATGGCTGAACACCTGTCTCCTCATGGGCAGCACTGAATTATCCCTGTTTTGCTTTGCTTGTGTGCAAGGCTTTTGTTTTCCCATTAAATTTTATTTATCTCAACCCATGAGTTTTCTAGTTTTTACCCTTCTGATTCTCTTTCTGATCCCATTGGTGGGGGAGTGAGCCAGTGACTGCATGGGGCTTGGTTGTTGGCTGGGGTGAAACCACAACAAAACCAGAAATTTCTATAGAACATTCCCTAAGGCCAACAGTGAAAATTATAACTTTTCCACATAGATAGATAAAACAGATGAAATATTTGAAATTTAGATTTTAATAGTGCTCATTTTGAAAAAGACTGTAACTGGAAAAGGAGTTGTTTAAATAGGAATGACACTAGGGACCAGAACTGGGTGTAAACTCATTAGACACTGACCGAGATTCGTTTTAGCACCTACTAAGGAAAACCAGCTGCTTCTGCACCTCAAAATAGACGTTTGCTCTCCTCAGTGTGACAGGTAGAGCAGCTGTTCATGGACAGTAGTTTCCCTAGGAGAAATTTGAATACAGAAAAACATATGATCCTAAATAGTCCATGACATATAACCAAAACTGTCACTGAAGTGTGATCAACAAAATCTGCAAAAAAACCCATGAAATTCTGAGCATTATTGTGTAACTTTCTACTGCACCTTAGTCAATTATAACATTTAAAGCAAATTATATCATTTTCCTTTGTCCAGATCCAGCTTTTCACTGTAAAATAAATATATGTCTGTTTACACCAAGGATTTATTTATGTTCATTGAAGTATTAGGAGAAACAAATCAAACTTACTATTATCTTTATTTCTGTGAAAAGCCTGGCCTACTGTGTTTGATCAGCAGCCTTGAAATGACAATGCCATTCTATGGTACCTGTTGAGATTCATCCTGAGGGAGCTGGCAGATGAAGTTGCTAAGCCATTATCCATAATTTTTGAAAAATCATGGCAGTCAGGTTAAGTTTCCAATGACTGGGAAAAGGGAAACATGACCTCCATTTTAAAAAGGAGAAAGTGTAAGACTCAGAGGAATTATAGACAGTTTCACCTCTGTTCCAGGCAAGATCACGGAACAGATTCTCCTGGAAACTACGCTAAGACGCATGAAAACGAAGAGGTGAATGGTAATAGCCAACATAGTTTTACAAGGCAGAAATCATGCCTGATGAATTTGGTGACCTTCTATGATGGGGCTACAGCATTGGTGAATAAGGGCAGAGAAATAGACATTGTCTACCTGGATTTATGCAAAGCATTTGACCCGATCCCACACAACATTCTCGTTGCTGAATTGGAGAGACATGGATGGATGGACCACTTTGTGAATAAAGAACTGACTGGATGTCTGTATGCAAAAAGTTGTGGTCAACAGCTCATTGTCTGCACAGAGACCAGTGATGAGTGGTGTCCTGGGGGGGTCAGTACTGGGGCCGATACTGTTCAACATCTTTTTTGGCAACACGGACGGTGTGATCAAGGACACCGTCAACAAGTTTGCTAACAACACCAGGCTATGTGGTGCAGTTGACAAGGTGAAGGGAAGGGATGCCATCCAGAGGGACTTTGACAGGTTTGAGAGATGGGCTGATGCAAACCTCATGAAATTCAACAAAATGAAGTGCATGGTCCTGTACCTGGCTCATGGTAATCTCAGACACATCCACAGGTTGGGCAGAGAAGTGATTGAAAGCAGCCATGCAGAGAAAGACTTGGGTGTGTTGGTTGATGAAAAACTCAACATGAGCCAGCAATGTGTGCCTAGAAAGCCAACCATATTCTGGGCTGTGTCAAAAGGAGCATGGCCAATAGGCCAAAGGAGGAGATTTTTCCCCTCTACTCTCCTCTTGTGAGACCCCACCTGGAATACTGTGTACAGTTCTGGTGTCTCCAACAAAAGAAGGACATGGAACTGTTGGAACAAGTTGAGAGGAGCGCCAGGATGTTGCTGAGAGGACTATATCCCCTATGAAGACAGGCTGAGAAAATTTGGGCTGTTAAGTCTGGAGCAGAGAGGGTTGTATGGAGACCTCACAGTAACCTGCCAGTACCCAGAGGGGGCTACAGGGAAGCTTGAGAGGGACTCTTTGTCAGGAACTGCAGTGATAGGACAAGGAGTAATGGGTACAAATTGAAAGAGGGGAAATTTAGGCTAGATATTAGGAAGAAATTCTTTACTGTAAGGCTGGTAACATACTAGAACAGGTTGCCCAGGGAGGTTGTTGATGCCACAGCCCTGGCAGTGCTCAAGGCCAGATTGGATAAGGCCTTGAGCAACCTGATCCAGTGGGAGGTGTCCCTTGCCCATGGCAGGTGCTCCTGGAACAAGGTGATTTTAAGGTCCCTTCCAATCCTTAGCATGCTGTAACTGTATGATTCAGTGAGCTTTTAAGACTATTAGTCTCCTTAAAAACACTGCAAAGTAAAGCTGCACTAGTAAGAGTTTAAATATCCAAGTTTTTAAATCAGAAAAACAAATCAAACATACTCCATGGCCTGAATATCACAGTTACACAATAGAAGTGAAATGTATTAAACTAGCTCTGCTTAAAGGCACATGATATATTTGAAGTTGAGTTTTATTTGCTTGCCTTCATGAAACACATCTGCTGATTTTTACTTTTTCATTGAAAACACTCCAGCCATTTTCATATTCTATCCTAATTTATACAAATGATCCAGGAAGCAAGTGCCAGGAAATCAGCCACATTCAGTGTTTGTTGACCGTGACCCTTCTGCATTGGATTTCATGGGATTTAGAAGACGATGCCATAGCAGCCAGATGTATTTACTCCATTTTACTGGAGGTGGTAGATGGGTAGGCCCACTAAATTTGTAGGTTGTTCTCCTTTTTCCACAGTGTACATAAAATATTGATGAACTGGGATATGATCATTACTCTATGGCATCTGCTATCAGTCTTTTTATTGACAAAATAAAATTTATTCAGTTGATAATTAGGCCAAGATTATAATATTTTTCACATCAACTATAAACTGACTCTTGATAACAATATCATAGACATGAGAGATTTGGTTTATATAATTTTAAATATTTGTTGTCATCTTGTCAGCAAGGTGTTCTGCCTTTTGTGTGGATAGTGGACTGAATATGATAATGAATAAGTGGGCAAATGTTAAGAATGTCAATCTGATTTAAATCTTGGGATAAGAAAAGTTGAACTAAGATGATACCAATCACAAGGCAATTGTAGAATCAAATCAAAATACTGGTGGATCATGAATGATAACTTAATTTTTACCACACCTCATTGGCTATATGGTTATCTAATTTCGAGTAGAGCAATACCCAATAGCCCTTGGGTAGACCTGTATAAATTGTTTCTTGACTTTTGTAGAGGCCAATAGTAAACACTTAGGAAACTGCCCATAAACAGGGCTCTTTTTTTTTATCCCAGCTTTGAGAGACGTGCAGCCGAGGACCAGCATGAGCCAATAGTGATAAACTTTGCATCTCGCAGCATTCAAGGAATTTATTGATTTATGGAAGTAACTTCTTAGCTTTTCAAGGCCTTCCTAAAAAAACAGGCACATTTAGATACACATGAATCTATAATTTTATAATACTCCTCTGTTCTTTCTTTACAGTTTCAAATGGAACTTGTTCTACACTAAACCTCTCAGGAAAACGTCAGAAAGAAGAATATCAATGTGTAAATCAACTAGTGTTTTTTGGGAGTCAGAACATTTGCATCCCAATATAAAGAGCTTTGAAAATAAATCTCTTTATTTACCAAGGCACAAATACAATCAAACTCCACACCTTTTAGATGCCTAGTTACAGTTATGGAATTCATATGCCTGAACTAAAGATAGAGTATTTCCTGAAGAAATAACAAGACATAAATATTTCATTTTCTTCTATATGATCTACAGGCTTCATACACTGAATTTTAAACTGCATTCTAAATAACTAAGCATGTAAGTTTCTGTACTGCATAAGAAATCAATTCTGAATTTAAATCTGAAAATGGGATGCATGACAGATAGATAGGCTTCAGTTAAAGGAAGTGTAACTGAGGACAGGAAAGAAGACTGTGCATTCATCTGGCCCAGACCTTCACATCCTGCATGAAAACCTTCCGGGCAGTAGATTACATGAGCTCATTGGAGAGTCCTCAGTTATGGAAAACTTTCTATAAATGAGACAATGTGTTCAAGAAGACAGCCTGCAATAGAAAGGACAAGGATAAACAGCTAGAAATAAATTCAAAGGCAAGTGTCAGAAATGATGAAAAGGAAGAAGTTTTCGTGGGGGTACATGACCACACATTTTGGCATATAGAGCCTCTAAATCACTAAAAGTTTGTTTGCAGAGCAAAAAGGTCAGATTCCATAAGAGGAAAATTATTTTCAGAATTGAAGTTCATCCATTTCAGCCATAGAGATGAGTATTTCACTATTTAAAGTGTCACTTTTTTCCCATGTATTGATCTCAGAAATCAGAAGGTTGTTGCTGTATAGTTAAAGGTTGTAAGGGACATCATGACACCCAAAACTCAGAGCCGGCTAGTTAACTTATCTGATGATATTACTTAGGTTGAACGCATGTCTCAACCTGTTGACGTAGGTCCTACTCTAGAATGAAGATTTTGGATCAGATTTATTTAAGATAATATAGGATTGATGACATTAGATTAATTACATAGTGTAATCCCCTTTGAAAACCTCACATTTACTAAGAAAGTGCTTGAGGGACAGGTCCCATCCATTACTTGAGGTGACTCCACATGGTCCTTGAAGAGAGTGAAACTGAACATGTTATCAACTTCCACTAAAAGAAAAAAAAAGGAAAAAGTCCCAGTGCTGCTACTGCCAAAACAGTTTTAAAGGGGATTAGTTTTGCTTCTATACTACAGTTCTATAAGATAAAAATGTAGTACTTTTAACCTCAAAAGTGAAGTCTGTGGTCTGTTCAGAATTGCAAATGTACTACTAAAAATATCAAAATGTCTACAGGAATATTTGCCAATTATTCTCCAGAATATTCTGACAGAGGATGTTAGGAACCTCAAAAATTATATCTGAGATTTACTATTAGCAAGAGTAGAAAAAATACTTCCTCAATTCTTCAGAAGTCTGATCCTCAAATCTTTAAAACACTTTCTTTCTCCACTCTTGCTTTGGCATTAGAATTCATATTATACATTTAATCTTTGCATGGAAGCACATTCTAGCTTGCAGTTACGTATTCTGCTCTCTCCCTTCAAGAAAAATGTCTGCATCTACTGGATAAAAAAAAAAAGAAAAAAAAGACAAAGGATCTCTATTGAATAGAGCATATAAAATCTGCTCTCAGAGCTAGTTTTTCTACCCCTGCTAAATTACATCACATTGTTAGAAGCCATACCAAAAGCATACTTGCTGTACATTTATGAATAAACCAGCCTAGATTTCCTTGATAAGAGGACTTTGGGGGGTAAAAATTAAAACCAATTCTTATAAATCTTCAGATTTTTAATCTCTTAAAATATTTTTTCCTGTTATAAGAGATATAAATAAAAATACTATAAGTAAAACATTCAAACTAAAAATGTAAAATTAAGATAATATAGAACACTTAAATCAGAAACAGCAGGAAAACACTGAATTTTTTTTTTTTTTTTTTTTTTTTTTTG
>VZRV01004136.1:0-88216 GCA_013398115.1 Falcunculus frontatus | reverse complement strand
TTTTTTTTTTTTTTTTTTGAGAAGTAATTTAACCTACACTTACTGAAGAACTGTCACTCACAGATTGTTCCGGTTAACAGACTGTCACACTGAACACTATATGCAGTTCAGGAAAACTGGCACTGCTCCATAATTTAGAGGCTGGTTTTTTAAACCTCTTTCAATTATATAATATCCTAGAGTCAATAATATAAAAGCAGAAGCTTTTCTCATACGGATGAGAACTTTTACCGTGTCCTAAATTCAGTAGTAAGTAACAAGTCCTTGCATTTTAAAATCCTCAAAAGACAAGTAACTGGATTAACTGTTCTTGCAGCGAGATTAATGTGGATCAGGTCATAAAAGTAACAAAAAAAAAGTTCCAGTGTATTCTTTGTATGAACAATTTCATGGATTATATATCTCAGATGCAAAAAGCATGCCTACCATAATTTAATTACTCTGTATTCAGGAGATAGTCTATATCGAAACCTCAAAAATTCTTCGTCTGCACTCATTTCTCAATCGCATTTAATCAAGAACTACATATAACTAATCCCATTTATATGAAATTGAGATTAAGAAATAAAGTACTATATGGGACATTAAAATTTTTGCTCACAAAAATAAACGGCACCCAATTCAAGGAATAATCTTGCATATACATACCAGATGGCATCATTGAAGCTATTTCACATAAATTACTTCTACTATTGTCAAAAATTAGGTGCTCATCCTGCTTCTCAATGTACTGCTCATTTCTCAAATGTTGCTTTTCCCAGAAAAGTTGTATTGCACTGGTTATTTTTCATTAAACTCTAGAGATATGATGCAAAGCATTTAACGCAGAGCCACACAGCGAACTGCTCAGAAGTTGGAGAATCAGGGCTGCAGCTGTAAGGAATTTTGCTTCAGACTGAGAATAATGGTATTCAAAGGGAAGACACCAGGATGAAAAGTAAATTCTTATCCCAGAGATCTCACTAATAAGAACAAAAAAGGTAGCAACCTAACTCAAAATATGGAAAGCATCACTCATGGAAAGAAAGAGAACAGGAAGAACTAACTCTGAGGGAACAGAAATGGAAATGGAAAATGAACTATATTAGTATAAAGTGTATGATTGCTTATAATAAAATTTTTTATGCATAGAGATTCTGAGTTGGAAAGGGCAAAGGAGGAAAAAATCCTGTCTGTATTAATTCGTCCGCTAGCAGTATAATGGAGACGTGAAAAAGTCATAGAGTTTTGTAGGGCTGATCAGGCCATGTACTTGCAATAGGTAAGGAGTTGGGCCAAAACACAAGGGAAATTTTATCTGGAATATTGGGAAGAATTGCTATGACCTAGTGTTAGGTCATAGCAATTCTTATAATAATAGTGTTCCAGTTGGAACACTGTTATTATAAGAAAAGTCTGCCTATGCAATTGACAGACAAATAAGCTCCAGACTATGTCGACAGTACTCTGAATTCTCATTCTAAATGGTCTACTTTACAGTTTTATCACAAGAGGAAACTATTTTGGATTCCTTAAACAAATAATATGGGCAATACTTTGCTGTATACAGTATGGGTCATTGTTTTAAACAGATTTATTCAGATGCAGAAAAGGAGTTATCATGAAAATAGTCAAAAATGCTAAAACAGACTGACTTACTTATCCTGGTGAAATGAAGGCTATACACGTTTATAATTTCTCGTAAATATATTACAGAGCTAAAGTGCAAAGCTGGCACAAGAACAAATTGATATAAATGCAGCAGAAATAAATTTAGGAGAAAAAACCAGATGTTTCTAACATTCAATCTGCCAATGGTCAGTAGAGTAAGTGGGGCAAAAATATATTGCTGATTTTGTTAGAAAGGTGAATCAATTCACAATATGGTTGCTTATATTATCAGGGGACTGGGTTCAGTGACATGTAGAAATGCACAACTCCTTCCAGAATAAGAGAGACTTAACCTATAAGACACTGAATGATTTTCACATTTATTTTGTTAAGAGTAGTGGAGAACTGTCTTTTTTAAGTTCATGACATAGTTTTAGCTAATATGATTCCTATCATTTCCCATTTCCAGTATTTCAAGATAAATGAATTTGCACAAGGCTGATTTTCTTTCCAGTCATATATAAACTTCCACAATACCCTTTGTCATTCCAAGGAGGTAAAATTAAAATAATTCTTTTCAGCTAATACATGGTTGACAAATGTAAGAGCAGTGTTAGATTATTTTTTTACTATTATTTTAAATTATTACTATTACTTAATAATATTAAAACAGTAATGAGGAGAATTTTAATGAAAAATCTTAGTAACTAAAGAGTTTTAATTTACTTTTATGGATATTAGGACTTAACCACTACTACCTGTTGATTTCAGTCAAAACACAGATCTATATGAAAAGAAGAGCCCAGCAACTTAGCATGCCATCTCAATGTTCTTACTACATCATAAATCATTCGTTTCCTCATTCTGAGACTACCTTCTATTATTCTTTCAAGGTGTTATGAGAAATACAGTTTGTACCTGATAATTGTGATGTTGCTTGATAGTTTGAACTGCCAGAAAGGCTGCAAACCACAGCTATTCAGAAGAAAGCATTGAAGGCACTTTTAAAAAAACAGATTTTTTTTACATACACTGCTCTAGGAAATGTGTGCTTAGGAGAGTCTAGAAGACATCAAAGTGAAATTAAAAACCGACAGGCCTACAGATCTTATGTTATAATGATGCAATTATGCATAATTTTAAAATTGCAAAGCAAATAAAATAAACATGTGAAATGGCATTATGACTGTTTTTCCCCATATTAGCAGCGTTCATCAAAGTCAGGTGTTACTATTAAGGGGGCATTATTTATATCAGTATTAGTATTATTTCAGTCATGAAAGTTGAAGGATGCAACATAAAAAAATTTCTAGGAAAGGATAACATAGTTTTTGATCCTATTTGACATGCCTAAGCTTTCTCTGTAACCAGGTATAAGTCTTTGTATAGATGAAAACAATGCATCTTGGAGAATTATGAAAAAAGGAGAAGCAAGAGTAGTTTCAGACACCAAATAATCAGCCAGAGTGGGTATACTGCTCAGTCCTGCTGCAATAAAGCTGTATCAGCCTCAGCAGTCCCTGTTAATTTGCTGTTTTCTGTGACTAAGTACTCAGACAGTCTAACAACCCCCTGCCAAAACAAGCTTCATTGCTGCTTACACATTGCTCCAGCACAGGAACTGTGCTTAAACTGCTTGACAACTGTGTTCAGCTCAGTAGTTCAATATTACTTCACTATTCGAGCTTACATATAGCTTATAAACGATTAAACTTACAGTGTGTGTGTTCATGTGTTTATCGGCGGTGATGACCTTGAGCAGCTGATCTGCTATACAGATAATTCTCAGATAACTGCTGAACTAGAAAATAAAGGTAGGGTTTTGGATGAATCTCTATTTCATGGGATTCAGTAAATGTTTAAAGGTTTATATGCAATTATACCCACCAGGCTTTATTCCCCTAGTAATCCAAAACGGGTGCACAAAGTAGTCTTGGAAAGGAAGGTGATTTAAAAATCTCAGATTAAAAAAAAAAGTTCTACTTTATAGATGAGTACTTAGACATATATAACTTAATGGCAGAGCAACCACTAACAGATTTCTGAATCTAGTCCCAATTTCTCTTTGCTCTTCTGGGCGAGATAACATTTCTTAGCCAATTGAGTCCCCTAAAACAGAAAAACATTTTTATATTGTCATTTCTATTAAAAACCAAAACCTAAATACTGTTTCTGCCTCAGCTGATTTGATTAAAAAGGATCAATTGCATGCGCAGCTTTGACATTTACTTGGCTTCCACTCCTTCTTTATTTGTAGTTCTTTCAGGAGAGTAACCGATTGGTCATGTCTAGGATTGTATGTGCAAGAAGCACACAAGTCAATTTTTTGTAGCTGTTGTCAGGAGCTTTTTGTGTACCCTAGACGAAGGAGGAGCCATATTTTTATGACTAAATGTACTGCTTTGGCCATCATTACTTCTTAAAAGTCATTAATGTAATCTTAAAATCTGTATTCTGCATTTCTAAGTATACCGTTCAGGCCTGTCCCCCTACCATTTGTCGAAGTATTGACTTCAAATAATATGTACAATTTTTCAAGATAAAAGATTCAGTTAAGAAGAATGAGTATTATTCAAGAGATTTCTTATGCTCTTACTGGTTATATTAATTCATCAGTAACATGCTGTTAATTATCCTATGCCAAAGATTACCAATCTGTACATAAACTACAGAGTGTTGTAACCTACTTTTCTAATGTTTATATTGGACAAAATTTTGTATTTAACAATATTTTGGACTTAGTGTCTCACGGGTCAATTAAACTGGCCTTTAATTGACTAACTTTTCTTTCTCGAGCTCCAGTTTAATATGTATCTGCATCTATCTTACGGACTGAGACTGTGTTGATTTGCATCCTCTTCAGTCACCTTGATTTAAATTGAATTTTGCTTGTTGACTTCAGTAAAAAACAATTTAGAAAAATACATGCAGACAAGAAGATTTCTCCTTTCTCTCCTGCTCTTTTGTAAATGATCAGAGAATCACTTTTCTGTTCTTCTGTGAAATAACCTCAGGCTTTTAATGGGACCTGTGTGAACAAATCCATTATAGCTGGTAAATACCTGCACACTATGATAAGGCACAGGTTAGTCAAGGAACAGTGGAGGAACCCACCATTTTACAAATATATGAAATAACTGTAGGCTATTCTTCCTTATTTAATGGTTCCAATTTAAATGTTCTTTACTTGACAATTTAGTTTCCAATTTCCTTACATGCTCTCTGTCAGATGTCTTCTTTCCCACAAATATTTGAATTTATTTCCAATATTTTATTTTGCTATAATAAATTTTTTACAGTAATTGCCTCCATTACAACTTCATAAATTTCCTATTCTTCTCCGCAGTTCATACAGATATTATTTAATTTCAGCCCATTTTCTCATTTCTGATACACTTTGTTTTGTTTTGACTAAATTTATGACAATTTCTTTCTTTATATCAGAAGACAAGCACCACTCAGGTTGATAATATCTGGACTGGGTGAAACATTGCTTGTTTCTTTAGTCACTATTGCATTTAGTAGTCAAAGTCCACATGGTTGGTCAATATGTATATAAATGTAAAATTCAGAAATAGATAATGCCGAGATATGCTGATTTTTTAAAAATTAAATTACAGTAAAGTTAAGAAGATAAGCAGTAAAAATGAAATTGTATTCAACAGCACTTTAACTGAGACTCAGCCAGAAGATGGTAAGTGATGTTCAGTAAAGAAAGCCAATAAGGCTGTAGATCTTGCTTGTACTATGCAAATAGTCTATGGATTGAAGATCCAGACAAACCTTTTTTCTCACTTATATAATTGTAGACCATACTCCGCTTTTGTTATTACGAGAAGGAAAAAGACAGTATCTTATGCACCCCAGCATTCCCAAGGGTAAGATGTTGAAGTAGTGAAATGATTCCTTTGTAGTGAACCTGAATGGGATGGTTTTTTCATTATTACTGGATGCCCCAATCTGGAATGGATTAATTTGTTCATATTTTGGAGTATTAATCTCTATTATTTGCCTGAGGATGCTAAGGGAGATGTAATGTGAAAAGAGAAGAGCATCACCTATTACTAATAACGAATAAAAATAATACCTATAAGACATTAACACTTCAGCAAAGAATTAGCAAAGACAGAAAGCATAGCTGGAGCATGAAGTAAATGCTGTAATAAAAATGGCAAGTGACCAGAAGCATGGTCAAAAACAATGCAGAAAAAATAAGGATCAAAGGCCTTTTTACTTTTTATAATCCAGCAAATTCTATGTTAAATTTAATGTTGGTATTAGAAAACAGCTTTTGACCGTAAAAATACAAATTACTCTAAAAATACAAATTGTTTGATAGGAATGTAGTTTTATCTTTCTTGGTGTATTTTTTTCATGCCATATAAAATCACTTTTCAAGAAAGGATAATGTCTTAAAAGGCAAAAGCCAGTTTCTTCAAAAAAGTACCAGCAGCTTCTACTCCGTGTGTGACCAAGCACATTTTATGCTTACACCACATAAAAAAATTAAGAGAAAGACTTTCACGAAAAAAAGAATTCCAAACAGTGTCAGCCAAACAACCGAAGAATCACCTAGATAAAAGCATGTAGTACTTTTAGTTCAGGGGAACATGGAAATTTACACCGGACTTCTCCCCATATTTCTCAAAAATACTAATTAACCACTAGGGGTGTAATGTTCTCTTGGCATTCTCTATAGGATGCTTGATAGTCCTCTTTTAAAAAAAATGCAGTTAATCCTACTTTTTAAACATTCTTTGTAATAGAATGCATATTAGAACTGCATAAATAATTCCCATTAAATTATATGATTAATTAGCTGAACGGAATCAAGGCAGGAGAACATTGAAAGAGAAAATATGCAAATTATTTTCTTGTTCATTGTTAAAATAATTTTCAATTTTTTTCCTTTTGTAACAGTTAAACACAAATTCTGATGTGAATACAACAATAAACTGCATACAGTAGAGTCAGAAGACTGAAAGTTTGTAGAAACTTGATGTTAATTGGCTTAACAAACCTTCCAAAGCAATTAAAGCAGATGTGGGTGGTTTGAGGATGATGCAGATCTTTGATGGCCCATTAAAATTAACACAATCACAGACACATTTTGCCTGAGTAGCTCCTGAATGAACCACCCACACAGGACAAAGATTTCAAAAAGCCTCTGTTCAAAAGATTGCAGTGATAAGTGATTCACAAGAGAATGAAATGTTGAACATTTTTTGGCTTCTAACATGGGATATAGGATAAAAAACTTGAAAACTTTCACTTATAATTTTTTTTAAAAAAGGAAATGAGGAAGAAAGAACAAGTTTTCTTTTTATCATGATCAGTAATTTTCAAAAAAAGTTATATTTGATGGATTTTATATATGGTGCTTCTAGAGAACCAATAAAGTAAAAGCAGGATTTTAGCATTTATGTATTTTTGAAGCACAGTTCACATTTTAGTCATACTACTTCAGTTGTCTTTGACAGAAAACAAACAGCTTGAACTCTACATTCAAAATTTTAAAAATTTATTCAATTTGTGCAAACAAAGATATCAAAGCGGAGTTATTAATAAGCGACTCTACCCGTAGCTGTAGCAGATGTCAGCATCTATCTCAGCTATTTAAAGAACTTGCCAACATTTGCAATTGCTTCAGTTTCTTTATTCCCACTCTGTTTAAATAATTTAAATGAAAATGTCTTTGCAATGACTTCAAACACGGAAGTGCAAATATTCCATTAAAATATTTCAAAACATTTCTAGCCTTGTACATTGTATTTTTATTCTTTAGTATCTTGTTTTAAAATCCAAATTTATGGACTTTAACATCATAAGTAGAGAAAAAGGAATTTAGACTTTGGCTTTTGGGACATATTTTTTCTTAATCTGTTCTATTAGTCATCTGGTTTGAGGCCCAGATTTTTATCTACTGTAAATCAGGAGAGATTTCAAATAAACAGTTTCCTGAGTCCAAGATTTTGAGGGGAGTATTATTTGTAAGTTATCAGCGCTCTCTTTTTTATGTCCCTCCTGCATGGCGTATTGTAGCACTGTAAAAAATACTTTGAATTGATCCTTGAGCTAGCTTTACAGTGAAAAATTTTAATCCTAATTAAATTTTAGAATTTTTGATTTTGTTTTATTAAAATTAAAACCTCAGTCTTTTTGTCCAGAAACATCAAGTCTAATAATCAAACTAATTATGCACAAAGAACCTTGGAAATTCTTTTTATCTGTACACATTTCCTATACAAAGTGTAAAACTCAGATAATTCAGTAAAAAACCTAATTTTCCTCAATAAAATTTAGTGGCTTATCTTTCTTGTCTATTTGAACAGAATGAAAGTAGAACTATAAACCTAATCTGTACTGGGATATTTATCATGTTGAAGCTAATACAAGCCCTCTCAAATCAGAAATTTCTTTAGTTGTTTTGGTTTTAGTTTTAATTTTTTTGATATATTTTTTTCTGTTGTTTCTTTTTTTTAATTTTAAAATAGAATCACAACAGTTTTAAAGGTACGTGGTGTTGAAGCAGGATTTTTTGAAAAGAGCTGCAGCTCAGTTTTGTCCACCATTAGGAAAGCTTTTAATGTAGTCATATGCAAAGATTTTACCCTTTTGCTGTCAAAGCGATATAGCTACATCTCTATTTCATGAGGCCGGGGATCCTGAAGCAATCTCTAACCTGCAGAAACTAATAAATAAAGGCCTACCATTTTACCAACTTAGCAGTATAAATGACGAAGTTAAATCACACATTTGTTGATCTCATGACAAATGAAGTATCTTTTGGTTTTTTTAATTAACTACTGCATACATGTGAAAGCTTGATTTTCTCTTTTTCAGCTTCTTTACTGACAATGCACTTCTGACATCTGCATCCCCAGACTTTACATCATATTCAAACTCCTTTAATTATTAAATGTATAAGTCACAAAGGTTACATATATTTAACTAATCAGTTAAAACATGAAGCTTAGAAAATGTAAAATGTATGTATATTGCTGACATCTTAAAGACTTTTTTTCTATCTTTTAACAGCTTTTCTTTGCTAATTTTGGGGTGATTCTTTTCTTAAATGGATGCAACAAAACCTTTGACGCAAGCGTCATGTAGATATTACAACTTTGTACTTTGAATCTATTTTGGGATGTGAATGACCATCTACTTACCCTAATAGATTTCCTTTCTTTACAGAAGATGTGTTAGTTAAAGGTAAAGAAGAGGGTAGTATTTTCATGTATTTACTGTTACTTTCTTCTACTTAGTCTAAGTACTAAAGACTAGGACTGAAGTGGTTATACAAACCGGAGTCTGTCAATCAATAAATTGCTGTCAGCATTCCAAATTTTTATAGTTCCTAACTAACCTTTCAGCACCAATTGGTTGCTACAATTTAGATTTTATGTGGTTTTTATGGGAAAGGCAGGAAATAACATGGTTGCTTATTGCTGACCACAGTTTGAGAACTGATAATTAGACTCTTGTGAATCTTTTCAGTCTAACATCAATGCACTCTTCAGCAAGACAGATGACATGAACCTCCTAGATGGCTTCTATGTACACAGTTATCATACATTTAGAAAGAGTATAATTTTGAAGCCCAGCTTTACCTGTGAAGGAGTTTAAAAGAGGTATAAAATAGCCTCTACCTCAATCAGTAAACACACAAAATTCAAGCTTTGCTTTTCAGGAATACTTAATTTCAATAAGATTGTCTGTTTATTTTTTTCTCCTGGACATGAAATGTGGAGTGGTTGAGATTTTTAACTTTTTCAATGACTTTTTTTTAGTTACACTGTTACCAAATAGTATTATGACTGCAACCTTACCAAAATGCATCTTTTTAGCTTTACATCCTGTACCTTACCTTACCTTACCTTACTTTACCTTACCTTACCTTAATCTGTTTTACAACCAGCTAAGCTTACCTATTTGTTGGTGCAAAAGATGTAGATTGTCACTGCAAAGAGAATTATTTACGAAACTTCAAAAGCTATTTCCTGTTAAATGTGTACCTAAATGTGCAATGCAAAAAATAGGTAATTGATAGAGGCAGTGCTGTTATTCAGACACACAAAATGACAAGGGTTAAGTAAAATCTTGGAAACTCAAAACACTTTCATACAAATTTCTTCTGCATTTAGCTGGAGCACTTAAGTGTCTTGCCTGCAAAATGGTATCAGTCATTCCACCATCATTGCTGGTAGAACATACCATGTGATTATATTCTCTTTTTTTTTTCTTTGTTTGTTTCTTGGTTTTGTTTGTTTGTTTTGTTGTTTGTGGGTTTTTATGCACTCAGATTAGGAGCTCGATGAGTAAAACCAACCCAGTCTTTCTGGGTGATGGTGGAAGGTTGTAGCTTCAAAAGAAAGAAAATCTATGTTGACATAAATATCTTTGCATTTTCACAGGCTTCCTGCTTCTGACATGCTTCCAGATTCTATTAAAAATTTCTATGAAATGTTTTGCATCTACTTGAATGGTTCACCATCCTCCACTCTGCAGAATGCTTTGCAAATGTAGATATCATTAACATGTAAATATTTTTTACTTATTTTTTTCTTTTAACATTGCATTGCACCATGGCAATTATCCAAATTATACAGTAGTAGCTTGATAAACGTGATATTTTAAAACACTGGGCATTATTTTTAACAATCACTGACCAGTTGGTTTCCTACCTCCCTTACCATCCCGGAGGTGAATTTAGAAAGGTAGCTGACAAGGTATTCTTGACAAGGTACAGCTAAACCGTTCCATTACCCGGATGAAAATCAGAGGGAATTATTGGTATGAGAAAAGGAGAGGCATAAATGATAGAAGACAATGGGAACCTTCAGCTAAGAAGATTTTAAATAGATTGATGTGGAGCCTTTGAACACAATTTTTTCAACTCCTGCTCAAGTATATTATGGTGATTACATATTACATGATTTTAATGAGGGGAATAAGATTTCTTACTTCAGCACAGATAGTACTGCATTGTAAAGAATGCATTGTAACTGAAGTGTCTGATGTCAGCAAAGTCTGAAATTCTTACTTACCCAAAGAAAATGTATTAACTTTGTAGGCAGTAGACAGCAGTAACAGTATTTGAAGCGGAAATACAGAACTTCATCTTTTCATCTCCAAAACCTCACAGTTTAGTCCTCCCAGCTTCATAAAATTTCTGCTTTCCTTTTACACCAGCCAACAGAGAATGGAAAAAACCGCAACCAAAATGTTCCGATTATGTATTTTTCATTTATGCTCAGATAATGAATTTTTTACTAACTTCTACTTAAAATGTGGATAGAAGTAAAAAATAGGAATACATGGCAGCTTGTAGAATAAGTCAAACTGACAGAACAAATGAGTTACAAAAGTCATCTCTATCAGCGATTCTAATGCTGATGTTAAGGCAAATATAATGACAATGAAATTAAGCAACAATGTCATTCAGATCATTTAGTGAGACTCCTGATTAAAAAGTTAAAATAAAACCCACCAGTAACCAGATTAAGTTTTTTTTATGCCAGAATAAATCAAATCTCAAAGTCAAGTTAATTTTTGCCCACGTTTGTATACACTGAACTACGGAATGACAGGCTACAATAGCAGTGCTAACTGTATTTCTAGTTTATCTGAAGCATAAAGGATTCCCTGGCCCAACACTCACCGTCAATCCTTAATGCAGCCAGGTCAATACATTGTTTATTTTTCCAAGGGTGAAAAACTTGCTCTATCCTACAGATTACATTTAGACATTTTTTACAAATAGTAACAAAAGAGACAAAAAAAAAAGGAACCAATATCTCAGAAAAAAAGTTATTTAAGATATGGGCAAACAGGATAATCCACTATCTGAAATATTTGTTGAAAAATTCCTGATCCTGAAGACTGTTAGTGCCTTCTCATTGTGAATGTTTTATTTAGGCTTTTGGGATGATGAACTGTGTGTTGTTCAATTTTACCTAGGTTTGTGGCTTAGTGACCTCAACTTTTATTTTCACAGTCCATATCTTCACACTTTAAGCCCTGGTTTCTATTTTTAAAGGGATTAAATTTCTTTGAAACATTATTCTGCTTCCAACATTTTTATCAAAACTAGAAAATGGATTGGAACCAAGAAATTCCTGCATTCTCTCCTGCCCATCCTCCTCCTCCTCCCTGATGCAGTTTCTGTATTCCAGCTAATTCCAGCTAAAACTTTCTGTGAAATTCTACAATTGTGATTCACCCTTTGTCACTAGGGCTCTCAGTGACAAAGGCGTAACCTATTTTCTTTAATATCAAAGTATTCCAAAAATTTGGAATGATGAACAGAGAAAAGTGAAGTATCTATCTATCTATCTATCTATCTATCTATCTATCTATCTATCTATCTATCTATCTATCTATTAACAAAAAAATCCCACAAAAGATAGAAAAAATATCAGCAGTTAATATTTTAAGGTCTTATTTTGTCTTGTAGGTTAATTGCAGATGCTTGTATCTTACATTTGATAAATTCAATTGCACTAAGTAATTTAATGGTTTACTAAGAATTTATTACTACGAATTTCTATTATAAGCTAGGGTTTTTTAAAAATAAAATGTCAGAAGAGACAGACAAAATAGCTAAATTAGTGTGTCATAGGATGTTTAAGACCCAACTATACAATATGAAAGAAAAAAAATTAAAAAAATCTAATTTTTGGATGTGCAGAGTAGCATCTTCAGAAGAAATGGATAATACTGTCATTGTGCAAGACCTCAGCTGGCATATTTCCTCAATAATGGAGAAATAAGTCAGGAAAAGTTAATATAGAATTCACAGCTGTGATCAAGGACACAGGAAATTGAACCATGAATGGAAAATTGAAGTTAGTTTGTTAGTTTTAACTTAGGAAAATAAAAGCTGAAAGGGATATGATAGATGTTTATAGGCATGAAGGTAAATATTAGGCAAGATAAAGCTAATGTTGGAAATAGATACACATGTACTATAAAAATATTGAAGCAAAATTTTAAAAAAACATATTAAGGGGATTAACAGGACAGTCTTACCAGCACAATAGAAGAAAACTCAATGGGTGTATGATGGAGCTGACATCTTGATTAGATTAGAAGATGCAGCTGGATGAGGTTTCTCCCGGTTTTATATTTCTCAGTATTGTTATCCCATTTTCAAGTTCCATTAGGAAACTTGCATTACATCTTATACAACTTCTCATTAATGTTGGAGCTGTATCAGAGGTATAAGAAGAGAAAACAGGATGATCTTGTCTTTAGTCCTCAATTCCTGGTACGTATAGAATGGTCCCAACATGGTCTTTTTTAGGTCACTTTGTATACAGTTCTTTTTAAAGATAAAAATTCTATCATATTCAAATTTCAATAATGCATCATCTTTATTAAGAAGTTTTGAAGGAATCTTACCTAGTCTCTTGTATTTGCAGTTTGAATTTGTATTTCCTGTAAATATAGAGTTTGCTAAGCATTCACTAGGAAATATGTCAATCCATCACACTAGGGAAGGATTTAATGTTGACTAATTTCGACATTAAAGCTTTAGATTAGATTCTAAAAACACGTGGAAATTTTGCCAGTTTTCTATGTGCAGTAATTGACCCCACTGTTTTCTTTATAATCCAGTGTAATTTCTTCCTATATATTTATCCAAAAATCTATTTAAAAATCTATTATCTAGGTAGAGCTTTTCTGAATTTCATATTGACCAAAAACTTTGAAACTATGCACAGTACCAAACCCATGATGAAAAAAAGAAAAAAAGGATTGTTTCAAGTAAAATTAACCCAAAGGTGAACAAGGAAAGTCTGAAAAAGGAAAAGATACAATTGAGGACTTCATTGCAGATGATACTAAAAATACCAAAAATACCTTAAGAGCAATTTTAATGTGCTAAACTGTCCTCATCCTAAACCAATCAATAATATAACATTTTAAGAATCAGGAAAATGAATCTAGCTGCCAGAAGGAGAGATTTTGTAATCAGAAAGAAGGTGGATAATGGTGCAACAGCCATGAGCTCTAATGATGTTTCAGAGAAGTAAAGTAAGTTTTGTCCATCCCTAAACTAAAAAAATCCTGTCACAGGTCCAATAAAATCTTTTGCTTCAGGCGGACTCTTCTTATTTCCATTAATTTGAGATCTTCTCTCTATAGAGAACTGCATTTTTAAAATTAATTATCACTTGGAATGAAAAATTATTTCAAAAGGAAAGTGTCAGATGTTCAGTGAAAACCTCCATCTCATGGCTGGTATTCACATTAGCTCTTTTAAGACAAGTGCAAATTTCTGAAAGAACAGGAATGTCATGTGGGGGTGGGGCAAGGGGGGTGAAAGAGGAAGAGGAGATATTTCGAGTGATGATGTTTGTCTTCCCAAGTCACTGTAAGAAGTGATGGAGCCCTACTTCTGTAGGGACGACTGAACACTTGCCTGCCACCTGGAAATGGTGAATGAATTCCTTCCTCTGCCTTGCTTTTGCGCATGGCTTTTGCTTTCCCTATAAAACTGCCTTCATCTCAACCCAGGAATTTTCTCACTTTTACCCTTTCCAGTCTCTTCCCCTTTCCAGCCTCTTCACCATCAGCCTGGGGCTAGTGAAGAAGCAGCTGTGTGCATCTGAGACGCCTACTAGGGTTAAACAATGACAGTCAGGCAAATGTAATGTTAGACACTACAATCAGTCTGAAACTATTCATAGCTATTCATCCCTTAGACTACATAGAAAGTATGTACTTCTAGTCTAAAAGACATAATTTATATTTAATTTTATATAAAATATAAAGGATAAGCAGTAACTTTGCAGGAGGCAAATTAAAGATGCCTGCAACTAGTATGGTTAAGAAAGTTTGAATGTCCTATTAAATTTAATTTAATTTCAAAAGGGTATCTGAAACATAACTGAGCAGGTTAACAAATACATAAAATGATGACTGTTTATATTTCTAAAGAATATTTTTTAGAATGATCACAACATCAAAAATAGCGAATAAATTATTTTTAAACAACACAATTCAGATATATGTTTGGACTGACTTCTTCAAGTCAGTTTGAAGGTGCTTCAAAATTCAAAACACAGTGCTAGGAGAATGCATAAATTAGAAGCAGTCAGAAGTCTCATAGACAGTAGTTCTGATATCCCATTACTTTTATAAAAACAAAAAAGGTATTTTTAGACAGGTAACTTAACATGATACCTAGACAAGAAATATTAAAAGTTCTTTGTATTTGATCACAATAACACATCACTTCAAAGATGAAAAGCGTAGATTTATTTTAATGTATCCAGTTTATGTTTGAAAAATACATCTATTGTACAAAAGAAGTGTGCTGTGGAAAGTATGTTTATTGGAAATTTTTTTAAATGAAATATACTTCCCAGACAAGTTATTTTGAACTGTAGGCTATATAGGAAAGTATTAATATTTCAGCAAGTGTTGATTAAAATACCTTTTTATGAGGCTCATGACAGCAAGACAATATGACACAAGGGAATCCTATTAAGTTGTGTGAATTATTTCTTGCTATTGTCACAAGACTTTTAAAGGAAGAATGTTAAATCATCTTAAAATGGAAACTCAGGGAATGAAGTAATTAAAGTCTATGTACATGGAAAAGGATATGATTAGTAATAAAATATTTGCCCTTTTTGTGCCAGTAAAAGTTATTTTAAAAATCTATGGCTCTGTGCTGTACTTTTCAGGTCTATATTGACATATTTTTTTAATGTCTTACACATGTGACCTAAAGGGGTTTTGTCATAAGCAACCATATTCTACAGTTACATTTATGTATATTTAACTGTAATTATATTCTGTGTAGTCAGTACTATGTGCAGATGTATAATATTTTACGTCAAAACAGCACCTTGCTAAATAAGGACGTATGTTGCTTTCAAATAATAAAACAGAACCCATAATATAGATTGATGAGTGAATAGAGATTTCCACACACAAAATTACTAAATGCTGGTTTCCTAATCCCTGCCAATGTGTTACAATTTTCTTTGCACTGTAAACTTTAGGTTTGGTCTTCCATAAACTTTAAATCATTGGCACCTTCAAAAACAATATACTCTCTGGATTCCTAAAATGCTTAGAGGACATCAGGGTTCTTCAGATTACATGAGTATAATATGGAGCAACTGAAGAGTGACCAAAAGTTAATTGTTCACTACATGCAAAAATAAAGACATTAAATATCTTTATGTTTCATTCTGGAAAAAAAAAAAAAAATCTGACTGAATTCTACATAAGTATTGAAGTACAGCTAAGCACATAAAAGTTTGAAGGCTTGCTTAAAATTTTTATCATCACTAAAATAGTAAAGTTAGTAGAATTGGGAAAACTGTCCTTTAATTAGATTATATAGGCAACTTCTTGAATAAAAAAGTGGAATATTTACATTTGAATTGTGATGACTACCTAAGATGGAGTCAAAACTTATATCAATGTGGAAGGAAATAGATCACAAATAACAAATTTACAAATAAATAAATGAAACTGTTAAGAGTCTTTCAGAGCTTACATGTCCAATATGCCAGACTTGAAAAAAAAAGTTCTATATATTCAGTTAAAATAATCAAATACTCAAACATTAACAACAGAATTTAGTTTGGAGATGTATTGAGTCTGGCTGAGAAGGAGTTCATTTTCCCCCAGCAGCCCTCACAGTGCTGTGCACTGCATTGGTTACTAGAAAGGTGTTGATAATACACCGGTATTTTGGGTACTGCTGAGCAATCCTGGCACAGCATCAGCACTGTCTCTCCATCATTCCACCACCATCAGCAGGCTGGGGGTGGGCAAGGTCTTGGGAGGGGACAGGACTAGGACAGCTGACCCAAACTGACCAAAGGGGTATTCCCATACGATGTCTGCTCACATACAAAATCCAAGAAAAGGAGAAGGAAAGGGAGGGCATTCGTTATTTTTAAGTTTTGCTTGCCAGAGGAACTGCTACACGTGCTGACGCCTTGTTTTTTGGGAAGTAGCAGAACACAGCTGGCTGATGGGAAGTAGAGGATAAAGTCTTTAGCTTTTCTCTTTGCTTTTGCATGTTAAATTTTTTGCTTTTGCTTTATTGAACTACCTTATCTCAACCCACAAGTTGTTTTTCCATTTTATTTTTCTCTCCCTTGTCCTACTAAGAAGGTGAAGTGATTAAGTGGCCTTGTTGGGCATCTGACATCCAGCCAAGGTCAACCCAGTACAGAAGATTAATTTAATTTGAACCTTTTTTAAATGATGTAATGTGTATTCACAATTTATGGGAATTAAGTATTGTTTCATTTCATTATGAATCAGAAAGAAAAAAGAAAAGAAGGTCATTGCAAATGAAATTTCAGGGAACATTGTTTTTCTTAAAACTTCCATTTTTCTGCAGTCAGGAGCATTTTGGAGAACATCAAGCTTTTATCCTGTCATTGGAAGTGACGTAGACATATTAATGTTTTTTATAATGGCTTGACAAGTTGGAGTTACCTCTAAACACTTCTTTAGGTTACTAGTATTTTTTCAGTATCGTAACATTGCTTAGTCTATGTGTAGACTTAACTGAGAATTTAAACTAATTCTATAATATATCCATAGAAAAAATCATTACTAGCACAAACTGCTTGCAATGTAATAAAATAAGACATCATATCCTTAATTGCGCATGCCCATATCAACTGACTTACTGAATTTATCAAATGTAGATATGTTACAGATTAGATATTTTTTTATTGGTCTTCCAGTCTCAGATAATTCCTTGGATATTTACCTTCTTAATTTTGTTTCTATTTATTTTCCATTACAAAATGACAGCTCAATGTCTGAAGTGCCACAACCTTTAGTATTTACAAAGAGAACACAGAAGATTAAAAAAAATACTAATAAACTCACATAAACACAAACCTCAACTGCACAGCCCTATACAAGATTAACAACATCAGCCTCTGCTCACATCAGTGACCTATACATGTCTCCTTAAACATCTGAGAAAATAGATAGAATTTGTACAATGCAAAATCAATACACTATTAGTTCCTTATCCTCACCCACTGTCACACCATTAGGACTGATACAGCTTGGCCATGAAGAGAAAATCCTAGCCTCTGGACTCTATGCCCAAAACAAATAAGCTTTTATTTTCAACTTTTCTGAAACACATTAGAGTTAGATACAACAATCATTTGAACTAACAAACCTATCAGTGCAATCGCATACATTAATTTCTGCCCAAACTAAAATCTTCTTTCCACCATGGTAACGTGTTACTTGCTCAAGAAAAGGAGAAAACTGTTTTCTGCTTCTGCCTACCTGCTCAGCTTTGCTGATGAATGACATTCATTTTTTCTCCCTTCCAGATGAGATTAAGCCTGGTTTATACAGTACAGTGGGGAAGGTTCCACTTTTGCTGATATGTGCATATTTCAGGATAAAGTGAGTTTTTAGTCTCTGTGGAATATATTTAGAACACCCTCTGTACAGTTCATTAACTAAAAAGTTGCATCCATACAAATATTTAAAATGGTAATGTTTCATAGACTGACTTCAAATGCACTGGAAAATTTTGCTAATATACATTAAATGGTGACATGACAATGTGGAAGATGAAGCTTCTGTTAAACTAGATAACAGCATGCAGGAATTAAGATATTGACCTCTGGGAAATTTTTAATATCATATTGCTGTGTTTTATGCCATGCATTCACTGCTCAAAGGAACCAGAATAAATACATGGAACAACAAATTTCTGCCTATGGGGACTGAAGGTTTTTTCACTTTTTCCCTTTGTTTTTCTCCAAGACGGATTTCAGATGTAATTACACATGGAACTAGAAAGTGTGTTATATTTCCTCACAAAATGTAATTCTTATGTTATTTAAGATGTTCAGTGAATAAACTGGTATAATAGGTAAATGATGCTATAAAGAGTAAGCCTATACTATGCAAATTAACTGTATCTAGTTAGCCACTGTGGATAAAATGTATACATCATATAAAAGCTGTTGGGATTTTAAAGAATTAGAAGGATAGATGAATTATGAAGTGTCTATAACATATGATTAGCTGATGCCAATTAAACAGAAAGCTAAATCAAATAAGTAGACTTCAGAACAAGAAATGAAGATGATATTTACCAATATTGCATTTATAAAATGTATTGATTTTGGAAGCCAAGTCAGAATACAGAAACAAATGAGAACAATTTCATACAAAAGAGCATGGACAGAGAGTGAATTTCCACTTTTAAGTTTTCACTAACTTTTTATGATTACATTTTTCAGATAACAAAATTCAGGAAAGACTGCAAGTAGAAGCACTAAACATATAAAAGCAACAAAGAAAACACACATCAAAAGACTTAAATGAATTCAACTATTGCAGTAAGAAAAAAATCCAAATTAATCATAGTTTTTAATACATTTCACCAGAAAAACCAAAAAAACCCAAACAAATAATAAAGGGCTGCTTAGTTTAGAGAAAGGTACAAAAAGAATCAATGACTTAAACTAAATTCAGGTATAGTTACTGAAGGAAACATACATCTAATGGCTAACTGATCCTTTATTAAAAAGGAAATTAATTCCATACACTTTTTGTATAAACATTACCTGAAACACATTTACCCCAGTAAAAAAAATGAAAGTAATTAGCCCTATACAAAGTGTAAAAAAATCTATTTACCACATTAATAATTTTCCAGCAACTTGAAACTTAAACTCTCATCTTTTCAGAAACACATCATACATACCTACAGATGTACGTACATATATATATATACATATATATTTTTATATATATGTAGTCAGCACTTCAAATACTACCTGCACTTCAAATAATATCACGTAGGAACATGTTGATTATGATATACTGCTATCCAACATAAAGATTGAGATAAATACACACTTTTGTCACTGGAGGCTTAAATTCAAATCCTTATCAGTTCACAAATTAAATTCTATTTCTTGAGCTTGTCTTAGTCCCTATGTGTCTATATCATTGAAACAATATGTCTCCCTGAAAAATTGCTTTTGGAGAAAGGAATTGGAAATAATGAAAGTGACAGTGCACTTGTCAAGCTTCCTATTCTCTATTGAATAGGGTAAAATAGAATAAATCAGAGCAAAACTGAAATGTTTCAGGTAATATTTTGCATAGAGAACTTTTTTGAACTACACTATCATGTACATACAGACATTCTCTTGTTACAGCATTGCTTTGGCATTTCTTTTAAAAAGTTCTAATCAAAGGTCTGGGGGTTTTTTTCATTTTATAGATGTGTGGTCCTTTTTAATAGTATGCTATGACAAAGTCAATTCCCATTTTTACCTAAAATTATCATGTCAATTTTTGTTGTAGTAAGTATACAGCTCTCACAGAAAACAAAATTAATGTGACAAGAGTTTGAAAAGCAGTAGTTTACTGTAGGCTAGAAAACAGATGTGAGATTGAGCAGTAAGAGTTAGAATCCTGGTGGTAAGGATCTACTTACAATGTATAAATTAAATTAATAGGAGAAGAGAGGTTAAAATATAGCTAAATTGCTGATCATTTGTAATATCTATTAAAATGTAATCACTGAATCAGAGAATCAGTTAGTTTGGAAAAGACCTCTGAGATCATCAAGTCCAATCCATGACTGAACACCACCATGTCAATTAGACCATGGCACTAAGTGCCACATCCAGTCTTTCCTTAACACATCTAGGGACAGTGACTCTACAACCTCCCTCGGCAGTCCATTCTAATGTCTAATCACCCTTTCTGTGAAGAAATTCTTCCTAATGAATATCCTACCTAAACCTCCTCTGGTGCAGCTTAAGACTGTGTCCTCCTGTTGCTGGTTGCCTGGGAGAAGAGACTGACTCCCACCTGGATACAGCCTCCTTTCAGGCAGTTGTAGAGAGGGATAAGGTCTCCCCCAAGTATCCCTTTCTCCAGCCTAAACAATCCCAGCTCCCTCAGCTGCTCCTCAGAGGACTTGAGCTCCAGACCCTTCACCAGCTCCATTGCCCTTCTCCGGACCCGCTCCAGCCCCTCAGTGTCCTTCCCGCAGTGAAAGGCCCAGAACTGGATCCAGCACTCGAGATGTGGCCTCACCAGTGACAAGTAAAAAGGGACAATCACTTCCCTAGTCTTCTGGCACACTATTTCTGATACAATCAAGATATTTGGGAAGGGAATCTGCTAAGTCAAGAAATCCACATCATTGACTGAAAGGTAAGGACTGTCAGGGAACTTAAACTTGATATCAAAACTGCAAGAGAAACATAAATAGATTATATTCTATGGGCAAAAGGTTAATGCATACATAAAAGTAACTAATTTTAAAATCGTCTATTATGTACATGTTTAAATTTAGGAAAATGCACAACCAAGCTCTCTCACTGCATTTCACTTAAGTTATCTGAAAATTAGCTTTCCAGGTAAAGCTAGTCCTGATGGATCTCCATCATTAATGTAAATAAATAAATGAATATCCACCCCAAGAAGGTGCCTAACTTTTATTTTGGACATTTACATCAGAATGAATTGTTCACTAGAGGTGTCTCCTAGCTAGACAACTTTTCCAAAAGCTTACTGACTGCAAGCAGCTGAGGACAAGAAAAGCCGGAGTATACAAACTGATCATGGAATTATAATGAGCTATCAGTGCGGATCAGTGGGCGCAAAAGAAATTCCAAGGTACTTCAGCTAAAGCTTTCTCCATAAAAAACCCCAGTGATTCAGCCTTCATTATATTCTGAAATGCTGAATATGATTCTCTTTCCTCGTGCTCAAGACTGATAGCATCAAACTACAAAAACTGCTGACAAAAGCAATGACAATGATAAAATGAATGGGGAGCTAATCTTAGAAGAGGAAATGGAAAAAACACGGCCTGTTCACTCTAACATAGTATTTTTTATATACGGCCAGGAGTCAGAATTTCAGTGTTAGAAGCAGCTTGCTATACATATGAAATGTTCAGGCTTCCCATAAATGCTTACATTAGCCAAGAACCACTATTTTGCTAGAAGCTAGGCAGTGAAGTTGTTTGTATCAGAAGCAATCTAGCAAAAAACCAGAGAAAGAGTATGATACCTCTTTAAAAACAGATAAAGGTTAGAAGCATCATCAAAGAAAAAATACTGTTTAAGCCACAAGTCAATACTGACACAGTAGTAGAGATTATATGTTGGCTGCGGAAACATTTGAATCACCAATTGGAAAAATGTGTACTAGTTATAAAATACGTCTAAGCAGTGCTCTAATAGAAATAGGGTTGGCAACAGCAAGAAAGAAGGGAAAAATTCAATATAAAGGAAAACCCAACTATTTTAAATCTGGGAGGTGTGAACATTGTAATCACACAGGCTTTAGTTCTGAAGCCCAGAAGCTCCTTTGGAGAGCTATGTTTCTAAATGCTTGCTGAAAACACTATCTTCCTCTATCAGGGCTTCTATTTTCTTGAACAAAAACCCTAAACTAAATCCTTTTCTAGTTATGCTGCAAATTTTACTCTTGTACTTTGATTGTGTGATGCAAATGAATTCTCAATCTTCTAAGAAGCAATCTCCTATACTTCAACTATATATGAAGACAAAAAATGAGAACAATTGTAGACAAGACAAGAAAGAAATAGTCTTATAAATGAAAGCTATGTAACACATCTCCCAGCTGTTTTAAGGGACATTCTTAGTACACAAAGTCATTGACAGGACAGTGCAGCAAACACCTGGAGTTATTAGTTAAATAGTGTAATATATTGTCATTTCTTAATTCTCAATTATTGTCATTAACACGAAGTAACTGTTAAGAACTAATTTTTACTGTAATTTTAGCCTTATGGTCACAGGTAAGAAAGTGATCATTATGCATAAGCATTGCACAGAAGAAAGAGAGGTGAGATAGCTGCAAAATAAGCATTAAAACTGTTCAACTTCATCTGCTGTCCATGGATCAATCACTTTTTACAGTATTTTAATTTCTCCAAATTCAAAGACTTACAAAAATACAATACCGTTCATTATGACCATCTCTAATATTGTCTCCATATTACAACTTGCAACTGATTCATCTTACTTCATTCGTTTTTGACTCAGTTATTAAGAGAAGGCCTGATGTTTGCAAGGTTTATGTTTCAATTTGCTTTATATACAACAAAACTCTCACCAAACCCCAACCCAAGCCCCAAATCCAGCTACATTAGAAACTGACCATGCTATAATACCAGTCATTAGAAAGTTAAACCCCAGAAGTTCCTCATGCAACCTTAGCCCATCATATCCACCAGAATACATATTAAGATAGTAATTGTTTACCTAATCAGCCTTATTTTATTTAGCTGCTATTGATGCCTGTTAGCAAAACCACACAGCATTACTAAAGAAGGCTAAGGTTTGTGGAAATATATATCCTTTAACAGATGCTACTTTAGATTTATGTTACTCTCCCCATTAAAATACTATTACCTGACTAGTTCAAGTATTGCTAAAACATAACCTCAAAAATCTACTCAAAGAAAAATTGTGTGTAAAAGTATAACTATAAGCCATTTACATTCTGTAATTTTTGTGTTGACAAAATCTGCAAGTTTCTTGATAAGTTGCTTACTATTATAATCAGTAAAGATATAAAATGATTAATTTAAGTGCATGAACAGGCAAACCGGGAACTCAGTTATTTGTATGCGAGAGTGAACAAGAGGACTTTAGAATGATGTTATTCTCAGTACATATAACCAATTTGACTATATAATATAAGAAAAGTCATAAAGGATACAAAGGGGCCGAAAATATCTATGTAATGAAAAGATATATTATGCTGTTATCTAAACAAATAGCTGAAATATTAATTTAAATGAAGAATGAAATAGAGACAAAGCCTTTTCATATTTCATTTCAAATTAATTCTGCAGAACTGATGTTTAATGTATTCTATACGTAACTTGAACTACAAGTACTTAGCGGCCCTCATTGTCTTGTGTTCTAAACTCTATCATAACTACAGTACAAGTCACGCATGTTATAAAAGTAAAACATGTATTTCAGCCCAGCTCTACTTACGGATAGCATTCATCAGAAATTTTCTGGAATAAAAATATACTGTTAAAAAATTCTAATTCCCTGATTCTGGAACATTAACTTAGAAATATGTTATATCTAATCACTTCTGGTCACCTGAAAATAGGACTTTAAGGAGCAGAACAGAATGTAGCCCAGACAGATCGAATGTTTTACGTGCTGAAGTGCTTTTGAGGGCTGTAGCCCAGAACATCCAATCCTGTCAGGATTTCAATCTCTCAGTTACCAGCTTCGATGATGATCTCCTTTGGGGGCAAAGAGCGAGATAACATTTCTGAAACAACTTTGTCCACAATTTCCAGGGTTTTTTAAGTGGGGTTTTTGGTTTTGGGTGGGGTTTTTTATACTGTAATTTAAATTCAGTGTTCTTGAGATAATATTTCAAAATAATCAAAGTCCATTTAAAAAATTTCTTCAGATCACCACTTTCCAGGTTTTCTCAATACTGTATTTCATAATGACTGATTAGCATTTTATGTGCATGTTAAAAAACATAGGTTTTAAAAACAAAAATAATTATGACCTTAATATTTTAGTCTGTGTCATAACAATAGTTACTGACTGCTGATATACTGATAGTTAGGGATACATTTGGGGAAGTGAAATTCAAACTTTCCTGATGATATACAAGAATTACTTAGCAGATAACACTTTTTTGGCAAAGAAGACTAACTTATGGATTCTGAAAAAGAAAAGGAATATAATTTACTAAGCCTGTAAGAAAATGAGAAAATAATGGTGAAGTCAGACCCCTAGATATGTGTTTTAGACAGTACAAATTATTTACTCTTGATAATCTTTCTTGCTCTCTGAATTCTACAAAACAACCTCTTAAAACTAGATGCTGCACAGGCATAGGTGAAAAGGCAACAAAACAGCCCTAAAGCTATTAAGTATTTTCATTGTTTACATTTAAGATCGGCAGAGATTCTTCATTGTTTTGCACTATGCTGCAGGTGCATTTTACTGCTACGGAGAAACTTACTTCAAAGCTGAACTCAGAGGGGCTTACATCTCTGCTTGGTAACATCTGACCTGTGGTCAATGCCATAGAAATACTAAGCACTGCCTAAGAGTTTGCTATGCGCCAGCCATATCTAAGTCATTCTGAATTAGCATATTAGAGCTGGTCCCAAAATTTCTGAAGGAAAAGTTTATTTTCCTGCTATCAGCATGAAATATTGAGAAAAAGAGTGAATCTCAAGGAATCTGCTTTGCAGTAATCTCACTAGCCTGCTGAAGAATGAAGAGCTGGGCCTATGATATCTGACTTTTCAAGGCTCGCCTACAGATTCCTGGAGAACAGATGCACCTAGAGGGGTCCTGTTGGTATTCATGAGTTCTGATTTCTGGTTGAATTTTAGAGTCCAGGGATTGGAGGAAGTCGTCCTAGGGACAATCATTGGTGCAAATACAGTACTCAGACAGGATTTCTCGTGCAGGGATCTTCAGATCCAGCGCATCAGCTCAACTTCTCCTCTTTGCTCTAGAACAAATATAGGGCTTGAATGTGTGTTGCTCAGTAAACATTCTGCATCAAAGTCTTACATTACTATGGGCAATTGTAAAAATCACATTTATCTAACTAGTTAGTAGATCCTGGAGTTGTTTTGGGCTTTTTTTAGGTTGGTTTGCTTCTTGGTTCTTGGTTTGTATGTTTTTTTTCTTTTTCCTCATGGTTAATAATTTTTCATTTCTGTAAGGCTTTGATATGCTATTTTCCCTGGTCTTTGTCTAGTCAAGACTTTAATGTTCTATTACTTGGTAAGTACAATTTGCACATTAGGTCAAATATTCAGTAATTTGCAGAGATGTTCTTCTTCCTTCTTAATTAACTATTTGACAATTCCATGGAATCATAGAATAATTTAGGTTGAAGGACAACCTCAGAAAGTCATTTAATACAGCTCCCCCTGGCCAGGGCAAGGCCAACGTTATAAAGCAGAAGTATATGACTGAATTTCAGAAAAAGCTTTTGTGACAGGGTAATGGGTGGGAACGGTGGCAGGAAAAGACGCAAGCACTTTTCAAGTATCTGGGAGGGAAAATACTGTGAAATAGACAAGCCTACATTTAAAATATACATCAATTTTGTCAATTGTGTCAATTGACAATCTAGTGTTTAATGTGTCAATCTAGTTGTTTAAAGAGTAGACTAAAAAGATCTCTGTGCCATAAAGCCAGTAAGGATTGCATAATAGAAATAAAGATAGTGATACAAATCCTGTTTAAGAGCTCAAGATAAGGTAAAAGAAAAGTGATATAGTTGTGAAGTGATGATGCGAAAAGCAGGTAGGAGAGTCATAATGAAAATTGTCTGAATTCTTATGATTTACATGCAGCTGGAATAATTTGATGATATTCTAAAAGAAATAAATACATGAATAACAATATTATTATATGCAGATGGTTCCAGCTATAGTCACATTGAAGTAAATGAGTTTTTGATGAGAAGGGTTGTGGTCCGTCTGAAACACCTATGCCCCATTTTTTTTTTTTTTAATCCATCATCCTATATTCTATTTTACTTTGAAAAAAACTCCAACAAAATAGATTCCAACAGGAAAAAAAAAATAGGAAATTTACTATTACCCTTTTATAATTTCCGATGAACTCCTAACAGCTATATAGGTGAGTAACAACTTTGAAATATACTATAAAAGCAGAAAATGTAAAGATTTCCCCGTCTGAGATATTCGTGGTGTTAAAGTAAAGCTGTTAATATTTCTTGAGTTATGCATAGTAAGAGATTCTGCAAATAACCAGAGAAAATGAAAGTACTGAAGAAAGTCTAATGTGCATGTTAATTCTCATGGGCTTTAAGTTATTTGTTTTTTTCATTATTAATTACTTCACAGAATAAAAAAAAAACTTCCATGAAAAAGTAAGAAAATAATCAGCTGAACAGAAAAGCTGAAATATTTGAAGATACTGAACAAGTTATAGATGCTGAATTAACTTAACAAAGGATGCCTAACGCTTTCCTCCTTTGAAAATCTAAGCAAAATCTTTCTTAGAATATCTTATTTAATACAGTGCAATTTATGAGTAACAGAGTAAACTATTTTTTGTATGTATGTATACTTCCCTTTAAATTGTACTTGAAGATCTCTCTGCTTTATTCTCCCCTCAAGAATAAAGAAAATGTTTAAAAGCATAATTTTGTTGTCTGACTGAAACATTTTAAGCCACCATTTTTTGGATGCCACCATTTAAAAACTTCATTAGAAAGTATGCTTATTTTAGCTTTAAAATGCAAAAGAATAAACTATAAGACCCTTTTTCTTTGGAAGCAACAGAAATAAGGATAGGATATTACAATAATTTCAAAGTAATCTATTTTGCAAAGGAAACCATTGGTATTTTTAATGTTTGGATAATAAATAATTGCATATAGGCTTGTAATTCTGGCAGAATAAATTCCTCACCAGAAAAAAGTCCCTTGGGAAAAACATCTATATAATTAAGTAGTGTTATCTCTTGAAAAGGAATTAAGGAAGATGTTTCTAGCTCCTGTCACAGCTTTGGTAGATCGTATACCCTTACTTTGGTGGTTTTATTATTTTTACAGGTTACATATCCGGGTGCACAGTATAATCCACAACATTATGTCTGTTGGTTAACAAGTGGAAGTTTCTAAAGAAAATCAGCCCGACTTATTCCTCACAAAAGGAACCAAAATTATAAAATATGTTATATTCTATATTGTTATCTTCTTTCTTATTCTGAAGAAGAGACATTTTTCTGGGTCATCTAAAAATACTTGACAAGCTTCTCTAGAGTGCTGCAAGCTATGGTAATTAAAATTATTAAAATCCTTTTTTGGTGTCTTTTGTTGATGACAGTGGTCTCTTCCAATATTCTTGGAATTTGGAGCAACCAGAGTTCTGCTGTTTATGAAAGACAGATGTACTGAACCACCTAACATGAACTCCGCCCAGATATTTGAAGTCTTTTATACTCCAGAATGTGGCTTCTTGACACAATGTACACTACACAAACTGCTCAAAATGTTTTATTTTACTAATTGTGTTTAAAAAGATTCAGTTTCATTCTTTTCTTGCCTGTTAACAGTATCAAAGAATAGTATTAATGTATGACAGTGATCACTCCCCAACTTATTTTCAGTCAAAACAAAACTGTGATTTGTAATATTTTAAAACATTATGGAAATAACAAATAATTTTCCAATTTACATATTTTACATGTAGTCATACAATGGACATTTTCATTTTGAGTAAATAGCAAATGTTGAGGTAATCTTCCCATTGCGTAGTAAACTGTTTTAAATTTATGGTACATTTCTCAGACAAGAATATAAACTGATTTAAATGATCTCATTTTGTTTACTTATCATCTAAAAATATCAAGATGTTTATCTTTTTTTTGAAAACATCATGCACTATGGCACTGATATTGAACCGAACCTCCTGAAACATGATCTGTCCTCTTAAATGTTATGAAGTTTTACTTTTGCTCCCACATGAATTTCCTCTAAAGAACAGTGTTGAATAGGATGAACTGGTAGATAGAACTGTAACACTTGACATTATAGCTATAAAAGGGTAATATTAATGCCTTCTGGCATGCAAAGCAGCTTTTTAAGGAAAAATGAACAAAATACCTCCATTGTGATCCTTTCTTAATCAAAAATAAGGTGTTTCCTGAAAACTATTTTTTCACTGGTAGAGCTCAGAAGAAGAAAATACATATAGAACAGTTGTCCCTCAAGAAGTGTGGTGTAAGACTGGAGGAGATTGCTGGCTTGCAACACTTCAGGTGCATATGTGGGAAAAACACACAGGTTGGGTCTTTGACTGGTGAGGAAATGCCCTGCTCTACACACCCCATGCCCTGTAAAGCCTGTATCCCCCTGGCCACGAGTCACTGGGAGGCAATGCTGCACACCCTGACCCTGGAGCCCCTAACCCAGCTCCTGAGTGGCAAAATGACGGGAAGTCCCACCTGGGGGAAGGGCTCAGAAAAGCTAAAGGGTACTTAAGCCATTTTAAAAGGCACAGACAGGTCTTGACTCTACCTCTCCTTGGATTTTAGATCAACTGGATGCCACTGGAATCAGGAGTGGTAGCTATAGTTGTTCTTTTCTTATATCTTTCATCTCTTTCTCTCTTTCCTTCTTCTAATTCCCTCTTCTCAGAGTTTTGAGTAACTTAAAATCAGTTGGGTTTGGGGTTTGTTGAGTTGAGTAGACTAAGTTAATGATTTGTGAAAAGCTTTATGTTGATTGAATGTTCTAAACTTTTGCTGAAGTTATCTGATTTTCTGAAATTTATCAGTTAAGTTTTTTTTGTTTTGACATCATATATTTAAGAATATCTTGTTAGTAATTCTCCCTTGCGTCTAACTTAGGGTACATTAAGAAAAAGAACACAAGACCTTCTAAGAGACTCATTGAGTGAGTTCTGGGGTCTTCCTTCTAACGTTGCTTTACCCTGGTCTCCTGAGTCAGAGATTTCTGAGGGCTGGTCTTGTCAGTGAAGACTGATGCAAGCAAGGTATTTAGTAGTTCTTTCTTGTCTGCATCTTCTTTTCCAGGATCTTCCCTCTATTTAGTAATGAATTTCCTCACATATGTTCCTTAGTTTTCCTTTGGTTATTGATGCATTTGAAGAAGCCTTTCTTGTTGTCCTTGACATCCTTGGCTAGATATAATTCCAGATGGGCCTTAGCCTTCCTTGCCTCATTTCTACTTATTCTGACCGCTCTATATTTATTCCAAGTGGCCTCACCCTGCTTCCATCTCCTGCATATTCCCTGCTTAGGCTTCAGTAATGACAGGAGCTCTTCAATCATCCACTCGTGCCCCCTTTGCCCAATTTCTTTGCTTATTGGGATGTATCATTCTTGAGCCTGGTAAAAGTGATTCTTGAATATTACCTAACTCTCTTGGACCCCTTGTCCCTGCAGGAGCTGTTCTGATGGGATTCTTTCAAGAACATTCCTGAAGGGGACAAAGTTAGCTCTCCTGAAGCCAATGGTTGTAATTTCACTTGCTGCCCTACCTCCTCCTCACCCAACACTGAATTTCACAATCTCACTGTCACTGCAGCCAAGCCTGCCCCCAACATTCACATCTCCAACAAGGCCTTCCCTGTTTGTTTGTATGAGGTCAAGCAGCACACCATTCCTTGTGAGATCCTCCACTAACTTTGTCAGAAGGTTGTCATCAGTGCTTTCCAGGAACCTCCTGGACTGTTTGTGCTTCACTATGTGGCTTCTCCAGAAGATGTCAGGGTAGTTAAAATCCTCCACCGTGAGCCAGTGCCTGTGACTGTGAGGCTGCTTCAAGCTGCCTGTAGAAAGCCACAGCCTCTTCCTGCTCTTGAATCCCACAGTGCTTAACCTAGCAGTCTTACGACACTGTTTTACTTGTATTGTGTGTGCATACTAACGTATGTATCAGAAGTACAGAAAGGTTTATTGTATTGCTGCCAAGGCAACATAAAGCTCTTACATTCTAAAACTGTCATCTTCATGTTTAGTTAGAAAAAAAACCCCAAAAGACACTGTCTCTGATTTGACAGAACTTGCCCTTCTCCTTTTGGTGTTCTGCTACTAAAAGGCAAGTAAATCTTGCCTAGTGAAAAAAATAAATTAAAATAATTTTAGTACTATTTAAAAGTATGGATAGATAGCTATGTCCAGTGCTCTAGTTTCATTAAAAGAGTTAAGCAATGACTTGCCTTAAAGTGTAGTCCAACAGAACTATGCCTCTGTTTTAAGCCAGCCACAGATTTAAAGTCATGTCTAACTATATATATACAAAGTCAAATACTAAATAGGACTTTTTTATAGGCAAGATAAATTAAAGCATTAAAATCCAAAATACAATGAGTATTTTTTGTCCATTCTTATATTTCTTTGTCCCGATAACAATATGGAAATATTCTCTGGTTTAGGAAGGAAAAAGTGCTTTGAAAATGAAATAAGAACAGTGAAATGTAGAGGCTGATTTTAGGAAGAAAAACCTGAATAAGTGTGAATAACATATTATCCTACGTTACGTGGGATTTCATTATACAGCCTTAAAAACATTGATGATAAGGATTATGTTCCATTTTGCAAGACAGCTCCCAATTATGGCCTCAGAGGAATTGAAGAAAATTTCAGAAGAAAAGAAGAAAACAATATGAATCTTCTATCATTTATATTTACTTAATGATATTTTTTTATATATTCCCTGCCTACGACTGTGGGTGTTCAGTCCATTAAAAAAAAATTCCTTTTACAAATAGTACGAAATAATGAGACCTTTCCTACAAACTTCCCAGAACTAACTGTAGTTGCAGGGGTTTTCAGCTAATTAGGCTGTGCTAATAGAATGCATATGCACATTTGCAGTAGCTCAGCAGGTGGGCAATAGCTTGTTAAACCACCAGCACACAGTTACTTTTGTCCATGTCAGAGCCTTAGGTATAAAAGCATTCATTTCCAAATTTGAGATGGAGAATTCTAGCATCTGATTCTCATAGAATCATAGCGGTTAGGGTTGGCAGGGACCTTAAAGATAATCTAGTTTCTGCTTCCCTGCCATGGGCAGGGACACTTTCCATTAGACCAGGTTGCTCAGGGACCAAGCCAGTACTTCCAGAGGTGGGGCATCCAGCACTTTTCTAGGTAAATTGTTCCAGTGCCTCAACATCCTCATAACGAACAATTTCTTGTACCTAACATAAATTTAAATTCTTTCAGTTTGAAGCCACTACCCCTCGTCCTATCACTACAGGCCCTTGTAAGAAGTCCCCCTCCAGCTTTCTTTCAGGGCCCCTTTAGGCACCTGAAGGCTACTATAGGATTTTGTTGGAGCCCTCTCTTCTTCGGGCTGAACAGCCCCAACTCTGTATGCACAGGAGATGTCCTCCAGCCCTCTAGCTGTCATTTTTGGCCCTCATCTGTACTTTTTCTACATCTTTTTATATTTGGAACTCCAGAGTTGAACTCAGTAGTCCGGGTGAGGTCTCAGGACAGTGGAGTAGAGGAGAAGATTTCACCTCCTTTAACCCACTGGCCACACTTCTTTTTAATGCAGCCCAGAATATGGTTGGCTTTCTGGACTGCAAGTTCTCATTGCTGAGTCATGTTGATCTTGTCGTCCTTCAAGACCTCTTTCTCCTCAAGGCTGCTCTCAATCCATTCTCTGCCCAGCCTGTACTTGTGCTTGGGATTGCCCCGACCCATGTACAAGACCTTATGCTTGACCTTGTTGATCTTCACGAGGTTCGCATAGACCCACATCCCTTCCCCCCAACATTCTGATTACACAAAAGAGCTTTGTGTGGTTTGCAAACTTGCTGAGGGTGCATCTGATCCCTCTGATGATGCTAAGGTAGAAGTTTGCCATTAAATGAGCTTAAGCTATTGGACAGTGTTTGATAATATTTATTCGTTTCCTTTTAAAGCAGGAATCCTGATTAATTATTTACTTTAAGTCAGTAATAAATAAAGGCACATAGATTTTTGGGGAACCCGGGGATAGTGGAATACAGGGAGAAAGGTCACAAACTTTTGGTATTGGATGCAGGACAAAATAGACTTAAAGTGGATGTGAAAGTCTATGTATTGGAACATGAGTAATACAGTGAAAACTTTTTAAGGTAGGCTGATTAAGCTTTGATGTGATGGGGTTACTTCTTTATTGGCGATTTATAAATCAAGGGGTTGCTTAAAAAAATGATGTAATCCAAAGTCCTGGATTGACCCCAGGTGGCTGCCTTGCCTACCAAAGCTGCTCTATCAGTCCTCCTCTTCAGGTGCACAGGGGAAAGAATATAATAAAAGGCTTATGGGTCAGGGTAAGGACAGAGCGAGATCACTCACCAATTACTGCCACAGGCAAAGTAGACTAAACATGGGGGAAAATAAACTGAATTTATTACCTACCAAATCCAGTAGGATAATGAGAAATAAAAACTGAATCTGAAAGACACCTTCCACTCACCAGTCCTTTCTTCTTGGGCTTAACATCATCCCTGAATTCTCTTCCTCCTCCACATAAGCGACATATGGGAACAGGAAATGGTGGCTGGGGTCAGTTCATTGCACATTGTCTCTGCCTCACCTTTCTCACTAAGGAAAGGACTCCTCACACCCTTTCCCCGCTCTGGAAGCCACCACTGTAGGTTCTCCATTACCAAAACCTGGCCATGCAAACCCAATACATGTAATCAAGACAAAAACTGATTCTATATATGCAGAGTTTTGGGACATTAAAATATAATTAATTAGCAGTCATTATACAGTAATGAGTGTTTGTCAGTCGAGGTTTTTAGAAATGATTTGTTTGTTTACACACCATTCTGCAGCATGCTTTGTAAGCACCCAAGATGGACATCTATATTAGGAATGTCCATGGAGTATGCTTGTACCCTACTGTGTGCTTATGCTTTTGCAGTGTGTCTCTCTGCTTGTCAGTTCCTCTCAGTGCTCTTCGTATTTCAAAGAGACATCTAAAAGTAGAAAGGAGGGCAGAAGGGGGTTGTGCATTTTGAAAATATGTCTTTAAATTCTTCAGTTTAGCAGAAAGTAACTTTGCATTATTAATCAAAGGTTTGTACATGTTTACTTGTACTTAATGGTTCACATCGCCTACAGCATGGCCATGTTAACCAGTAGTTTTAAAGTTCAGAGAAAGAAAAGTCTCTAAACAGTAAAACATAATTTCTTAGAAGTCTGAACCCTGGATGTCTGAAATTACATCTGCCCTAGCAAAGCAGAACACACAGCCAGAAGATTCTGAACAATTCTCTTACAATACCTGTGGATTTCTGGAAACCAGGAGGGCTCTAAAATCGAGGTTACATAAGACTCATAAAAAGATGAAAGCAATTTTAAAGCTAAAGTCTATATGTTAGGGAACACATAGTGCTGTAGAATTTCTAGGAATACAGGAAAGTATCATCTCAGGTATTCCAGGAGGACAAATTTCTCAGGATTCACAGAAACAGGTGGTAGTTCTTTGTTTAGCTTGTTTGTGTGTTTGTTTTTCTTGTAAATGTCTGACTTTTAAAAAAATGTCGACAGTTCCAGATTTGAGATAAATTTTCTGTTACTGAAGAAAAGAAATAAGAGGTAGGTACCATGTTCACTGACTTAGTGAGGCTTAGTGCTCAGTGAGGATTATGGTCAACTGTTGCTGTGAGGATATCAGCAATACTGGAGGCAGAGTTTTTCCTTTTAAGTATGACTGTTTGGTCAACAGGCATTGTTTCTAATCTGGGTGCCATGCTCCTTACACAGATATGCCTTCACAGTCCTTGGGATTTGGAAAGTGGCTTTCTGCAGGGTAATGAAAATGGTAAGGCACATATGATGGAGATAAGAAGAAGCCAGGCTTGCTGCAAAGATCCTCTGGCATAGTTAAGCCAATGTAAATTGGATGTCTCTTAAAATAGGTCTGCTCTTCCCTGTTTCAGACATAGAGAAGAGATGAAAACATTACTTATGGAAGAGTGACGCTATATTAAGAGAGAGGCACTGCCACAGGAAAAAAAGTTTAAAATAAAAAGTCATGAAGAGATCATGTAATCAGAACTGATCTGACCTTTTTTCTTTCCTGCTTCTTAAAATGTGAATGAAAAGGATATTATCCAAAATAAATATAAAATAAAGTAAGTCTCTTTCACCGGTAATCTAAGTGAAGATAAACAGGACAAGGGAAAATGTGAGCACATTTTGAAGAGTTGTGTGGCATACACCTAGAAAGCAAACATAGACTTGAAAGAAAAGAGACATTTGCTAAAGGGAAAGTTCCCAAAGCTGTATATGTCATAATAGCTTTATGCAGCTAAACAGCTTTTCAAATACTTTATTTATAGATTAAAAGTGTGGGGGTTTCAGTCTGTACATTTGCTCTACAGGCTGTCTCCTCATACAGTCCAGCAATCCATCATACAACAGTCTGGTGAACACACATCATCTCAGCAGAAATTGGTAGAACAACAGGCCGTGATAAAGAAGTAATTATCAGAAATTAGTGTTAAAAGTTAGCCAGTCCTGCTCTAGGAGTCACATTTTATTGCTTTGAAAATGTCAAAGATTACTTGACAGTAATATTTACCATAATGTTAAAAACATGGGAAATAAGTGTAATTCTACTTATTTCTTTCGTGTAGGACAAAAGCCCCTTGAAAATTAATATTTGGAGATATGCTGCTGCTGATTTTAAAGAGCTATACAGCATTAGTCTGCTTTTATTTAATGCTTCCCTAACATGGTAGATACATTTTCTTTGCTACTACAGATGTTAATCTTTGTTCTAACAAAATTTTCCCACCTGATCAGCATTCTCTCTTTTAAAACTAAACCAAAGTTCTTAGATTTTTGGTCAATCTCCATAAATTTAGATTTTATTTATGACCATTCTAAACAAAAAGCTACACTGGAAACTGGTAAATGCATTTTCAGTGCCTCATAGAAAAGAACTGTTCTTTCCTTTAGTTATG
Organism: Falcunculus frontatus; assembly: GCA_013398115.1. Lineage (NCBI taxonomy): Eukaryota > Metazoa > Chordata > Aves > Passeriformes > Falcunculus > Falcunculus frontatus. The sequence continues at coordinate 53,115 of VZRV01004136.1, read as the reverse complement.
AAGTTTGAATTTTAATCTCAATCCATATGAAATTTATTTTTCATTATTAAAAGCTAAAATGCCTATAATGATATATACAAAAATTATGAACAGTTATTTAAATATTTCTATAAAAAAGATTTAGTGTTAAAAAAATCCTTCTTTGACAGCAAATAGCTTAGTTAACAACAATAAGACAAGCTTGATATGTAGCTAAAGAGAAATCTTTTATATTTGACTATCTTCTTAAAGTAATCAGAAGCACCAGTTATTTATTAATCACTGTAAGAACATAAAACTGTTCTACCAGTTCCAGGAGTGGGCAGAATTAGACCTAGGGAAAATCAATTACATTAAAAAAAAAAAATAGGCATATGGCAATGCACCTTGACAATAATCCCCGAATTCCCACTGCTTTGCAGTCGCGACCTTGCTGAATCAGAGATCATAGCATAGCTGTTATGAACAGCCATTTCTATTCCTAAAGTTTAAGCAGCTGCCAGGTAGAAATTTGCTTGCGACTTCTGAGCCCTGTTCTGTTTGTGGGAGGAAAAAAACATGTGCTGAGCAGATTTTCTTAAACTCAATTCTTTTACCTACCAGGTCATAATTCAGTCTCGGAGTTTGACTCCTTCTTTTAAAACTGAATCTGTAAAAATTTAAATATTTCTAATCTGTTTCAGGTGTTAAAGTTTGTGAACTCTAGCCTAATGCCTTGGGAGGTAATTGAAGATAGAGTTGATCTGAAAGTCCTATTAAATAACAGAGAAAGAAAATGAAGAAAAACATCTATTCTCCTGAGCTTGCTCACATGTAAAAATAGAATGTGTGCATGTGTAAATACAAAAGTCAATCCACTATTACATTAATTAATTAAAATTTACATGTATATATATAAGAGCAGCTAAAAGTCCACTTCTTCTTTTGTATTAGTGTGTGTTATGTGAACCGTGGATATTTAGCAGCCACTCGAGTAACAACTTCCAAAAAAGAAGACTCTACTAACAAATTAAATCTTCACTGCTGCTGTAGGAAAACCTGCAGTAATAGGTTTCAGAAACCAAGGGTGTTTCACTGTGGGTGTTAAAAAACTTTAATGACAGAATTATTTGAAAATAATCCCTTTACGGTTTTTTGAGTAATTGGAGGCATTTTTACTATTTGCCAGTCTAGTTTTAAAGTTCAGGTGGTCAAATCAGGAAAAGCTACGGGCTCCAGACAGGTTTTCCTGGCTTTCTCATCTTTCCTTTGCAAAATTAAGATGAACTGTGCTACAGAGCATTACTGAGTGAAGGAGAAAAAGAATCCCAACTATGCAGTAATGCAGTTCTTCCCTGAAATGGGACACTGTCCCTTGAGCAGTTTTCACACATTTACAAGCTTTATTTGGTTCCCAGTTACAGATGAAACATACTAATTTTCTTAATATATACGGAAGTCTTGCCATAATATTTCTTATATACCAGTTAATTTGTGGCAGTATTGTATGTGAGTGTGTATTTTTAATTTTTTTAAATTTTATTTATTCTCAGAGGAAAGAAACAAAATAGATGTAGATCAAAACCAGAAAGCTCTAATTTTTCCCCCCCACTAACTTGAGAGACTGAGTGCTTTGACACAGTTGAGAGGAATTTCACTTGAAAGAGTAATTGTTAACCTATCTACTCTTGTATATGTACACTGACATGATTATAGCTCTATTTTCATGCTGAATAGGAGGTTGCAAAAGGAATTTTTTAGCATTATTTTATGATGTTGGAGAATGGGGCATGATGTTAAAAACAGTGATACAATACCAGGATTTTAATTGCAACTTGTGTTCTGTTTTCTTTTTCTGTTTTTCAGATAGTTGTTGCTTGGGAATTGTTTTGGCTGGTGAATCCCAAATGTCCTTTGAGTATAATGCTTTGTGTACTGCATTCGATTATATGGACACAAGTTGCACTAGATTAAAAGTAAGCCTTATAACTAAAAGCCTTGGTCTTCTAATACCTCAGTCAATTGGTGTTGTCTCTATTAAACTCCTTATCGATCTCTTAGATCAGAGAGCTTTTTGAAGTACCTTGGAATTGTTTAAAAAATTCTTGAAGTGAATGGGTAGCCTTTTGTAATTAAGAAAAGAAACCTAGTTAAACCTCTTGCTACAACATTCAAACTACCTTAAAATCTTTATTTACAAAATCAATCATTGCACACTAAAAATCCGGTCTAACTTATAGACTTACTTGAGTACATTTAAAGTATGAAACCTCTGAGATTCACATATAGAATGTGTATTCATCTGTCTTAATACCTACAGTAACAGTAGTGGAGTTAACGTAAAAATCGTTAGAGCAGAAACTTCTTTCTTTAGCTTGTTTTTCATCATCTGGATTTAGTTTTAACAGTTAAAGGAAAGAAAAGACACCTGAGTAAGAGTAAACAGTAGAAAGCTACTTGATACTCACAGTTCTTGTCCTAATTTCCAACACAAAACCATGAACTATGTTGCAGAGATGTTAAAGATTTTTCTGTCAAAAAACCACGTGCTGTTATTTGCAAGATATAGCTTTATTTTCTACCTATAAATACTGTTACCTGACACCTTTCTCATGAAGATTATTTTCTCTTCCATTTGTATGGTTTTTTGTGGCAGGTGACTGGCATCTTCAGAAAATTACTGGAATCTTATTCTCTTTCAAATGAAAATTTTCTTTAAACTTTTTGAATATGCATGCTGATTTTAAAGAAAAACTGATATAAGTGGAAGAATTTTGGTGAACAATAGTGCTTTTGCATTTAAAAAAGTCTAGTTTTTTCTGCCTCTGTTAAGAGGCATGATACAAAAGTGTTTAATACATATATTTAACTGCTGTACCACAAGCAAATATTGTTTAGGAAATCTGGGTCCAAATCAAAGCCAAAAATCAACTAGGATATGTGAAAGCACAGATTTATATAGTAATCTCTTATGTGAATATGTCAGTAAGAAAAAAATGTAAAAGTTTTATTCTTTAATTATGCACAAGTATAGAAATCAAAACTTTAAAAAAAAGTGTGTGTAAAAGGAACAGATACAGTATATGTTTTATATTCTATATTTTGTAATGAAGAGAGAAAAGTAAAGGGTCAAAATATTCAGATTTCCACTGGTGTTATCCTCAGTGTGTATACTAAAGGAATTTAATTTTTGATATCTAGTCAGAAAGCAAACATAACATTGCTTTACAGAACACAGAGTTCATGACTGGACAGTCAACAGGCTGCCAATTCACAACCAAAAAATCTGTGAATATTAAGATAATTTATAATTAAAAATTATGCTATATCCACTTTCACATTGAATCAGCATAACTTATTAAATACATAATAAAATGCATTTGTCTAGTCATTGTAGATATAGTACTTGATTAATAAATAAATAAGCTAAAGTATCATATTTTTAAACAAGTAAGTTACTTTTGAACTATGCTAAAAGTCATTTTATACTTGTTTCTTGTTAAGAGGCCTGAAATAGAATTTAAAATTATAAAAAGAAAAAAAGAAATTCAGCTTATTGAAATATAGCTAGACTGAAAAAAAGTTTCCTTGTGCTTCCTTAGGAAAAGAGCAAAAACCACATTATATACAAGCCAAGAAAGCCTATTTATAATAAACTACTCAGTACTTTCAGAAAATTCAGAGAAAGGGTGGCAGGACCTATATGGGCATTAGTGGGAATCTAGAGCTGAAAGACAATGAAAAAGAGCTGACTAAGTCTAGAATTGTAGAAATAGAAGTTCTTCGGAAGGAAAAAAAAACATGACTGAAGCAGACTCAGATGACATAAACTGCAGGATAAACACAAGTTCTCTAGTTCTTCTTATAAAACCTGGCTGAGAAACTTAAGTAGATTACTAGAGGGCCCAGCTCCACTTTTTTTTTAATACAGCATTATGTTGTATATATGTATTATATATTATATATAATAGGCATATATATAATTTTCAATTTCCTCAAAGGCAGTATATATATTATATCTCATGACTTTGAGAACTGAATCTAAAATATTTAGTTCTGTCTTTAAAACTACTGTATATAATTCCTTTGGACAGAAATAAAGTCTGTGCTACCTGTGGTGCTTTCTAATACAATAGTTAACAATTATTTCCACACATTACATTTTAAAAAACAGATAGTTAAACATCTATTTTGTTTTCCGTAAGTTTATATGTACCTTCCTGCATCATGTCAAAAGTCTAAGTACAAAATCTTTACAGTGTGATTACTAACAAGTTTGTCTTTTCTATAACAACTTCTAACAGATAGGAACTTAAAATAAGAATATTATTTTTCAGATACTTGTTTTTCTAGTTATTGTTATTTGGAATACTTTACAGGTTTGGTTTTTTTAAAGAATTAACATGCAATATAAAAATGAAATTAAATTTGATAAAATATGTCATTTGAAATGTTTAATACTATTATAAGTTAACTCCCTCTAAGGGCTTAGATAAATATTATTTTTGTTACATTAACAGGTTTATTCTAAGAACTAGCAAAGATATGAAAACAATGAAGGAAGCAAGAATATTACAGAGCTGTGGCTCATATATGCACAGAGAAAACACAAAAGGCTAAAACTCAGTTCAAAGTTGAAACTGGCCAGTGTTGTGTCAGACAAGAAATTCTTTTGTCTTTGTAGCCATTGTGAGTAGAACTTTTTTTTCCACATTATTTTTCCACAAACCTTAAATTGTTTTAAATCAAGCTAAGAGTTACACTAAAGACACACAAAGAGGTCTCACCTTCCAGAAGTAAAAGATTTGAATAACATCTTTATCTCATTTATGAGTAATCTCAAGTAGGCCATAGACATCATTAGAAATTTTATAATTGTGAATGGAACATTAACAACTGAAAAATGAAAGAAATTCCATTATTTGAAGATATTGAAGTATTACAGATTTTATGCTTAAATAAACACTAGTTCCTATAGTATGCAATCTTTTCTGATAATATTATTTCATATTTTACATCAGCACAGAATGTTTACAATTTATAGAAGGGATGGAGAGTTTATGCCTTTAGTAGGTGCAATGAAAATAAACACAACCAACTACAATTTCAGAGTATACTTTACTTATGTCAAAAGTTCTTTGCTTATAAAGAGACCTTAATCAGGTATTTATTATGTTGCCAGGATTTCAGTGTATGTTCCATCATTTCAGCAAACAGTTTTATTGGATTAAATATTTTATGAGTAATACGTTTGCAATAAAAAATAGTACAATCATTCATGTACTTATATAATTACTTCCAGTAACCTAAAGTAAATTCTATAATCATGATTAATACTGATTAGGCAAAGTTATTGGTATTACTTGATTATATGGAAAAGTTGAAACAAATGGATTTGATTTTGTAAAACGCAGTCCTCCATTAGTCACGGTACTATTTGTTTTGGTATTATTATTATAATTGTTATTATTACTACCACTTCTACTACTACTACTACTATTTTCTGGTTTAAACCTGTTAGAATAGAAGTTAAATTCACTTCAAACCAAACTAAAACACAACAAGAACAAGTGGAAAAAACATTCCACTCAAAAAAACCACTACCCCACCCAACATATGACTCTATCTGTATATGTTCATGTAAAAAATCATTAATTTGCTCAAATTCTTGAATATCATCCTGCTATACATTAGCATTAAAGTAGCAATTAAATGACACATTGATCTTTGCTTATTTTTCAGAAGTACTGAAAACTTTTGAACACTATATTCACACCAGATAATACGAATGTACATGAGTATTAAAGATGGTTGGGAATTTCACATGGAATATTCCCCACACTGGTTAAGAAATACAAGAATTTAGAATTTTTCTGAAACAGCTAAAGCTTTGTCTGGGAGCACTTTAGATAAGTGTAAACGCTACTGGCAGTATATAGCAGATCTGTTCACCAATGTAGAAGTAGTAGAAAATGTCATTTTATGTGCTAAACTTTTCTAACAAGTCCCTAGATTATTTGCAATGAGTGACTGTTTATTTCTCTGTCAGTTCTAATAAGCTGGAGGCTTTGGATTTATTTTGTGTATTGTCTACTTTCATCTTGTTTTACCTACTTTTAAGTCCTTGAATCATATTATTCCAGTGTTATAAAGATGAATAGTTTCCAAGTTTCATCACTATTTGCAGAAAGAAAATAGTGATGATGATGTTCTTTGCAAAAGCTCTTTGAAATCTGAGTTCTCAAAATATCAGCAGATATTTTGCATTAGTAATATTAATATATTTGTGTATATTGTATTTTTTATCACAAAATATTCTGTTGGAAATACAATTTTTTGGACTACTCATATTTTATTTCTTCAAAATTAGTAAACCCCTGGCTTTGCGGATGATCAAAAACTATCTCCTATTTCCATTCTCTCATGTGAAATGGTAACACTTTTCTGCTAAGCATAACAATGTCAATGAAGATTATTAAGGGGGAAAGCCCTGCATCTTGTGTTTATTTCGGAGTTTTTAATCACAGAGCATCAAAATGTGCATAAAAGAATATTTTCTTCAAGCACTGCCTTATACAGTGAAGCTATTTGTAAGGTTTTTTTGATACAGACACACTATAAAACCGTCCCTTATATTATGGTCTGACTACACGTGAATGTCAGATTGAATAGTCGTGTATGTAATGCAAACAACCCCATTTGACAGCTGTGAGTTTAATATGCTGCAAACAACTGTGTCTTTGGCAGTATCAATATGCTATTAATTATTAAAACATGCCTATGCTTCTAGTCTTCAGTGAATTTCAATTTAGGATGATGAGAGATTACTGAATATTCTAACAGATGATTTTCAGGGAAAGTGATTAAATCTTTTTTGAAACAATTACAATGAAATCGCCCACTTGTGAATGGAACATCAGAGTCATTCTTACCTGCTTAGTTAGAAGTTAAATCTTTGTGAAAATGAAAGCTATAGTAAAAAAGCTTACCAATCATTCACTATATAAATCAAAAGTGGTGAAAAAATTAATAAAGGAAAAGTTGCCATCAATTTTCTTTTGTACTATGCTAATTAGGAATTAAACAAGATGCCTGAAGATCTAAGTATTTGTGTAATGAATATACTAACAATTTTATATTAAGAATCCAGGAGTCTGCAAAAAGTGGGAAAAAAATAAAATTAGGCAGATGACTACAGACAATGGTATTCCAATATGCAAGAGAAAAAGAAGAAGAAATTGTATGAAGCTATATTTTACTCTAAATGAGAAGTCATTAAACTTCTTTTCCGTTTCTATTTTTATGTGTATGGAATGCTTTTTAATTAACAGACATTATGAATACAATATATTTAACAGATGTAGTTTCTAGAGAATCAATTTGTCTCATATTAAAAGAAAATTCTACCATCTGAGATAGAAATAGAATCATTCTGTTCCATACAGCAATTTATCTTCAGAGCAGCTGCACATCTATAGTCCTTGAGAGAAGAGCATCCTCAATGTCATAGAAGCAACCAACTGAACTTTCTTTTCAAATCAACCTGATCCTGGACAGGTTAAAACAGAATGAGGCAGCCAATCCTTGCACAAGTGAGCATGAAATGCCTCTGTTCTTCCAGTTTATGGATGTGGCACCAGCAATAATTGTCTTCAATGGTAATACTTCAATTTGTAAGCAGTAGTCACACAGTCAACATTTTGCCTTTTTATATTGTCTGAGGTCTTACAGTGATCCAGTCTGATGGAACAAGTTCACAATTACTAGGAAAATTTTTTCTTGGTATTTGTATCACAATAGTGTTTGAAGCTTCCAGTCATGAACCAGCCCAAATGAAAAAAAGTAAACAGACAGGTAGGCCTTTCCACAAAGAGCTCATGACTGAGAGATCATTTGAACAATTCACAGAGATAAACAAAGGCCTAACTTGAACACAGCTGTTTTCACCTACAATGACTACTCATAAAAGGTAGACAAAAAAAAAAGATTGGAAGATGCCTTTCAAGTTGACACGGAAATGTTTTCTCAGTTTTTTTCATCCCCTGACACAGGCTGTTTCCTTTGAGTCAATTATAGAGCAAAGAGGAAATTTGAGCAGGCTGTAGAGAGGATTTTTTTACAGTGGGCTCTGAGGTCAGATCCCTTTTGCTGAATGTGCTTCACAAATTCCAGAGAAGATACTTCTCCCACTTTAACAAATGTGATTCGTGTTGGTCCTTAGTATTTTGGGATATGAAGTCAAGGTGGAAGAGCTAGGCAAGAAGGTAAGAACATCAAGAAGTTTGCAAACATGCAAGAGCTTCAATGAAGCAAAAGTTGAAAGATGAGTAACACGTACAGATATTGAGTGCTAAAGTCTATGGTAGACATTCTGATTCTGTTTAATCAATCCAGCTTTAACAAGTGGGTTATGTAATTCATTGGCATCTATCTGAGATACTGATCGTTTCAATTCTCATGTGTTTATATTTAAAATATGATATATTAACATAAAGTATATAATACCTTATGTATAAGAACAAATATGTTCACCCTTAAAGAAATCTAAAACAATAGACTGTTGATAGGTCTAATCTTAGCATTGCCATCTGCTTTGCAAATGCTAGCTAATTAAAACCCATTTACACCCAGGTGAAATCTTTCTACTTGGTAATTTATCTAATATAAAAATACATATTCTGTACCCAAAACCCCTTCACATATAACTCTGGTAAATTAAGATTTTACATTGCATTTTCTATACAATATTTTATACAAGAAAGCCACACAACTAACTGGAAGAAATACCTGATATTTTGTCTATGAAAATGTTGAGATCATTCTCAAATATACAGTGAATAAAGTATTTGTAGCTTATTTTCTGTGTGACAACACTCTCTCTTCAGGGGCCTTGGAAGCTTTTCAGCTCTTTCCTAGAATTTTTATGTGACACATCAGATGTCTTAACATTACTGGGTTTTTCACTTAAGTAACAATTCAATTCTAATAAGCAGTCATAAGTAGACCTGTAACGTGATGCTATATTAAATATATGAAATATTATATAAAATATCTCTGATGTAATCTAAAAAAGCTGTTTATTAAAGTAGAAACAGATATTTTTTTCTATTTTAAAAAGGAAACATTTTTCTTTCCAAAAGAAAAACCCTACACAATGTTTTACTAGATTTATCTGTGTCTGAAGTACACTACTTTAAATTAAAAGTGTGTTCCATGCATTTCAGAAGAGAAATTACCTCTTGATCTCATGGGCAATGATAATCCTGCATGGATTTCGTACCACGTTTTACTGGGGAAAGAATATGAACTAGTCTTATATGTAAAGTTGCTCTCTCAATGGCTTATGGTTAGTCAGTTTTGTGACTTCAACTGATTGTCATTATTTAGTTTGCAAAATTAGAGACCTGGCAACTCTTTTACATAATTTTCTATATATTCAGTAACATAATCTAATATCAAAATGTCTGATACCTAACATTCAAGGAGAAATTAAGAAGATAGAAAAGTGACTTTGCATTTATAACTTCATATTTGGGAGAATAGATTCCTTGTTTAAATATCATTTTAAAATACTTTCATGAAAAAGACTACAAAAAGGTTAAGAACAGTTACTATTAGCCAATCAAAACCATTTTGAGCCTTTTGTGTTTTGAGTTTGTCCGGGAGACCTTTGATCATCCACACAAGGCTCCTGATGTTTTGTCCTCTTTGTTGAAATGCACTTCTTCTGAGCTTGGAGTGGGTTAACCTTGAATATTAACCATCTTTCTTGAGCCCTCCTTTCCTTTGGGGCTTTATCCCATGGTACTCTACCAAGCAGATCCCTTAAGAGGCCCAAGTCTGCTCTCCTCAAGTCCAGGCTAGAGCTTGCTGTTCACTCTCCTCCCTGCCCTAAGGATCTTGGACTCCACCATTTCTTGGTCACTGCAGCCTGGGCTGCCCTTGAGCCTCACATTCCCCCCCAGACCCTCCCTGTTGGTGAGAGCAAGGTCCAGGAGAGTGTCTTTATGCCAAAGCAGCAGCAAAGTAGCTCCAGGTTCTGGTTCTTACTCCCAAATGCAAGTTTTATATCTGATGCCTAATTAATCAACAGTCCCTTGAGCAAGGACTCCTGTTTCTTTTGAAACTCTGGCTGATTTCCAGGTAAGTAATTAAAAACAATAAAAGCAGAAAGCACTAGTGGACAATGAGTTTCCAATATGGTAATTTAAATAATGTGTTTGTTCATCTTCTTTTAAAAAATTCTTTATATACAAAATAAACAGGTGAAATCTATGTCATGTAATAAAGGAAAACCCATGCTGTAATATGAACTAGAAGCACAGTAATATTTAACTGAAAGCTATCTAGCTTCTTGGGAAATGCATAATAGAATAGTCAGGAAGTAAAAACACCAAGAGAAAAACAACATGTAGCAGCAAAATGATCACTCTCTACCTATCTTTTATTTAAAAGATTGATCCAAAAAGTGAAGTGGAAAGAACTAAATAAAGTAGAAGAGGCTCAAAGTTGGTTTACAAGCTGATTATCATAAATAAATGATATCACCAATGTTTCAGGTTTTGTTCACAATTTTCTGTTGAATGATACTAAATATGGCTTTGTTATACTCTCTCCTATCCTGATTAGAACTTCTCTAGTTCATCAGCTGATCAGACATGACTTGAGAAAATTACCAATAAAGGGAGAATTCCCTTTTCTGATTACTGTTTGTGCTATCATTTTTTACTTTTTAAGCCAATTTAACTTTTTAAACTAATTTAGTTGCAGCCAAACCGAAAGACATTGAAGTAGGGAAAAAGGTACATGCAAAGGTAAAGCATTCATATGACTTTTAAGGGTATTTTTGTTTCTAAAAAAAGAGCTACAATGTTTCTCAAAATAATTTGGCTCCTAAATGTCTATAGATTTTTTCCATATTCAGGTTCTGGTACAAGCATTACACCTGTGGCAATGCTGTGGATACCCAGTACATCATCATATTTAATGGTCATGTTCAGTCTTTATTAATAAAAGAATAAGGACTCTCCCTTACGTGGACAAAGGGAGTTTCATACATTTCCATACATTTTCGAAGAAAAAATACATTCAGGTTGTAAGACATGTAATTTCAGTGTAGTTATTTTATACCAAAATCATTACTAAGACACGTAATTACCAAAATCATTACTAAATATATCATCTATATATCTAATATGGAACATAGCTACATTATAAAGAGAAAAATAAAACCAAAAACTAAACGCATTCAAATGTGCTAGTTCAAAATTATAGTTGAATAGTGTATTGATTTATCACATGAATGCATAAATTTATATACATACACTAATGATTGTATTTTTCTTGGAGTACTGTCTTTGCCAGTTTTTTAAAGTTACACTCTATATTTCACTAAAATGAAAACATTCTGGATTTTAATTTTGGTAGTAATCAATACATTATTACTTATTTTCATAATTTCAGTGTTTAACACACTTATCTATGCTATGAATTTGGGGGTTTTGCTACACATACCTACATCTGCACGCATAGGTAGAACTAGATGTTAACCTATGTTGCTTTTAAACTATTCGTTAATGTCAATTGGTATTACAGTTTCTTACTTTCTACTGTTCCCGCTACAGATGACAGCAAGAAAAAGAATCTTCATTTTTTTTTCATCTTTCTTGTGCTTTCTGTGCTCTACTGTTATTGCATTAATAAGCATTACCTGGGGCCAAACTGTCCAAACCACCAAAACCAGTTTGAAGTCTGCAGGGCTGTAAAAGTTTTACATACTTCTGTGAATGCAATAGGACATGAAAAATTTGGTGCCCTGCCATTTTGACAAAGATTAACAGGAACAGAAGATGGCTTGGCATGAATCCATTTTGTGACAAAAATTGCCATGAGAATACAAAATAGCACAATATTAATTCATTTTCATGAAAATGATGGTAATGAAAATGAGAAATGGCATCAGCTAAATCCATTTTCATTACTCTGTTATGATTGCAATCTTGTAGCTCTCAGCTAGTGGGCTGAGTGAAGAGATCTATATTTTAACCACACTTTTAATGTCTTTGATGAGAATCTCCTTGCCATTATACACCATTTCACTCCATGCTTTGAATTCTTGCTTTAAAAAGATTTCAGGTATCTAAACTTGACAGCATATTTTTTAATGATCCTTAAACACAGTTCATAGAAAGCGAAGTCATGGAGCTCTGAAGAAACTGGCATTTCATGACCCGATTTGTGAAAATGCAGAAAGCCCCATATTTGTGATAAGTTTATGTAAAAATGCCAAAGCAGGACATAGAACTGTAAACGCTCAGATCAAACTGGTTTTCCTTTAAAAAAATTAACTGCATTATTTGGATTTCATCAAATTTAAAAGAATTGTGTTACAAGTTAAAAGATTATTTATTACCATCAAATTTCCAAGTTTATTCACATGGAATTATTTTTAATTTCTTTTTTTTCCCCGGACTAAGCATAGAAATATTTTCTCATTACTGTAATATTTGACTTTGCTTGGTGTGAATTAGGAAGAAACAAGTCAATACATGACATTGCTAACAATAAACCTATTGTTAAGTTCTTGGATATTAACACAGAGAAATTTAAAATATATACAACTTAATATCCAGAAAGACCACTCAAAATAAATCTCGAAAGAAACACATCCTAATTTTAACTATCCTACTTATTAACTCTATTTTTTTCCACCAGCTCGTTTTGCACAGTAAGATTGCTTTGCCTGTACCAATAGTTCTACTTAAACTTACGTCAGCATTTGGTTTAAGAATATAATCATAATAATCATGGAATTATTATTTGTAAAATAAAAATACTAGCAAAAGGTAATTATCAATTTGTATGCATGTCCCACTCTTTAATATACTCACACCTGGCACATTTTTAGCTTTACACTTTTTGTGCTTGCATTTTTGCAAAGCTTAACCAACTCTCTCTGCTTTGAGTTTCCAAGCACCATGGAACCTGATGCTCTGAGAACAGGATTGACTATACTCTATAAATGCAGCCCATTGTTTCAACAGAAAAAACTGAGTAGTCTAGCAGATGCACAGCTAATGTGAGCATTCCAGCTGGAACTTCGACATTCCAGTTTTTTGGCTTTTTGAATGAGCTTCCCTTTGTGTTCATGATCCCTTGGATTTCCCCTTCTGTCACTGCAGGACAATCTCTGTAAATGAAAAGTCCAGGCTTTTCAAATTCTTTCTTTGATATTTTGTAAATAGAGGGGACAAAGTGCCTGACTATCAAATTGCCTCAGCAAATAAAATCTTGTTTGTGATTACGGCTAATAAATGCCTTCCAAATACAGGGTAGAGACCTATGATACTCTCTTTTCACTGTTCTCCCCAAAACATCAAGAAATTTGGTGACCAAAAGCTCTTGATAAAGTGGTAACAAGAACTTTCTGCCATGATAGCGTATCACAAGCCTTCCTGAGACCAGGTGACACAAAACTGAGGCAGGTGTGTTGCAACCTGGCCATCTCCTGCAGCTCCTTTCTGTCTGGCCTATTGAATGCAAACTGACCAACATGAAAGTCAACTTAAAAAGCAGGACAATAGATGTCAGCCAAAGACCTGTGTGGAAGGTTTTTCTATCATGCATTAAGCTTGTGAAAACACAAACACCTTAAAGTTTTAGAATACAATTTTTTTCAGAAAAAAGGTATTTACTGCAGTTGCAGTCTGGATCCATATGCTCTTCTAACATCTGCTTCCTTTTTTATAAAAATAATTTATGCAAGTTATATTCTTAAAAGGCAAAAACAGTATAAGTCATTGCACTATATATCCCTGTCTTTTCGTGTGTCTGAATTTAACTTTTTTTCTTTATCATAGTTTCTGTGAGCTATGGATCATTTTATCAGTCAGATTTTTTTATTAGTCTGAGTGCTGTCTGCCTTTTCTGCAGTTGAAAGCAGTGGTACATTTGCATCAAAAACTAAATATAGAAAAACAGGAAAAATGCACAACTTTTAAAGTGATTTCACATAATTTATTGCCTATGCAGTTCTTCAGAGTTCTCATGACAAAAAACCTAATAAAAATAAAACCTAGCTTGTTAGTCTACTCATTTCTCAAATACATGATAAAAGTAACTACAATCTAAGAATGATTAACACAGTGCATTTTTGAATTAATCTTTTAGTCTTGCCTTGTCCCATACACTTTATCCTACAACATTAAATCTGACTTTTCATCCTGAAATCCTAATACCGTTCATGACTGACCCATTATCTTCAAAGTGTAATCACCGTTACTCTTCTTTTTTCCTCATTGCAGTTTCTAAGTTTTAAAGCAAAAGAAAGCAGATAAACTCTATTAATTCAGAATGGTATTAAGCAATAGCTCTGCTGAGTACTTCATATCATCTGAGCAATTATCTATTTTTCAAAAGAAGGTTGTTCCATCTTCACTTGAAAAGTAGTGTACACATTCAGTTGCAGTGACTTATCAAGCAAGACTAAAATTCTAATACATTATATAATGCCCATTTCAAACTTTTATTCAAAAAGACCCTTGAAATATTAGCTACATTGGCCTTTGTCTCTTTTCTTATCCATGGAGTCTTGCGCCATGTCTAGCTGTCTATCTGCTTAAAGATGTCAGGATGCTGCCTCATACGAGCTAGCCGATACAGTTCCCCTAATGAACAAAATGATCTCTCCAGGCAGTGACATCAGACACTGTCTTCAAGGTGATTCAGGCTTTTATGAAGAGTTAGTGCTATAAAATTGCATATATCGTTTCTTGAAAGTCATATCTAGGGCACTGTTTGAAGAGAGCTGTGCCAGTGTAGACAGCAGGGAATAACAGCACTCAAATCTCAACGTAGTTAAAATAGAACTACTTGAACCAAGAGAAAGCTGAGTGGTCGTGGCCATCTGAAAATTCGTCCTGAACACCCAGATTCTCTAACTGAACTTCTTTGTGTAGGTTCAGTGATTTTTCCGAGGACAGATGCTATATTAAGTTGTAGTGCCCTTCACAAGGTTGCTGTGAATAATACTTGACAAAGTACCATTCTTCTTTGTCCACTGTGCATTTTAACACTCAGCTGGTAGCCAGGAGACACGATGGCTCCTGGCTAAAGAATTCACAGGAAGCATACAGTCTTACAAGTGTTGCAATGATATGATTGAAAGAGAAACTTAGAAATGGTTCAGTTACTTAATCTAAAGCATTTAGCAATAGATGGACTTAGGTCTGGTACTAAATAAAAACCTAATCCTAAAACAAGAACCGAATGAACAAAATACAAGAGTAAATAATGTATATATAGATACATAAATATATATATATATACAGAGAGAGAGAGAGAAGGATGAACTTTAATTTTGGAACACAAACTCCCTTAATCCTCATTATGGGAATAATATTCTTTATAGAATATGAAAGGTATTTCACAGAAAAGGAATGACAGGGTATAGTAATAACCTCTTACAGCAATGTTTCTTCTTTAGCAGATATTAAAAGCTAATTTCCATATAAAACTTTTTTTTTTACAGTTTGGGGAATTAATGTGCATATGTGTGTGTGATTAACGATTTGTGTTGTAATGAGTTCTTTGTGTCGTTTTCCTGTTCTCTTGTCATCCATGTTTTCTTAGATCACCTGTTTTTCCATTAGAAATAGAGGAAATGCTAGTTTTGTATGATTGAATAATGCTGAGTAGGCTTTGCCTCAGTGGAACAGTGAAACAGGTGCAACACAGGTAAAGTCACCAGTCTGTAGGAAAGAGAAATTAATAGCTATGTGTTTACATTAAACACATGTAAGACAGTCAAAAATATAAGAACTGAAGAAAAAGACTCGCTGCTTTTGAGCAAAACCAACTTTCCGTTGTCGCTCTTGTTGAAAGTGATGGGAATTGGTCAAAGGTTTAAAAAAAGACATCGCTAAAAGGGAATCCAAAGAGTCAGGTTTCCGTTCACCTTGAATTCTGTAGCAGTGTGAATACTTCTGGATGCAAAGGAAAAGGAGGTGGTAGTGATATACATATATAGTTGACCATTTTGGTAGATCTTTAAGTTTCTTGAGTTGGCTCTGAGTGTATATATATATATGTGTGTGTATACATATATATGTATCAGAAAATCCTCTGCAAAACTGTCTACATAATACTGTTGCACTATATCCTTCCCAAGAGCTTAAAGCAACATTCTAGGGTAACAAGAAAAATGGCAATGCATGTGTTTTGCTACAGCACAATTTCCATAATTCTTTTAAATTGGAGATATTGTAGATTACTGTTTCAGAGTCTGTCTGACACAGGTAAAAACTATGCTTTATGTCTGTTTAACAGCAACTGAAAGGACTGTTCTTAAAAGTGGCAGGCAAATTATGTCCTGTTACACTGGCGACAAGATCTCAGAGACTTTTAGTTGCTCTCTGCCCTGGTTTTCATAACTGAATCTCACAATTGCTTTACCCTTAGCTGCAGCAGTGTTAGAAACAAAACAGACCTTTTGATGATGAAAAGCAGCCTTGTTTTGCAGTTTCTAGTACAATACAGCTTCTAGTACAATAAAGTAGTCTCTATAAGAATATGGTTTCCACAAGTATACAAAGTAATTCCCATCCTGCTGATGTGATGGGTATAAACAATTTACACCTTGGTCTCAAGTACTACCGTTCTTATAGGTCCAGAAGTAAACATATCCTCTTTGAATAGTCTCATAGAATATGCACACAACAAAAAGCAGATTTCATAAAAGCAAGAAAGCAAAAAAAGAAGACTATACCAAGTGACATGATGTGAGGGTTGCACTAACATCACTAACTGACTGTGTTCAGTTTGCACCTGATACAGAAATGGATTAACACTGACATATTATATCAACTTTTGTGTCAACATGAGCTGCTGCCAGTAACACAGCATATAGACACACCTTAAAACACGGTGTAACAGACTTTCTACATAAAAGAAATCCAATAAAAGAAAATAATTCAGTGTCCTGCCTTAAATACAGGACTTCCTTGTGTATTTATTTTTAATAAAATACCTTATATGTGCAATCCTTGTATCACACAGTTTCTGACTTAATGTGCAAGGCACTTTAGTATGGCATGATTGTTTTGTTACTTCAGGCAGCCCTCCAGCTGTGGGCCAGCACTTGGTCAGACTGATTTGTTCTTGGCAGAAAGCTAAGAACACATAACACTTTCAATGGTACATAATGACTTCGGGGGTTTGTTGTGGGAAAAAGCCCAAAGTGTTATCTTAATCCTTCCAACAGTCTACAGTTTGATCGGCTAATCAGTCACAACCTCTGCTTTCAGAAAGGGGCAGATTAATGACAGTTTTCAGTAAGTGCTGGTAAAGTTTACAGTGGTTTGGTAGTCTTTCATCAGCTCCATACAAATTCTTATGACTAATACTTATTCTTATGACAATTATTGTAATCTGATCAATTCCATGCTCTTATTTTTATGCAATTATTGTAATGATAAAAGAAAATTGTACATCATGAATCTTTTCTTGTGATAAAGATTACTGTGAGGATTTGACAAGACAAAAAATTAAACCCACCCACTTAATAATCTTGAAATTGTCTTCTGCTGTCTGCTTCAAATGCCATAAGGGAAGTGACTGCTTGGACATTATCTGTCACAAAAATAAAAAGCAGGCCTGTGCTTCCTTCAACACAGAGAATCATTATTCACTTCATATTGTAAGTGATAAAGGCCGCTATTATGCAAATTAATGAACAGGCAAGAAATTTTTAGTTTAGCTAAACAAGAAGGGGAATAGGGATGAAAAGCAGACCTTGGTCAAACTGGCATGTTTGGTAAAAATTCCTCTTCTTTCATATTGAGATGATAATTGTGTAGTAGATCAAAATGAAAGATGCTTAGTTCATCCTGCCAGTCTAAGTTTTAAAAAATATTTGCTATTTCCAACATGTGGATGTTTTTCACCCTCTTCTCTCATTTATTATTAAGGCTGCTACCTGTACTATGCTACAAAGGAAGTTCAAAGAATAGTTTTTTGTTTGTTTGAATGAAATATTTTGGCAATTATTGTAAGAGACAATAGTTCCTCAAGACAAAGAATGTAAGTTTTTCCAATTACTAACATTATGTGAATAACATACCACAGTCTTTTATCAACCTGGAAGATAAAAGTTCTGCAATTTAGAAAAATTTAATGGCATAGAAAGTATCCTTTATGTTGTAGCCATGGACTTTTAGGCTGTGTAGTATTTGTCAATGAGCTTAACTTAACTCATTTAATCATATTGCTGTACTGATTGATTAGGATGCATTAACACCAATGGGATAAATTTACAAAAGTTGATAGAGGTGGTTCACAACTGAGTTAGCCTGACATTAGCATGAAATGAAGCAACTGAAATGCAGAATTGAAGAAGAACTTGACTAAATACACCATTATTTAAATGATCATCCAAGTATTGCTGAAAAATGGAAACTGAATATCGTTTCTTTCTTTCTTTATGAGAAATGCACATCTCACACGACTGTGGAAGGCTAGAATAATTTTCCTGTACATCACAACCTTTATGTAAGCAGCATGTATGTTTTTCATCTTTACATACAGCTAACGGTTTTTAAATACAATTCATAATACTTAATATGAAAATCAATATGTTCAAGACTATATGGTTGTTATATTGCACTTGTGGTTATAGAAGGGAGGACATTTAAGAGCAAAAGAAGAAGGTAGAGTTTTATGGCTTTTTTCATACATATATTTTAAGACTATTGTGCAAATGAGACACAATAAGCAACTCAAATTTCAGGGTCCAACTGCAGAAAAATCAGTTGTCTCTTAGGCTAAATAGCAATATTATCATCTATTTTAAAAACAAGAGAACCATTCAAGACTGTGACAAGGTCATAATGTCCTAGTACTTTTCTCCTTTAGATTATAAATCACTATTTAATTTTCACAACATAGATCCAGCCTGTACAGATGCAAAATCTGACAATGAATGAGAATAAATTATTTCCTGGGTGACAAGTGGGGAAAATATGGACACATTGTAACAGAAAGTGATTCATCCATGTAGTCGTACAATGATAAGGACATACACTTTTAAATGATAAGTTAGCCTAAAGGTGTCTTCCTTCCATGTACTTGAGTATAAATAACTACTGTGCTTCCAGCAATGCGTAATTTATCTGTAAAGGAAAAAAAAGTGCTGTAAAGCAGCAGGGTCAGAAAAGAAATTCTGATCAATAACTTTGCATCAGAGCTACATTATGTTTTGCAAAATGTCAGGAGTGTCCAACAGGGTTTTTACCTAAAGTGAACATGGGGTAGTACTGGTACCACAAAGAGATGATGAGAAGAGCAGTGTCTCTCATGGATATCTGTCTATACACCAAGTTTAATCCCCCTTCCATGGAAAACAAATAATAAATTGAGGATAATCTGATAGAGATCATTATAAAAAGAAAAGCTGATGTTCTTATGCAATGACAAGCTTGTTGCTTTTAAAATTTTTTTTCTAGGAAAATTTCTAGGAAGTTTTCTCCCCAGAATTTGTAGATTTGCAAGCACCTGACTCCTATAGGTTTCATAACCTTTCCCAAGAATGCTGCATTGAATAACAAAACTGAAAAGGATGAGATGACTAAAGAAGGAAATTACAAATGTGTGGTAATTTTCATTGCCTTTTTTTTTTTTTTTTTTTTTATGGTTTCCCGGTTTCCCCAAAACTTTATCCCCATGAACAAAGCTGCAACAAATACAGGCTGAGAGGGATGTAGTAAGAACAAGGGCAAATACGTGACTTCTGATGTCCACAGCTGTTAACTAGTCACAAGTTCATGGCAAAGAGGGAGCATGGTAACAGCTAATAGGCTCCAGAATGTCTCTCTGCAGCTTTGCAGATGAATTTTTACAAAAAAGAATATAGATCAAACAGAAGGATGCACTACTCAGTAGAAAGACTGCTCAGCTCTTCATTTTGGTTTTCTAAACACGATTGCATACACAGTATTGTATAAAGCAATGGGAAAGTACCGGTCTAAAGCTATAGCTGAAGGAAGAGCTGTGCTGCACAGTCTTTACTGTTGGATGAGGAATGTGGTTTTTACGAGAATATCCTGATTGTCCCTCCTTACAGGGCTTCAGATCACATCACGTAACACATGAACAGGATTCCTTTCAAATTAAATTAAACCAAACCAGAACATGCACTCAGTGTGTAACTAATAAATTCAAATGCTAACAGGCATTCAAGTCCCCAGGTAGAAACTAGAGCTAATCCAAAACAAAAATCCTGAAGTGCATAATGTGAATACCAAGTCTTCCACGTGAATTTTGTTGTCAAGAGCCACTTCAGTTGGGCCATACTACTTGCTGTGTTTTACTGAAGCTTGCTGGCCAGAGACACAGAAAGGCAGAATGTCTGACATTTTGCACACCATTCCCAACATTCTTCCAAATTTCCTTTAAAAAATTGTTGTGTTAGTTTGAAAAACAAGTATTACTCTCAACCATTTATGTTTCCCATTAAAGAGCTGTGAGTAGTACCAGACAGAATTTGAGCTGAGACATTCAGAACTCTATTTAATTTCTGTTTTTATCTGACAACCTCTATTGGTGGCACTTCTCCTATGAATACTCCTTTTTGTGCCTGAGCAGTAACTGTAAAGTATAAAACAGATTTTCCTATTTTAACTTTGAATTTTTATCAGTTTACACTGAAAATTACCTTACATTGTGGGCTAAAGTAATGCTTTCATATTAAAAAAAGTCAAATATATAAAAATTCTGAAGATATTAAGAAAATATAATTGATTCTTTCCTTTCCCACCCACAGAAACAATTCTTGCTCTTTGTGTGAACATTTTTTTCAGTGAAGCAGATAATCTTATCTGATCTCCTGTTACATTGCTTTACCTTATATTTCAATGTGTATTTAGAGTTGCCAAAGTCATGCTTTGTAGAAAAAAAAAAATCCTGTCCTGTGGTGGGCATCAGGTACTGGAAACTCCATTGCTTCCATTTCTTTTTTCCCATTTTCTGTGTTCTAGCTTTAGATTCATAGATATATATCAATTTCTATGTTTTGCATTAACAGTAATGTTCTACAGTATGTGAAAAATATTTCAAAAATGTGAAATGTTTCTGTCGAAATAATTTAAGGCAACCTTTCAGTCTTTCATTCGAAAAAGTTACATTCACAAATTCTGTCACATGCGGTTGTGTTCACGATTTTTGCAATTCTCATCAACTCCCTTTCCAATGTTCAGCATAAATGAAATTATGTCATTGCTCTCACCAGTGAGAATACTCATCCTTCTGACCTATTTTCTTTATTTTATTGTCAGTTATGGTGTTATCTGCTTCTATTTAAATTCTACATCGGACAGATGCATTTTGAATAAGAAATTTTGCATTTTAAAGTATCCCACTTTTTCTATGATATTGATATGATGATCACATCTATTTATTTAGACATATTATAGAACAATCTTAAATACTTTCAAGGATAATACTGTGAAAATATAAAAATGAAATATATCATAATTTGATAATACAAGCACTGATGTCAAGTTTACACTTCTGCCCAGTATTATATGGCAATAGAACTTTGAAAATCATAGAGATGTAAGTATCAACACTAATTTCATTGACAGTCTGCAAAAATAAAATTACTTAGAGATTTAAGCATTTCACAATCATTGTATTAATGAAAATATTTAATTTTCTGGTAAAATATGTAGTTAAATAGGACTGAAGGAGCATTTGTCCAATTTGCTTAATGTAGGTCTGAAAGGAGTGGAGAAATCATTTTGTATAAATTAAAAGAAAATACATCACTGATCATTTATTTAATTTTCTTTGTTTATGTGAATGGAGACAATTTTTTTCCCCAAGAGAAACTCCTAATTTTGTCCATTTTAAGACTGAGTATATAATTTCTACTTCAAAATTTTCAAAGAGATGCTATTTCATGAATGAAGAAATGTAGCCTTCTAGCCTAAGTAGCTCAGGTGTTTTCTAAATTTTCTGCATCCTTGTAAAGTTCTTTAAATACCAGGATGTGAGGTTTTCTGGGTATCTTGGTGAAGCTAACACAAATTTTATAAAACACATATGCTCTATTCAGGGAGCAAGAAGAGAAAGGCATAACTATAAAATTAAAGGCTAAGGCCCTCCTGAAGAAAGTTCAAGAAGTAGTTTAGACCTTGCAGGAAGCAGAAAACTCCTGCCATGTTAATTTCTTGGCTATAGAAGAGAAACAGCTCCCCAGTTTCAAAATTACTGCCTATCCTGGAAGAACCTATTATCATTCTTTTCTTTTGTCACTTTAAAATTTTCCAGGCCCCTTAAATTCCCTCTTCTGATGAAGGCCAAGATACATAACTCATTTCACACCTATTTTTTTTTAAATTTTTTTTCTAGAACCCACTTGATTGCTTTGCCTAGGAGTGATGGTATGCACTGGCAGTGATCAATCTGTATGCTGTTACACATGCAAGAAGCATCCACTCAGGCTGTGAAGCAACTGGTGTTTAATGAATGAAAAAAGAGACCATATATTACCTACTTTGCAGCCACTTACTTGCGTGAGCAGCTTTCCATAACCACTGCTTTCAGGCTACAGAGCATAATTACCCTATTTGAGTCCTGTTGTATTGATACATAAAATAATGGCAGCTACTGTCTTCCAAAGGAAGATTTCCAAAAGAACACACTGTCTGGGACTCATACAAGTAGGAGAGCTAGTGAACAATTGGGGGATCAGAAGGGTCCTACAAACACAGCAGCAGCTTGGCAATGTAAAGTATGCCAAGGTGTTTTACAACCTTCATCAATGAATATTGTCCACCAAAAAAAAAATCTTTGTCTCTTTTGATTTAATAAATAATTATTATGATTTATAATTGTTGCAATGATTAGACCAATCCAGAAAGCCAATGTTCAAGATATATTCATAGCTAATAACAGCTTCTTCATCGTGTACCTTGGAAATCTTTATTAACCTTAAATATCTTTCACACTTTAGTATGAAATTTATGCTAAATTCATTTTAGGATGAAGGTGACTTTTACGACAATTCTTGTCTGAGACATGCTTTGCCATATACACATGGTCATCAGCAATTTGAGTGACAGATTATTATCTAATCTGGCATTCCATTTGCACAGGCAGTTTTTCAGTAGATTTTACATTGATCATCTGTCCATTTGATTTGTTCACTTCATAAAAAGTGGGATTTTTTTACAAAATGACTAAAAGCTTGCAACTCAGTATAGAAATGCTGTTATTTTTTATTTTACTTTATCCTAAATTTGTTTTCCAGAGAAGTGGCTTTGGTTTGTGAAACCAATGATAACTATTTTGCTTTCTCTATTGACTCTCCACAGCTAAATAAGCCTCAGGAATTTGGGGTTCAAATGTGATTAATTTGACTGGCACAAGAAAAGGGAAGCAAGATTGACAGGATGGGGAGATAGTAACAAAGGGCATCAGTATGGATGTGAAATCCTTGTATTACTGCATGTATGACAGTCAGTTCCTGTCAGCATGTTCCCCTATAATAAATCTAATTTTCTTATAGATCTTCTATTTATCTACCAAATATTTATGGAAAAAAACCAGAAAACACAAATCAAGACAATGTATGACACTAGAAAGAAAATCAACTCTCCCAAATGGTTTTGGGAACACAGAATGTCTAGGTTTATGTTTGTTGAGTATCATGCTATCTAATTTTTAACATTCATTACATAGCATTTTCACAAAGAGGATGTCTTTTTAAAAAAGTTAAATACTACAGCCTACCTATTTGTTCCCTATTCATGCAAAAGCTCACTGATACTACTTAAGAATATGCATAAAAGTGGATGAATCTGTGTGCAAATAGCCACATATTTTCTGAAACATAAGTGCATGTAGGAAGTAAAAAAATTATCCCAAATTCGGCAAATGCATTAATGATTTCTTCAAATTTGCTCATAATTCTCTTTTAGTTGGATTGCTTGTCTATAATCTAAAAAAAAAAAAAAAAAATTACGAAATAGTCAAGATTAAGATCAATGAGACAGGGAAAATTAAGATCTAGACCAAGCAATTTACTAATGATGAAAAGAATAAATTATGTCTCCATCTAGCCTCAAATACCTGACTGTGTTCCTATGAGCAAAATTGTTTCACCAGAAATACTTTCTTAACTGAATCAATCACTTTGTATTTACAGTAAAATGATTCAAGGTCTGACTAGGCACTTAGACAGCTCTACCAATTATTTTATAAAAATACCTCAAATTATTATTATCAAAAAAATCATTATTTTACTGAAACATCTCTGCTATGACAGAAAATTGCCAACTCCCTTTTGAAGAAAGAAAAATTTAATAAAACAGTGAGGGTTGATTAACTGTGGCCTGAGTTCTATAACTGGTTCTGCTGAGGCTGCCGAGTCCAGAGTGCTGCCCTACGCTGTGAGGACATACAGGGATTTTTACTATTTTGGGTTACTTAGGACTGTGTTTCATTTTTATGTATTCCACCCATGTGTGGTCAAGATGTGAGAATTTTTGGGATGTGGGGTTTTTGTCACTCTTCCATTACCATTTTCTTATCATTGCAAAAGAGTGATCCATGCCAAAGATCTGACAAGTGTGGATTTTTTCCATTCCCTGTTCATCCTCAAATCTGTTCAATGCTACTGCCAGCATAACACTGCATAGTCAAGGGCCTGCTTATTTCCTGCTCTCTTTCTTGCTGGAAAATGTACTAAGTAGATACCTCAACTACATAAACTTCTCTAGTGGGTTTATATTACTTCTCTAGACAGATGTGTAAAAAACGAAGTCGTATTTTGGTTGTGCACTGTTATGAACCAAAAATATCACCATGTATAAAGAAGGAGAATGTGTCTTATGTTTAAAAAATTTCAAATATGTCATATTACAATCATACTCTATATTTTAAACATATTTTAGTAAATATTTACATGTTTTTCATGTGTTTATCCTCTCTTGTATCACGCCATTCTTCAGCAAAAACCAGCTACCACTGATATTAGTTGGAAAAGGCCCTTGCAAAGTTACTGTGATTGTCCTGATTTCTTCAGAAAACAGGTTTAACCCTGAACTAGATGAATATTGTATTTTAATGAAATTTCCCAAAGACTTCTTACTAGTCAGCAGAATTATTTAGCAAAATACTTAAAAATTACGCATGAAATCATAGTTATAATTTAAATTACTTTCACAGTTATATAAAGATTAGTCTAACACGTAATGGTATTATTTTAGTACAAAAAACATATAAAGAAGTCATCTCTGGAGATGCCTCAAAAAAAGGACAAAAATTGATTCTGTGAAACTACTTGATACTTGCTACAGTATCTCTTCATCTCAGAGATGTCTCATCAAAATAAAATATAACTAAACATATGTGTATAAACAAAAATGCTTACTATACCTGTGTTGCCTTTTTTCTTCAAATCTTCAGAAGTATAAAGGCACAGTGTCTTGGTTTAATTTGAGTAATAAAGGCACAGTAGCAGCTGTTTGATTCAACCCGGTGTAGCTTTCATACTTACCATGATCAAATTTTGTACACCAGCAAATGACAGTAGTTCAGGCTTATTTACAATGATGTTTTTAAAAATGTATCAACTACATTTTGAATAGATATTGCTTCCATAAAATGTGTACTTTATCTAAGTAAAATTCCTTAACACAATCATGCATATTTTGCAATCATGCAGTGCAACAACAAGATTATAAAAATATAATGAGAAAGAATAAAGAATTAGTAAAATGAAACTCAGAACTCCTCTGATCTGGGAAATCTCCATGCTACTTGGTTGGTCTTTCTAATGGCTTTCAGAAAATATGTCTACCTTAGAAATGAAAAAAAAATATTTTTAAAAGACAATTCCTTTGTTTCAATGAACAGAGAAAAGACTTTATTTAGAATATGCGAATAAGTACAAACATTCAATTTCTAAATTTCCTTCAGAAACATTTTGCATTTTTTCTGTAAGAAAGCCATACATTATTTCTGGTCACAGTTTTTAATTACCATTGCGTATTTTGAGTCAAAGACAGTTGTCTGTTCTTTGAACAGTAACTCCTAAACCAAGTAAACTCCACGTAACCTGTGTATGGTTTGTGGTCATCGGCCTGGAGAGGGATAACAGTGTGAAAACACTAACATCAAAACTAACTTTAAAAACCTTGGGAATATGTTCATCCTGTCACATCTATAATCAAATCAAAGTAAAGCTTTTCAAGATTTGCTATTTTAAATAAGTACTAAAAGCTATTATGCATTACAAAATAAACTCTTAAGCGGGTGTGTAGGCCTACATATAGCCCAGACTTTATCTTTCTAATCTGGTGATGAATACAGCAGGCCACCATCTGGTGTGCGTGTACATCAACAACTACAATACAGCCCTACAATTTAATAGTCACAAACTTTAACTGCTACTTACCACTTACTTCCAGCTACAGAAGGTCTCTGATTAAATCTGTCAAATAAACGTAGAAAAACAGCATAAGATTAACTGGTTTTGTTCTGGGTTGGGTTTCAGATGCAGACAGTGAAGCAGGGAGAGCTCTGCTGTTGCTACAGAAACCTGACGCTGAGGATTTAATGACAGCATCAGACGGTATTGTGCTAGAGATTGTCTGCTTGAGGGACTAGACAGCATGCTGCTGATAAGAAATAAGAATGGATTCCAAATGTTTCAATTTGCTTTATCAGAAGAATCCTTCCATTGCCTCAAATATATTAATTTGATGGCAGTTACAAAGAATTTATATTAACGTTAGAAAAATTTATGAAACATAATCTGCCTGGAAGCTCTCGATGCAGGTAACTAATATTCCTAAACCCTTATTCAATATGTAAAGTTTATAAATCTAATACTGTATTTAAGTCTGAGGAATATTTAATTTATTTATATATATATATATATACGATTCCTCAAATAATTTGTCTTTACACTGACAACTTATAAAAATGAAGACTCCTTAAATTCTTGTCTTTTAAGTTCATTAATTACTGCTAAAAAGGGATCTAGAGAGGAAAGATTTCCAATAGATTCCAGATTCAAAGAGGCCTGGAACTATTAAATTTCAGGGATTTATTTCATATTCAATCATTTAGTTTGGTAAAATTTTTATTTTGTGATGAAAATTTTAAAATACTATTACAATTCAGAAACTATTTCTGAACACAGGCTGCATGAACTGCAAAGTATCACTGGTCAAAATGTAGGCTGATGCATGTATTTGGCCGGTCAAAATTTTCTTCTGTAAAGTTTCTTTCTACTTCACAAATCTTTCTGAATTTCATTTATCTCTGGTGATTAGTTGACTATTATCAGATTAATGAATAGAAAAATATTGTCTGAGAACAAAACCTGTTATTCTTCTATCAAATATGTCTCTTTTTTTGTTAGCTCATCTGAGCTCCAGGATATTAGTTCATTGAGAAGCTTACATAAATACACAGAAATAATATTTTATATTCAATTGAGGGTCTTCTGTTCCAAGGAATTTTACACATTTCCCACTATATAATATTGGAGAGCCTGTTGATAATTCTCACAAAAGCAACTCCTTTCCTTCAAAAATAAGGCCACTGCAACTTTACTCTCTAAATAGAGTAGAAAGGACTGTCATTTCAAAGGCCTAAACCAAACATCACACGAGACCATTTGATCAATACGGCTTTGAAGGTTAAAGATTGATTCAGTCCTACTGGGATTTAAGACTGTTTTTCCTGGTGTCTTAGGTATTTTAAACATGAAGAGAACCCCATCAACAGACCTCACCATTAGCATCAAAGGGAATTTCTGATTATGTCAGTAGTAGAGCCAAGCAATCCCTTTACCTACTACCCCTAAAAAACCCAAAAAAATCAAACCAAATTGGGAAGAGAAAGGAGAAGCCTATGAATTTCCTTATTATGAATTTCCCCATAATATTTTCTTTTTGGATCCTAAATAATACTGGGGAAAAAGTAATAACTGCTGATCCATAGTCAAATTAAAACTTCATGGCTGATATTTTGTCTCTATTGGTTTTTGAGTAAGATTTAGGAAGTTCAAGATAAAGAGTAGAGTTGTCTTCAAAAACAAAAGCAAAACCAACAAAATAATAGTAATTTGGAGTCAATATAGGTAATCTTGGGTTAAATGCATTGATGCCTTTTGAATTAAACATTTAAAAACAATCCATATAAAAAATTGGGATTATTTTGAAATAAAAAATATTTTAAATGGAGAATAATTTCTTTTTGAATAGTCAAAATAAAATGTGTTAACCTTTCACCAACGAACTATTTTCTAACTTTTTGGAAAATTCCCCTATATTCTAGTCCAAGCTGCTCACCAATTTCTATTTGAGTTTTTTGGTTTAGACAACTTTTCCCCAATTCCTTTCTTGGGCAAATATAATACTTGTCAAAACCAATAAAATACCCCACACAGTGTATGTTTTGCAATAGCTTTGAAGACCTCCTAGCAAAAGCATTCCCAGAATACACCGCTACAGAATGTAATATTTAAAGGAATATGTGGTATTTGAACATAAAGTACTGCATGTATATTCACCTTTTTAATCTTAAAGTTTGAAAGAAGAAGAGCTTTGAAGAGACTTGAAGAGAAGTGTTTAGGAGAACATAAAAGAAAATTATTCTAAATATTTTTGAACTACAGGAAATTATTAATGGAAGTTACTAAGCAAAACAAATGAAAAAAGATGGACATTACAACATTTAAGACTATGTTAAAATGTGAAGGAAATAATTTTAGAGTAATTTTGTCAAAAATACACCTCTGTTTTTTGAAATTTCTTTTAGTCCATCATGTGCAAAACATAAATCACAGAGAGGTTGAAATTATTTTATATTAATTTGCGCTTTTAACCTCTGTGACCTATGGTATCATGGTATCTTTTTTTTCTCTTTGATTTTCAGAGTGCATGTGTCATAAAACGTGTTAGAATGGCTTTATCTTTGTACTGAGAGAACTCACTCGTTCTTGAAATCAACCAGGTGTACTTAGTCAATGTCCCAGAGACTACAGGATTTTGCAAAAAAAGAACATGAAGGAGTTACAGTGAGAGATTGGAGGTCTGAATTTTATGCAGAGGCTGAAAAACTGCTGAGAAAACTGAGAAGCACAAAGGCCTCATAGGCCACAAACAGGCCAAGGGAAAATCATGCAGATGTCACTAGAATTTAAAAAGTCATTGAGCAGTTGAAACTAAGCTGAAGAAAGAGGAACTCTTAATGGTGATATGCACAAGAAGGGGCGGAGTTGCTTATAAATACTTCCCGTTTCTATTCTCTTTGTCTCTCTGAGTTTGTTTCTTATTCAAAATATTCACTATATCAGAGACTTCTGAATAATGTCTTGGTCTTTTTAGCTGATAGACATTTGTTGTTGCTTTGTTGTTGTTGTTCTTTTTTATTAAACTCCTAAAGGAAAGATAAACACATCTGTTTTCAGTCTTGAACATCAAAGCCTGAAGGATCCTGAAGAAACTGTTAGGTGAAATTCAGATCCTTTTCTTTAGAATTTTACCAGCAATGAATGCCATAATGCTTTTCTGAATCATTGCATTCTTGCTTCCACTCTAAAGATACCATACATAACTGTAGTGGGACAATGAGAAATATCCCATTTAAAAATATGTTGGAAAGGGTATGACAATAAAGCATGCTAAAACATTTTGGTTCTTATTGTGAATATTTTGGCTGGATATCATGACTGGAATGTAAATTGTCCTGCTTTGAGGAAACTACTGTTGTTTATTTTAGATGAAAGACCATTGTGAGACAGTAAAAATCTTGGCTAATCACTGAATTCATATTGAAAAGGATGAAATGGACTTTGTTAAAATAGGCAATCACCTGTAATATAGAACATAATAGTTCTCTTTTAAAAGTTTTATACTTCATAAAAATATGTAAAAGAAAACCTGAAAAGTTATGTTAAATATGATTTAATCATATCTTGGGAAACCAGAATTGTATCAAATTATCTGAAGCATGTCCAGAGGGGGACCACCAAGTTTATTAGAGGGATGGAGCACTTCCCCAATGAAGAAAGGATTGGGATTTTTCAGCCTGGGAAAGAGAAGGATTTGAGGTGACCTAATTCCAGCCTTCCAGTACCTGAAAAAAGCCTATAAGAGGGAGAGAGACTATTTACCAAAGTATGTGGTGAAAAGACAAGGGAGAATGGCTTAAAACTGAAAGACAGCAGATTTCAATTAGATATTGGGAAGAAATTCTTTACTGTGAGGGGGGTAAGACACTGGAACAGGTTGCCCAGAAAACTTGTGGATGACCCATCCCTGGAAGCATTCAAGGCCGAGTTGGCTGGGTCTCTGAGCAGCCTGGTCTAGTGGAAGGCGTCCTTGCCTTCCACGGCAGAAGGGTTGGAACTAGATCTCTAAGGTCCCTTCCAACCCAAACCATTCTATGGTTCTATGATCCATCTACTTGGCTCAATTTACCAAGATAATTAGCATTCCAAGCTGTATGAATATCCTAATGTTGTCCTCTTAGGAAATTTCTTCACTATTAATTCTTATGGGTGTCATGTTATGAATTACTATCATTCAAAAATTTCTGATTATCTGAATCATTTTCTCATTCAGTTTCTCATTTAGAAACTTTAAGGAATTCAGAACTACTACAGCACAGTTATACTAGCTATAGATTAATGTAAAAAATGAAAGTAATAGAGGTATAATCAAACTTCCAGAATAAGCGAGATAATTCAGATACTTCAAGTTCTGAATATGTAGCAGCAGATGATCAGTAGTTTCTGAATAAGACTAATCTTCTGATCTAGAAATTTAACTTGATTTTGGTTTGTGTTTCAGCTCCATGAGCACAGTCAAGTATATAAAATGCATTGTAGTAGACTATAGTTTTCTAGTGCTGAAACTCACAGACAGTGCTATATTTATTAGTCATGTAATTTCTACTATTATAGACACTATAGACACTGAAATAGATACTAAATTGTAAGTGTGCATTTGTACACATACTACTTACATTTGGTAAGAAAACTGATAAATATATTGGTATTTATACATAGAATTACAAATAAATCTTTATCAATCTACAGGTATAGTACCTATGTCAAATGAATGGATATATTAGGGGAACATTAAATTATTTTAGTTAAATACTGTACCTCGTGGGTAAAAAGGAGAGATTTGTAACATCTAAATATTCTACATGCATAACCATTTTTCTGAATTCTACCTCCTTATTGCTACAAAAGCGGTATATAGATGTATTTGGTGTTTCCCAACTTTCAGTCCTACCTTTGGATGTCTCCTGCACTGGGTCCTAATTAAGTATGATGTGCAAATTGCATCCTTTTTCTCCCCATACATGTGTGCAAATTGTTTGAGGTTTGGGTCACTCTAGTGCCAATGAGACTCGCAGGTTGTTTATATATCAAAGAAAACCATGGCTCTCACAAGGATCATGGAATGATCAGTATGTTTCAGGTCTACCATTGATGACCACACAGAACACTAAGCAAAGAAAAACTATCATTCCAGCTTCCCACTGAAATGCCACATATTTCAACAAAACAGAAACATCCAGTCCAACATGATTTGCAAACCATTGGCTAATGTACTACAATGATCTTCCATCCTGGTTAAGTCACACTTCTGAATAAATTAGCCAGTAGTATCTACTCTATTAATTCAAATTGAGAAAAAAAGGAAAAAAAAAAAAAAAAGCATTATTTTCTTTTGGGGCTGAGTTTCAACAGCACATCAATAAGAAGAAGCATATCAGCGTAGATATCATATGAACAGAAAGTCAAAAATTCTCCCTGCCCATCCCTATTGCAGTCCATATTGTCAGTCCCGTGGTTTGCAACAGACATTGCTTCTTCCATACACTCCTCTCTCTTTAAGCTCCCTTACTTCTCAAAAAACCCCACACCTGGGCTACCTATAAGTAATTCTGTTCTCACTTTACTATGCACCATTTCTTTCCGTTTCTTTGTAAGAGCTGCTCTCTTTTGGGCAAGGACCATATATTATCTCACTCCACTGTTACATGCATATATTTGAAGCTTCATAAAAATGTTAAATAATGAACAACAGAAAGCAATTCAGAACACTCTTTTACCAAAACTTAAATCTGGCAAGATTTCGAGGAAACATTATTGGAAGCAAAGTGGGAACAGACATCAGTGAACTATCTATAGATTTATCATTGGTAGTAACTTAGAGCGGACAGCTCTTTATCTATTCAGGTATTACTTCACTTCATCTCATCTCATCTCTGTCCTCCAGTATATATGCATATATATGAAGTATAATAAATAAAATAAGCACTTCAAGGAACCTTGTTTCATGTTTTCATATTCTGCATTGTCATACCTATAACTCAGAAATTGTGTAATATATATATATATATCATAGTGATATCATATTTTATATACATGGCATAGTGATTAGCATTTTTGTACTCCATTTAGTAAGAAGTTGAAGATCCGATAACTAGCTATCAGTTTCGTTATCTTATAGTAAATAGAGTTGTACCTTTTAATGTAAAGCCTGTAGGAAAACATTGAATACTTTGCTGCTGGACAGGATTTTTCATCACTGGATTACAGCTTGGTTTGGGTTGGGTTTTTTACAAAAACCCCATATTTTTGTCATTTAAATTTTACTTTTGTTTCCATTTCCTAAAAAAGACTTTGACAAATTAGAGAGATGGGCAGTCACCAACCATATGAAATTTAATAAGGGAAGGTGCTGGATTCTACACCTGGAATAGAATAAAGCCAGCTTCTTCTAGGTGACGCCTCTGTACTTTTAGCACAGAGAAAAGACTGGAAGTCTTCTGGAGCTGGGAGGTGGTATCCAGATATGATTTTGTACCTTATCCAATGTCATTGGGCAAGTGGTTCACAACAGAATGAATGCAGGGTGAACTTAAAATATACATTCATTTGTCACCATCTTTCATCTAAGCTCAGTTTCACTTGGGATGAATTCTGATGATAACCTGTTCAGCCCCAGTCATTTCAAAACAGAAGAGTAAATGTTATTTTCTGAGAGGCTTCATTATTGTTTTGCACTTCCTCTAGTTCAACAGTGTAAAATACAGCCGTGTAATAAAACTTCCTCTGGTTAGAGTTATATTTTGTCTGTTAAGGTTTTCATATTAACAAAAAACCCTTTATTTTTAATTTTATTTTTTTGCTACTTAATTTACAACTTTACAGAAAATAAGAGAAAAAATGCAAATGATCTATTTACTGGATGAAAAAAAGATGTAAAATAAAATAAATTGTAAAATGTGATAATTAACATTCATCTAGTACTATTTTAGCAATCCAATTTCAAGCAATATATGCTTGAATAACAACTTGAAAATGTGAGGGTAAAAATGTAATAGAACTCTTTAGTTATATAGCACTTAAAAATAGTGACCCTAATATCTAGGAGATTATTCTCTCTTTTCAAATCAAACCTTTGGACACTGTTCCAACTGTGAGGAGACTTGAGTGACTACCATTAATGGTTCAAACTTAAACAGTACCCCACTGTTTTGGAAGGACAGGTATATTTCTGCCTCATTTTCTCCTTTTCGGTTTTACATCTTGGAACCATTTTTCTGGCCAATGATATTAGGCTACCTGCAAAGAATAGTGAAATATAATAAAGTGTAAAAAAATCCAGGCATATTTAAAGCTCAGAAAAGCAAATATGCAGCTCATGCACTGATACAAATAGTTATAGTTTTTAATTTAACTTTTAACCCAGAGGACAGAGTACTTGGTCTCAAGGATATTGTAAAGTGATATTATGCCACTGTAGATAGCAACATCAGATTCCTTTTTTTTCTTTTATTAAATTAACTTCAAATTTGCTAGTAGAACACTAAAAAAACTCAAACCAATAAGAAATTTTATATGTGCTTTCTCATGCAACCAATTATACAAAATACATTATTTAAAATTTTTCTTGACATGTTATTCCTATCTATGCTTTAATTTTTGCTATTAAAAAAAGCACTTATAAAAACCATGGTCTGTAATTTTGAAAGTTCAGATTAATAAGATATTCTGTCATGTTGCTTCCTTAATTCTTCTCTGACCTCTGACTGGTCTTAGTAATTTTAAATGCAGTAGGAACTATATGAGGCTTCTATCTCTTTTAACATCACTTCGATCCTTCTTCCAATAGTTCATAATTCTTCTGCTTTCATATCAAATCTTGTAAATGAAGAGTCTTTTTATATATAGACATTGGTCCCATTAACAGTAATAGTAAATGCACCTATGCCATAAGCAGAGAATATAAGCTAAATCTTTTATTTCTCTCTCTAGAATATATCTCTGTAAATTCACAGCACACAAATGTCTGGTTGATGAACATTTCACTTTAAATTTAAGTGAACTAATATTATATCATGGATTTTAGACATCCATATAACTGTCAGGAGACTGATAGTTTTTTCCAAGGTATCTTCCAGCTAGTGGAAGCCACTCCCTGTCTCTTCTGCCTGCGTGTTCTTAAATATGCATACATAGCTCCTGAAAAAGGGAGTTCAGATATCAGTTGAGTTTAGAAAGTCTAGTAGGAAAAAACCCAAAGTATTGTATTTGTTGTGGTTATTATATTCGGTAGGGAATATGAATACATAGCTAAACAAAACTTGGAAAGTTGTGGTTTTAGTGACAGGTGAAGCAAAAATGGCTATGAAAGAAGAATCTAAATAAGCAAACTTCATCATGCCAGGATTCTTGTGCACATTTTCTGGAGCCAATTCTTCATCATCTTCATGTCTGGCTTTGGTCACTGTGAAAGGACTGAATATAAATGTCTAGGTTGTAATGAAAGCTTTATCTATCAATTTTTTTTGAAGCATCAGCTGAGTAACTCTATTTGTTGGCAGCAAATGTCGTTGGCATTTTTCCTGTGAGTATATCGGAAATAATAAGGAACAACTCAGAGGTGTATTCCTCTATAAGTTCTGTTAAACTTCAAGACATCAAAACCTCAAGAAGTTCTTCCATGCATTTTACCAGAGAAACAAGTTTTTTATAGGAAAAAAGAACTGGACATTTTGAAAATGCTTCCTCAGAACTGAGGGGGTGGGGTGGCAGTGTGTGTGTTTATAGAAATCTGAGTTCTTGATTAAATATTTCATAAAAAAGAAAAAAACTTTCATTTCAGGAATGAGAAAATGAAACCCAAGAAAGAAGTATTTTTGTCTGCAATCCTTAAACATCAATGTGATAGTATTGCTGTCAAATCTTAGGACAATTCTAAACTCAGTGCCTTGGATTGTCATTCTGCTCCATGGATGAGGTTCTCCAGACTAGCTGTTAGCCTATTATCAATGGGATTTAAGAGAGGGAAGTTTCATTTTTCAGTAAGAAAGTTGCTTTATTTTAGTGCAGAAATTTATTGTAGCTTTCCTCCACACAGTTTGCAATTTCTTCCCACTATCAAAAACTCATTTGAACCCTATTTGTGTATGCCTTTCGTTGATGGAAGTGTTTTCAGAGCTGCTATTTAAAATGATCTGATTCACTGCCCAAGTAAGTAAAAGGAAATCACCTTTCTACAGACCTAAGAAAGGTGCAGTATCTACAGCCAAATAAAAAAATGGTGTTTTGGGTGAGTTAAAAGCTGTCTTTTTTTTTTTTCTCGTTTCAAGAAGCATTATTATCTGTAAAGAAAGAGTCTGCAAACTACTTGGATCGTTCAATAATCTACCCCTTTAATATGTCCAGTAACAAACACAGATCAAGATGGAGCTAGTAAAATCCAAGGCCAGGCTGGATGGGGCATTGAGCAACACGGTCTAGTGTGAGGTGTCCCTGCCCATGGCAGTGGGGTTGAAACTAGATAATCTTTAAGGCCCTTTCCAACCCAGGCCATTCTGTAATTCTATAAAACTCCGTATTTGCCTTAGAAGGATGGCTTGTCTTCTCCATCCCTTACTCTTTTTTAACCACACAGATATTTAGCCTAATATATCTCCAGCCAATATAGAGAACAATTTAGAGTTTGTTATTCTCATACAACTTCTCAGAAATCAGTCCTTACTTGATCCTCTTG
Source organism: Falcunculus frontatus (assembly GCA_013398115.1). Taxonomy (NCBI): domain Eukaryota; kingdom Metazoa; phylum Chordata; class Aves; order Passeriformes; genus Falcunculus; species Falcunculus frontatus. Next base: position 17,062 of record VZRV01004136.1, on the reverse strand, counting down.
AACTTTTGCTATGAGGTGAAAGGAATACATTAAAATGATCTTTGAAAGCATCAGTCAAAGCAAAACCATCCCTAAACTAGATGCCTTTTCTGAGCTCCGTGTACACGTCTGTTTTTACTTTAAAAGATAAGATGATAGTAGGCGTAAGAGTCAAAAAGTTATTTCTAATTATAAAAAGGCAAATATACTCCATAGGAATCTCACCTGCCACAATCAAAGGGTTTAAATCATATTAACTTTCATTAAGTTTACTTTTCCAGGCATATTTTAAAATCATGATCCCGAAACACATAATGTATAGTAGGTGTGATTAATACTGCCTTGGGTATGCTACAGGCATTTGTTCACTCTTTCATAGTCTGATATCAGTCAATGCATTTCCGCGGTGAGCATGCTTTGTTTTGTGCTTATTTGACCGTTCTTCCTCCATTCCCTTCTATACATACATCAATATGTATCTAACCAGAAACAGTAAAATGCCACTGGTCAAATTTTCATACACATCCACTTTCAGAAAAGATTTCTTTCTCTTTATAATTACTAATTTTACTGCTCAGTCTCTATTTAAATGCAGAATGATTATCCAGTTAGTCTGTTTCCAGCAATATTTGCTGGAAGTTAATACCGGTTAGTCACGACTGTGATCACCAGAGTAAGCCATTTACTGTAATATTCCAGGTAAAGATGAGGAGCCACCCACAGGCTCTTTTGCTTCTTTTCACACATTCCAGCATAGATAGGAAGAAGAGAAAGAGAGTGAGATCAGAGATATCATTTACTGTTCAAAGTATAGACTTGACTGAATGTTTATTTACTGAAGACATAAATTAGATGTCTTTAGATGGACAAAAGAAAAGATTGCAAAAATAAAGTAGGTATGCATTAGAAGAGGGCTCCTACGGATTTGAAAACAGATTGTATTAATTTTGTTGCCTAGAAACTGTTATGGTCCTACATTACCTAAAATTCCATTAATCTGACCATAATTTTACAGTGCTTTATAATTTGATTTCCCTTCTCCTGCTTTGCTTCATTGCCATTGTCACTCTCATTTTGACTGTGCTAACTTTAGAAAGATATATTTGGGGGTGGGCGAGGGTTGGGGGATGACGGTTTATTATGTAATATATTGAAAACCTTGAGGATTATTGCTTTATGTTTCTGTGTATACAAAACGCAGAGGATAAGGACTCTGGATCAGTTGCTGGGTTACTCACAGTGCCATGAATTGTAAAGATGAAAACAGCCAGATGACAGCTTCTTTGGAGAGAGTGAAAACAGGTTCTGAGCTGAAGCTGATCAACCAATATAGAAATACGGAAGTCTGGACTATTTTATAGCTGCCTGTAATTCATTTTACCACATTATTTTAGATGGAGATAAATTTGTAACTTATTTTCCCAACAAGCAGCAATTGGGTACTCTGTAGTTTCTCACAGGCTGACTCTGAATGCAATTCAGCCTGTGCAGATGGCCTGCACGGGGATGACACATCACGTAAGTCTCAATTAGCTTCTCACTGCAGAATTTAAATGGGATTACGTGATACATAAAACCTCGCTGGCACTGTCTGAAAACTGGTGATCTACAACCTCTGAAGTTAAAGGCTAAAATGTAATGAACCAGCAATTTAAGTACTCTATCATCTTTTTTTTTTCCCCCAAAATATAATTATACTGGAATACAGTCTTTTCTTTGAAACTTTATTGAAAAATATTTTGGCACATTCAGAGAGAAAGAATTCTAGTTCTCAAAGTCTGGCAAATAACCAGAAGTATCACATCCTTACTGATATGCTTCTAATCTGTGTTGTTTGAGAGGCGGGCATTTGCTCTGCAGTTGTAGGCTGCAACATATTAGCTTCCTTTCTTTTTTGTCTGTTATGGGATTTTTAACCCACAAACAGCAAAACTGAAGCCATCAGAATTTGCTCAGCTGAGATTAAAGATCAGTAATGCTAGCTGAAATGTTTGTTTCATGTTCTAGTAAGGACATACATCTCCGGTCATCAAGGTAGCTGATAGTCTTATGTTCTTTCTAGACTGCCATACTTAGACACATAACAGTTGCAGCAAAAGGCGAAGACTAATTAGCAGAAAGGGGTTTTTGCATGCTACATTTATAACATGGCAAGAGTTCTACAAAGGCACCAATGAAGAAAGAACACTTCTATTCATCGGAAGCGGAATAATACATTGATTTTTAAATTACTCTCCTTTCTTACAAGATTCTTTACAGATGTATTTTATTGACTGTCTTTTTCCCCATATAAATAACTTGCCCCTCTGTTGAAGTCTACTGAAACAGTGAGATTTACCCTTAAGCTTGAAAAAGAAAATCTGTTCGCATGCTCTTGTGTGGTAGAAATGTTTTCTAGAGGAATTAAACAACCATTAGGATATATTGACCTGTTCAATTCTAGCCCACAAAACCTCTATCTCTGCTTCCTTTGAGCCTGTGATAATCTCTTAGTCTTCTTGTAGGTTTATTTTTTGGTGCAAAAATTTCTAGTAGTAAATATGTTTTGAAGAAAGTTTCTAAAAGAAAGAGCTTGTCAAATGGTATGCGCTAGAGTAATTCCTTATGCAGATTATCCCAATTGGTAAAGCTCTTGGAAACAGAAAGTTCATCAGATTCTAAACACTACACTAGCTTTAATTCCTAGTTTATTGGAGATTCTTGCTTTCGGTATGTGAAGAAGAGTGTCACAACACTTTGAGAAAAAGAATACCAAGTTGACCTGCAAATGATTTTCATTTCAATATAGTCAAATGGACAGTGAAAATACATTATTCTGGAAAAGGATTTAGAAGGTCATCATGGAAGGTCAACTACACAAGGCAGCATCAACAGTAAAAGATTAAAATGATCCATAGAAGTATGAATTGTTAAGAAAGAACTAAAAGGAGATGTTGCATGTGTACTCAACATTAATAAGATCCCTGCTGGAATTTCAGTCAGACATTCGCTTTAAGAATTGATTGAGTTTGGGAACAATTTGCAAAAGTGATACAAGAACTAAGATACAGTTTCACAAAAGTTTGGATTTGGCCCTTGCAAGTCGGGTTGCATTGAATACAAGCATGTCCAATTGCGGTGTCTGTAATGTAGATGTCTACAAGTGAACTAAATGATTAAGCTTACTTTATATTCCGTACGTATTTTAGCAATGACTGAATTATCTATGTATATTGCCCTCTAGGTATCACTCTAGGTGGTTGTGACTCTCCTGCGTGTCCTGGGCAACATCTGCCATTCCAGCATGGGTATCTCAGATGCCTTAGGGTGTCTAAAATGGCATGAAATACTTAAAATTGTGCAACTGGTCTGGGCCTTTGATCAATATAATTGATGCATACAGAGAGACTTTTAGCTCATTCTAAAACAGACGCATCTACATGAAGACTTCACTAGGAGTGTTTGTGCTGGTTAGATCTCCACAGACTGTGATGAAAGCTTAGATATCTATCAAATCTACATGTAGATACCTACATTACAGATATCTGGGAACAAATGTCTGAGTCTAGAGCTGGATTTCACCCACAGTTTGTGTGGGCATTTAGCAGAGAAGGTGAAAGAATCATAAGCTATCCGAAAACACATAGAGGAGAACCCATCTGTGAGAAGACTTCTCAATGCAGAATATATGAGCAATAGCAAGACAAATATTGAAAAGTATGCAAAATTAATTTAGACAAAAATGAAACTTGAAATTAGACACATTTAAAGAGCTAAAATAATAATTCTTTAGCCATGTAATAGACTCAGAGGGTAGTGATACTGGATCTGATGGTCACCAATAGAAGAGAGCTAAGAGGGGGACACTGAGATTCTAGGCAGTCTGGGCTGCAGTTATCATACACTGGTGGGGTTTGCAGTCCTGAGGAATATGGGTCAGGTAAGGAGTAAAGTTAGGCCCCTCAGCTTTAGGAAAGCAAACTTCCAGCTCTTCTAGGAGATATTCAATAGGATCCCTGGGGAGACTGCTGTCAGGGACAACAGAGTGGAATAGAGCTGACAGATCTTTAAGGAAGTCTTCCATAGAGTGAAAGAGCTAGCAATCCCCAGGAGCAAATGCACAGGCAGTAGAAACAAGAACAAGTTACCTGGGAAGAGTATACAGGTGAAGTTCAGTTGTGTAAGGAGGGGTTGAGAAGCTGGAACTAAACCTGGCAAGGGACACAAATAACGAGCTTCTACAGCTATGTTAACCAGAAAAGAAAGGTCAAAGAAGGTGTACCCCTGCTGAAACAATGCTGGAAAACTGGTAAAAATGGATGAGGAGAAGGCTGAGGTACTAAACAACTTCTTGGCCTCAGTCTTCAGTGGCCGACTCTCTTACCTCACCTCTCAAGTGGATGGAGATTGAGGGAGCAAAGGGCTTCCCTTGTAAATATATATCAGGTTCATGAGCACCTGAAGAACCTGAATGTACATAACTCTATGGGACCTGATGAGACACATCCCAGAGTCCTGAGAGAACTGGCCAATGCAGTTGCCAAGCCACTCTTCATGATATTTGAAAAGTAATGGCAGTCAGGTGAAGCCACAGTTACTGGAAATAGGGAAACATTGTACCCATCTTTGAAAATGGTAGAAAGGAAGACCCTGGCAGCTACTGGCCTGTCAGCCTCACCTCTGTGCATGGAAAGATCATGGAACAGATCCTCCTGGAATCTGTGCTGAGGCACATGGAGAACAAGGAGGGGATTCAAGACAGTCATCACAACTTAACCAAGGGCAAGTCCTTGTTTGTGAATTGGAGAGATGGATTCAGCGGGTGAAGTGTTACATGGATAAGAAAATTATTGAATGGTCACATCCAGAGGGTAATCGTCAACAGATCAGAAGATCAGTGACAAGTAGTTTCCTTCGGGAGTTTTGTATTGAGACCAGTGTAATTTAATATCTTCATTAATGGCACGGACAAAGGGATCCAGTGCACGCTCAGCAGATTTGTAGATGACAAGGAACAGAGTGGTGTGATTAACACAACCGAAGAACAGAATGTCATCCAGAGGGACCTATAGAAGCTCAAAAGTGGCCCATGGGAATCTCATGTGGTTTAACATGACCAAGTGCAAGGTCCTGCGACTGGGTCTTTAATGTTCCTTCCAACCCAAGCTAATCAATGATTTAATGGTTCTATGATTCCACGATTCTATGATTCTATGAATAAAGAACTCAACAGTCAAGGCTTTATGGTACTGTCAGTACTGGAAAAAACCTGAATCAAGACTCACTTGACAATTTTTTGCAGGCCTCAATGCTTTTGTAAGAAATATCTAATAGATTAGTAGCAAAAATAATGAATAAAAAATTAATTGCTTGTTGCCTAAAGGCCAGCATTAGGCAAAATGACAGAGTGAATTATCATAACAGGGTTTTTGGCCATTAAGTCTATTGCTACATCAATACGAGTTAATAAACAGGGGCATGAGATTGAGCTCTTGGCCATGACTATCCATTTCTTTGTTAACATAATCTCTGTCACGGCTCTGCTTCAGGCCAAATAACACTTTCCCAGACAATGTGGAGACCCAGCTGAGGAAATAACATATGTAAACTCTCAGTTTCAAAGGCACATTTGCATGTATTAAACATAGGAAGTCTAAAAAGTCTATTTTATTTTTCCCTGCAGAAGTCAAATAACAACAGAACTGTTACTTAGCAGTATTTCGATTTATGTATCTTCCTTACCAGTTTATATTTTCCACATAGCTATTAAACTGTTTTCCTCCAAAATGCAAACTATCTTCCATCAGAACCTGTAGTGCATCTTGTAGATGAGATGGAGCAGAAGAAACAGTGTGCTATTGTTAACAAGTCAGGATCAAACAGCTCTAATGACCATAACAAAACATGAACTGGTGACCCATGACTGAAGTTATGATAGATGCAAGAAGGCTAAGCCGAGGCAATGAAATTTAATGAATTTCCTAATTTCTAGTGTTGCCAGGTTTTGTATGAAAAATACAGAAAGTGATATATTTCTCTTAATTATCAATATAACATACTTTGAGTCTAAGACAATATTTTACCTGAAAATTGTCCACTTGGTGGATCTGTTATATTATAAAGAGATGTATTTTAGCATGCATTTTAAATTACGTGTTGCAGTTTCTCTGTAAAACAAAAGCATTTCATGCTTTAACAAATGGTTTTCATTACACAGCGCATATAACTTCTTTATGTGTATCTGCTACATAATGTGATTTATGATCTTAATGGCATCTATTTTCATACTCTTCCTTTCATAAAATCAAATCAAGTACTATCTGTTTATCTGTATCTGTTTTTTCTCATAAGTAATAATAAGTGGAAGATATCATGCAGGTCTGGGAAATCTCAGGCTGTGCTGCTCTCACACATTGCTGCATTTGGATCTCAGCATTTTACATCTCTGTATTCCTATGCTTCTTCAGTTTTCAATGGACAGGAGCAGTGCTCCTTCCTGTCACTTTTCTGCCTGTTAATCCCTCTCAGAAGTGAGACCACAATGTTTCTCCGCTCTTGCCTCTCAAACTAACACCTGTGTAGGAGGAGAACACGAGCTCTTGGCTCTGCAGTGGTTGAAAACACCCCACTGTGTCCCACAGCTGCAGCTGGTGAAGGGAACACACAGCACCACTCCTCAGGTATAAATAAGACAGGGTGGAAGCTGTGAGGAGTAGGAGATGTGGACTCATGTAAGGAGATATGTGGGAACATACGAAAGGAGAAACAAGCTGAAAGAAGTGAGGAGACACAACAAGGAAAAATGTGAGAGGGAACATGGGCAGAAGCACAAAAGAGAACACCAGAGGAGAACTGTGAAGAGGCAGAGTTTTGGAGAAAGTGAAGGAGGAAGCAGAGATAAATGGTGGAGAGGACACTGCTGGGCTCACAGCTGGATGCACAGCCCTGGAAGAAGTTCCATGCCATGAGGACAAATTCCTCTGAGAGGACTGGAGTAATGGATGACCCATGCCAGAGCAGGGATGCCCCTGAGGAAACTACAGCACATAAAGTAACCCATATCAGTAAAGAAGAACTGTAGAAAGCAAGGAGCTATAAAGGTGTATTGTTTTGAGTGGCAAGGTTTTGGTAGTGAGGGGAGGCCACAGAGGTAGCTTCTGTAAGAGGCTGCTAGGAGCTTCCCCCATGTCCAGCAGAGCCAATGGCAGCCAGCTCCAAGGAGGACCCACCGCTGGCCAACATCGAGCCCACAGGAGACAACAGTAGTACCTCTGGGCTAATGTATTTAAGATGGAGAAAAAGACCCCTGTGTCACAAACAATAACAGTGAGAGAGAGGAGAGCAAATCTATGAAATCAATTGTTCTGCAGACACCAAGGCCAGTGAAGAAGAAGGAGCAATATGTGCTCCAGACACTGGAGCAGAGATAACTCAGCAGCCCATGGTGATGCAGTCTGCGCCCCTGCAGCCACAGTGCAGCAGAGATCCACCTGCAACCCAGAGAAGACTCCATGCCAAAGCGTGAAGAGGATGAGTGTGAGGAATGCCAGAGATAACATGTGATGAACTGACCATAACCTCCATCCCCCATCCCTCTGCACTTCTGTAGGGGGAGGGGTAGAGAATTTGGGAGTGAAGGTGAACCCAGAAGGAAAGAGGGATGGGAGAACGGGTATTAAGATCTAAGTTTTATTTCTCATTATCTTACTCTGATTTGATTTGTAACAAATTAAATTAATTTTTCCCCAAATCAAGCCTATTTTGCCCATGAGAGTAACTTGCAAGTTACCTTTCCCTGTCTTCATCTCAACCCATGATTTCTTTTACAATTTTTCCTTCCCTTTCCAGCTAAGGAGGGGAGTGATAGAGCAGGTTTGGTGGGCACCCACTGTCTAGCCAGGATCAACTCACCACAGGAGGAAAATAAGTAGGAAGGATTTAACAAAAGAAGGATACAACTAGGTCCAGACTCCTACTTCCTGTGCTGCCCATCACCTCACCAAAGGTATTGAGGGGCTGAGCATAACACTCTGAAAAGATATTTTTAGCAATTTGGGACAAACATAGTAACAGAGAAAAATGCCACTTTTTATCATCCAGACTTGGGGAGGCAGGGGAAGGGGAAAAAAAAAGCCAGTCTTTTTTCTGCAAAAGAACATTACCCGGAATAATGAACTATTAAAGGTCAAGAACTTTGCTAAACTAACTCCTACATTATAGAGTGGTGGGATTTCAATTTAAAGAGGGAAATACAGAAATAGAAATGGAATTTCTGGTTAGACTCTGAAAGAAGTTGAGTCTTCAGTATTACACATAATTTGCAAACTGTACATAGAGAGATTCCGAGGAAGAATGTTAATAACTCTTTAAAATAGAGCTATACATTATAGTAACACTTTATGATTTTTTCTCAGAAAAAAAAATTAAGCCAGAGACTGAATCTTTCTTTTAATTTTCATAAACCTGCAGTAAACAAAGCCTGCAGCATTTCACTTAACAATTTGTTAATCACTGCACTTTCTTCCAACGTACTGCTGTGAATATAGTAAGATTTTTTTCAGAGGTTTTGATAGCAACTATTTACCTTTCATGTTCTTTAGAACAAATTAAAAACAACTCATCTGACTTTTAATGAACAATGAAACATCTTTTTCTATAGAATTGTTTTTATTCAGTGTGGATTAATAAATCTTGTGCGTAACTGCAGGGATTTGACTTAAGAACTGTTTTAACCAGGAAGCTGCAAGTAGTCTTTTATATTCAGAACCACTAATAATAATAGTTTCAGAGCCAGTGTGAAATTATAAGTTATTTGGTCAAAGTAAATTACTTTGATAAAAAGAAATGCTTGTCAGAGATGAACAACAATGGTGTGTCATTGATTCTAATGCCACAAAAGAAAATATGAAGGAAAACAACATGAAATTGCAACAAAGACTTTTGAGTTCTGTATCTTGTTTTCCTCATCAGTATCCAAAGGAGGAAAAGAGCTTCAGGCCTTAAAGCTACACATAATATTTAAAACTCAGCCTTCTAATGCTCGAGTGCTAAAGTTTTTCTTGGTTATCCTATAGCAAAGAACAATGAAAAACTTTGAGAAGAATGATAGGGAGTATGGAATATATTTGCCATTTTCAAAAATGAGGTCATGCCATATTTTAAGTGCATTTTAAAGGCATTTCTGTACAGTTTAGAGTATAAATTCGAAAAAAACCCCATTTCTTAGAAGTATAGATATCATTACCATTCAATGAGATTTAAGGCAGATTTTCAAGGACACACTTTAATTTCCAGGGTACTTATTTTTTGCAATGCAGAGATCATTACATCCGATTTTTTGGAACATTTCATCTCTCATAAACTAGCTCTGTGTCTCTTTCATTGGTCACTAGAAAAGAGAAGGCAGTTCCAGTAATTTATTTTTGATGAAAAATAAGGAGTGGGTTTCTATTTTTTACTTCAAAAATAGTGGAAGTCAGAACAACACAATTATATTAACGGCCTTGAAAAAACTGAGACACAATGATGAGCTAGATAAGAATAATTTAAAATAAAACGTTCATGCCAGGTTTTTCTTTCATATTCTGTCTTGCATGTGTTTATAATGACATTTACTGTAAAGAAGAGGAGAAATTAACTTTTTAAAAATACTTTCTAATATCACTGAAAGATTTTTATGAAACATTAAATAAGAATTGATTTTCAAAGTTAAAATATCAGTTTAACAATAACAGAGAGTTAAAATGTGTTGTGACATTCATGATCTTTTCAATTCCATTAAAAGCTGGGCATGCACACATATACACATGGAAATTTTATAGTTACTTCTGCTCAACACCTGCTAAAACATAACTGTTTATTTACATACGATCTTTCATAGTGTCAGGTCCTTCATTTAGTGGGATCTGCCTTTTTGTAAGATGAATTATATTCCATAAAACAATATTAGCATACAATCTATTTTCAATATTTAAAACAGATTAATTTTTCCCAAATAATTTACATTAATATATATTGGTTATCCAGTTATACACACCGCTAAAACAGCAACATCACAGAGTGGGGGTTTTTTTGCCAGGACCTAAGTATCTGTGAGTTCTCTCACAGAGGAAAGGTTCTCACTGTAGATTAATATTTTTCATATATTGCTTGCCAGCTCTTCTTTCCAGTATATAATGTGGTTCTTCCCTAATAAGATTTTAGGATTGTATCTTAAGCAGAGAGATCCTATTTACAGACCTATCATTTCAGATCAGAATTATACAGGACTGTGACTATATTTGAAATACAGCCCTGAAGGGTTTGCTTTCTTCCTGGTTTCCCTAGTGATTTTGCTTCTTATACTGACAGTGGTTCTTTGAGTCATGACCTTCAATACCCTATACTTTCAATATTATGTATGCCTAGTACCAAGAAAAACACGTACAGCCTTTAGTGGATCACAAAGCTTTCTGAAGACCTGACATTTCTTTTTTCTTGCTAGTATAGACCATTGGTAACTGCACAGAACAGTAAATGCTATGCTACCCTCAAACTAGAGTGAAAGCCGACTCAAATACAAACACCTTTCAAAGATTCTCATCACCTACTTTATATCAGACATCAAATCATACCCCAGCCTCTACCATTTGAAACCATTAAATAGCTAGTGGGATTTTCCGTAACAGTAGGAGCTTTAACCGCAGTGTCCTGGACAAATTCCAACACAAGTAATTACACTCTGCCAGTAAATCCCCCTGCACTTTATTTGGACACTCCATTTCTTTTTCTTCTAGTAAAACATTATGTGAGGTTTGCTGTGTATTGTTAAACAGGTGCTGAGTTTTATCTAAAGTGTCTTCATTTCAAGCATGTGTGAAATGATCTCTGTAAGATGCAGTAAGGGCTTTGCATATGAATTTGGAATGCACTTTGGTACCCTCTATATTAAACATTATATGATGTAACTTTTAAATTATTTTATTTTTATATTTATGCAGATGAGTGCTAAAGAAACACAAGTATCTTAACTCTAAGTAGAACATGTTAAACTGTTCTTCAGCAATTCTTTCACTAATTTCAAATTGCATTGGACTGACCATTTTCTTTCTCTGCATAACTTCTCAGTATCTCAAGAGTATTCCTGTTTTACAGTATAATAAAGATACTGCCCGAATAATTTTACTTATAGAAAATAAGAGTGCTTACATGCTAGAGCAGCTAGTATCTTACAGAGAAGCTCACTTTCTCATTTCAGAGACTGGCATTCAGCTTTCTGCTTGTTTTAAACTAGAGTAAGGGCTAAATCTCCTCTCACTCTATCTCTTAAGCTGCTCAGTTTGCTCAGTTATTTAAGTTCTGGGTATTAGTTGCTCAATTCTGAGTTTAAAACTTCCCCCCTGCAAAAAGCCTTGAGGGGGTAAAATTCTAAGGTCTACATATTTTGGGATATTTTAGAGTGGTTTTGTTTTTTGGTTTTTTTGGGTTTTTTTCTGTAACCAGCTTTATTCTCAATACTGGAATTGTTTACCTGTGCTAAATATTTTCAGGTGCTTTATAACTGTTCTGCAGTATTTACAAAACAAATTTCAAATTGTTCTAAGCTTGTGGAGATGCAACAAATGAACTGCTCAAAATTTGTTACCAATTAGTTGCTGTTCACACGGTGCTTTGAATATACAAAATACTTTGGAAATTACAGGCATTATTACATAGGACACAGTCCACTGCAGAGATAGGAAATGCTTTTACCCGTGGTCACAATCTTCTGTAGCAGCTTCATATTATTGTGAAAGAACAAGAAAGTTTGTATGATTTACAGAACTATCTCCTGAATTCATTTCACTGTATCAAAAGTCTTTAAATAATGTAATTCCATTCACTTTGAAAAAGTAATACCAATTGTATAGAAATTAATCTATAAATTTTATAATCCCAGAGAACTTTGGTAGAAGTCTTTTCAAGTAAGGTGTAGATAGTTTTAAAAGATGGGGGTTTTTTGCTTATTTTCAGGCAGAAGTGACAATAAGAATTTCAGAAATCAAAGAAAAATAAATATTTCAGTGAAATTCTGAAAAAAACAAAGCAATTCTAGTTTGTGAATTGGCTGCTTAGGTGGGCTAAGAAACAAGCTCCATCCCTGCCTCCCCCTCTTGCTGCTCTGAGGTTCTTTCCTTCTAAGTTGGCTTCAATTATGAAAATCTGGACTCAGTTTCCAGATTCGTGACTCTGGCCGTTTAGTGAGCTGAAATGTACAGATTCCTAGTCAGTGGATACCTACAAAGGATGCTGCTGGGTCCTAATTCCACCTACATGATAAATTCCAGGACTTTTTAAGTTAAACTGGGATAAATTCTTATGCAGTTTTCTGGTGTGCTCAGTTGTTTCTGAGAAACACACTGTTCCTGCCGTTTCTTCCTCCTTAGGCAGGACCTTCCTCATACTCTTAGCCTGCTCTAGGGTGAGGTCTGTCCCATGGGAGACAGACATGTCTGTCCCTTTGGGAACAGAGTGTTTCTTTGTGGGTACCCCTCAGGGTCACAATTCCTGACAGCAAACCTGCTTCATCATGGGTTCCTCTCTCCATGGGCACACAGGTCCTGACAGGAACCTGCTCCAGCTCCATCTTCTTACAGGGTCACAGCTTTTTTTGGGCATCTACCTGCTCCACCATGGACCTCCATGGGCTGCAGGGGGTCAGTTGCCTCACCATGGTCTTAGCCATGGACTGCAGAAGAATCTCTGCTGCAGTGCATGGAGCACCTCCTTCTGCTTCTTCTCCACTGACCTTTAGATCTGCAGTTGTTTCTCACTTCTGAGAGAGTCTATTTTCACTCCTCTCTTGACTGCAACTTCTTCGGCATAGTACAGTTTTCCCCCTTTTTAACTATGTTGTTCCAGAAGTGCTGCCAACATGGGCAAGCTGATGGCCAGCAGTGGGTCTGTTCTGGAGTCGATTGGCCCTGTTGAACAAGGGAGAAGCTTCTAGCTCTTCTCCCAGAAGCTCCTGCTGGAGCCTCACCCTGACCCCCCTCTCCCCTACACCCATCCACCAAAAAAACCTTTGCCACCTAACACACGCAAGCCCAGGCTGCCGGATAGCTCGAGGATCTGCTTGCTGCGTCCTCAATGAGGCAGCGATGAGAGTCCGAGGACCGGCTCTCCACCCGAGGGAGCTTCCTCTGGGCAGGTGATTGGGCACGCAGGTGGAGGCAGAGAAGGAGAGAGGGGATTCCTCACATGGTAATCCACGTGAAGGTTTATTAGCACAGAGGGACAGGGACGAAGAGCCAAATTTTAACAAGGGGATTGAATTTATATACAGAGGGCAGGACAGGCGGGGATAAGGGATACAGCCAGTAAGGTTGGCGATAAAAGGCAGGGTGACAGCTGAGGGAACCAATGAGGATGGGACATAGGAGGGACTTGGAGGAGGAACCAACGGGGTGTCAAATGGAGCAGAACTTTCTAGAACATTAATGAAGGGGAATGAATATTAATAACTTCATACATAAAACAGGGAGAGGAAAACATAAACCAACCATGACTAAGTATGAAAAACATGAAACTGGGGGATTGCAGGCTCTCACCTTCACCACAGAATGAGAGATCAGCCTTAAGCCTTTGACCACCACGGCTTGGGGTTGGTGTTGTCCTTAGAGGTCTGGGGGGCTTCGGCCACCTGCACTGCCACAGCCACCCAATTTCAATACAACTTTGAGCCTCCTGATGTTCTGGCATGGTTGGAGGGGGGTGGATGGGGAGCGGTGGTCATAGCAGTGAAGTAGTTCTGGGAGTATTTCTATGTCTTCCAAATGAGGCACAAGTTTGCACTTTTTGATGTAAAAAGGTATTGGCATACTTCAAACTTTCTTATTCACCCCGTGTTTGAACTAGTTTTGTCACTTCATTTTGGAGTATCTCACAGAAGGGGAATATAAAGTTTGAAGCAACCTCTAAGTTCTTTTGAATTTTATCTTAATTAAAACTAATTTATAACCAAGAGTCATTAGGAAACATTTTCACAGAAATGTGTTGTGGTTTTAAACACAACTGATACACAGCCTCTGTATTTTTCCATTTTATACTCTGAAGCATATGCTTTTTCCATTTAATAGTGTGATGTAATTGTTCCTGTCCACATTTGTGTAATACTCCTGGATACATTCTTTGTGTCAACATCCTGCAGGATGAATGCCTGCAGCAAATATCACATGTCCACTGCTTTGTGTACCCTGTTTGATATGATCATGTCGTTTATGCCACTCCTTTCATTCTATACTCAAGAAAGTGGGATGCTGGAAAATGGATTTTTGTCCTCAGTGTTTGACTCCTGAGGTACATTTCTTCACACATTTTAGTAAAGCTACTACTAAGATTATTATTACAGCTGTGATTACTTCCAAACAGAGCTGACTTAGTAAAATACAAAGCATCACTAAATAATTTAGTGTCACAGTATGTTGCATTCTTGGAAAATGGTAAAGAATTCCAGGTCCTCTTAATTTCTTATTTATTTTCATTCTGCAGGATCTTAATTCATCTATACTGTTCGAGAAGACAACATCAGAAAAACAGACTATCTATATGTACAAGCAATTATATTTCAAAATATGAATATGCATAATTGTTTGCCATCAGCTGCAGAAGTGAATTAAAATTCACATTTGCCAAAATTCAATAATTTTCTTACATGAACGTGAGTTTTAAATTTGTAGAGCTGTCAGTCAAAACAATATAAAAACATAGACTTAATTTATGAAGTCATAATGCATGAAGAATAAATAACTTGGGGAATTATTTATCAATCAAGGAAAAACATGTCAAGCATAAATAATGGAAATTTTTTATTTTTTCCATACAACATAAACCAAGTGGTCCCATTAATTAAGTCTATTTTTTGATGTAATCTCCTCTTTTAAAAGGATATTTCTCCATCAAGGTGGAATGAAAGACTTTCCAGCAAGTAAAATGCAATAAAGGGTTTATTCCACTTCTGACAAACCTCTTCAAAGTCATGCAGAAAAAATTTCTATCATTTTGTTGCTGAGTATGGTTATGCTGCCTAACTTCTTCCACTTAGAGGAACTCCTTTATATATATATAAATCATATAATTTACTTACAAGGTTTTCTACATGTAGCTTACCCACAAAAATCAAAATTGGACAGGAGTGACTCCAGAGTGAATCTGGATCCAAGAGCCAGTTTAGGAGGTTAGAGAAGTGTAGCTCAGAAATTTCAATAAGCTTATGCCAAGCTACACCAGCTGCAATGTTGAAAACCTAGGAATTCTCACAATGAAGTTTGAAAGCATTCCAAGTAAACAAAAATAGCAGAGTATAAACAGTTATCTAAACATAACCATATATTTAACTAGCACTTCTTTGAAAGAACAAAGAAGCACTCAACTATAACTGTAGTACATATTTTTATTCTGTATTCACAACATGGATGGTAATAACAGAAGAGATGCATTCTAGGATAAATATTAAAATGGAGTGGTAAATGTAAATAACTTGCTCAGCATACCTTAAGGTGAACTATGAATACTACATTTAAGGCATGCTGTTGAACTGTGTACAAGAAACTAAGAAACCAATTATTATATTTCTAATCAAAACAACCTGGAAACACTGGGGCATGGTGAGGACCTTACCAATTACAAAGCTGAATATTGGTCTAGTTTTTTAAATCATTGAACTCTGATAACTCTCTTTACAGAAAGAAAATGATAGAGTGACAGAAGTTTGGGAAGCTCCTTCAGGGGATTTCTGTATCAGAGGCACCCATACAGTAATGAATCATTATGACAGCACCGTAAACAATGACATGCTGAAACTCTGGCTGATTCACTGAAGCATTTGTTACAAATTTGAAAATTTCATAACTGTGGGATACAGGCATAAGAAAATCTATGCATATACTGCTGTACAAAGAAAAAAAAGTCTGCTCAGCAAAGCTGTTGAATTTTTTTTATCATTATATATGTGGCAAACCAAAGGGAAAAGTTCCTGTGAAAACAAAAATGTTAATGTTATCTCATAGAGACCCTAGGCCATTCTCCAAGTCTTACCAAGTACAAAAGAAATTTTACAATAAACAGCATTTGTGGTGACAACAATTATTAAACTATGGTAAATAAAGTCAGATTTTAATTTTAAGACATCTCATATTGATGCCTTAGGTTTTAACTTTTATATTTTTCAAATCCTGTACTGCCTAGTGTGTAACTCTGAAGTTTCTTGTGGCCTGTTAGCTGCTGTTCTCTCATGCTGGCTAGACATAATAAGCCTCCCTAAGTTTGCTCTCCAAGGACACCTAGATTGTCCTAGGCCCAAAATGTGTAAACTAAAACCTTAAGAAGGGGGGCTAAACTTGGGGAAAAAACACCATTAACTAAAGTTATAATTGGAGCATTAACCCTGATATGCAAATGGACCAAACTTATAAAAGGGTGAAGAACCCATGACACAGGTCTGTCGCAGGGGGTCTGGGCGCTAAGCAGCACCGGTATGCTGCGACTTTCTCAGAGAGAGCGTCCCGCGGGGAACAGCCCTTCC
The DNA here is from genome assembly GCA_013398115.1 of Falcunculus frontatus. Lineage (NCBI taxonomy): Eukaryota > Metazoa > Chordata > Aves > Passeriformes > Falcunculus > Falcunculus frontatus. The sequence continues at coordinate 564 of VZRV01004136.1, read as the reverse complement.
ATGAGGTGCTAGCAAATCTTCCTGGCGACGGGCGATTTCAGCAAATGTGTAGCAATTCTCTGCTACAAGTGATTTCAGCTCTTGTAATCCAGCTCTTTGTGAAATCGCCCCAGGCGAACTGGGGGACAGAGAGACAGGAGCCTCGTATGGCAGTTCCACCGGGGTAGCCTTTATTGTCCAACCATCCTGCGAAGGGGAGGCTAGGGACGAGGGCTCCCTGGTCAGTGCCAGAGGAGGGGGCTTTTTTATGGGGAAGGTAGGGGGCGGGGCAGAAACCAGTACAGGCTATTACCATGAAGGCATCTTGGGATCTCGCTGTAGCCAGAAGAAGTTGCTCCTGCCTGACCCCTCCAGGGGAAAGCGAGCTGCCAGCCTGTTCCTATGGTTTGTTTATTTTAGTAATATTATAAAAATATGAAGTGAAATTGTATGATGTTGCTTGTGATAATCCTTAATGAGATAATTTTTCACTGAAATGTTTGTTTAAATTCTTGTATTCATATCTGTATTACAGTACAGAAGTATTTTTATACTTTTTCTCTGGTGAATTAAAACCCTCAAAAT
>VZRV01004135.1:545397-564384 GCA_013398115.1 Falcunculus frontatus | reverse complement strand
TCCCCCCCTTTTCCCCCCACTTTCACCCCCTTTTTTTCTTAGAAAGAGCAACACTCCATTAGTAAAGATGTTCAGTTTATTCTTTACCTCGGCCAGTCCTTTTCAGGCATTTATCTAATAATATAATCAGTTATTGGATGTCATTCCCTTCAGTCAAGCTACATTCTTGCCTTTCTAAATTTAAGGCTTGGTCAGTGAGCGCAGTCTCTGCTAGGAATCCATCAGTCAGCGAGTTTGTTAAAGGTGTGATGCTATCAGCAATTCAGTTTCATGATTTTCCTTGTGCTGCAGTACTGTACAAGGATAGCATAGTAGCAGGGGAAGTGTGTGTGTTAGGGAGGATAAGAATAGAGCAGAAAGCTTCCTCATTCTGAAACAAATGGGAATTCCTTCTGATAACATGGGATTACAGTGGATTTACAACCGGGACATTGAGTTTTACTAAGTCGGGGTATCAAAGCTTTTTCTCCCCATTGTCTGCTGGTTGAGTGACATTTGCCTATTCTGTCTCAGATGAGAGTTTGGAAGTTGGTACAGGACTTTGCTTGCCAAAGCTTGTAAAGTGACAGTGACTGCAAGGCTGAGGGCTAAAGGAAGGGGACCATATGCACACCCTTTTTGTACTGTGTAAGGAGGGGCTCTGTCGGGAGAGCAGAGACCTGGGAGGCACAGCACACGTAGTCAGGATCCTGCTCCTAGCTTCATACTGCTGTGTTTGGGGATGTACCTATACCATGGGGCCTCATATTAAAGCTCTGGCTATTTATATTTTTGTGGCACAGTGCTGAAGTACTCATCCAGCATCATCCGTAAGGCAAAGGAGGCTTGAGAGCACTCCTTCTGACTAGAATTTATGGTGAGATCTTCATCATCAAGTCTGCACAAGGAGCTCCCTGCACTTTTCTGTTCTTTGTTTCCCAGGAGAGAATAATCTTTTATATCCCACTGCTTAACTCTGGAAAGTTAAATTAAATGGACAATACAAAATCAAAAGACAAAATGACATTATTGCTAAGCTGTGCCTTTAATTTCAGAGCTGCATGCTGTGGCAGATTGTGACTGCGCTTTTGTCCAACACCTTAGATTTAGGAGGCTAAATAGTGGGTATGTGTCCAGGGGAGCAAGGAGCTAGAGGTCAATGGCATTGATGTCACATTCACTTTGCCTCTGTAAGAGAATTAATTATGCTTCACACAGGCAGAAAAGTGAAGGGTTGAAATGGTGAATGAAACCAGAATGAAAGGCAACACATTTTGCATATTTACTCATGTTTGCTGCAAATCTGGTTGAGTAAAAGATAGGCCACATTCTCTCCCCTTTGAACCTAAGAATGGCTTAGGGACTCAGAGCAGAGATTTGTCTATTCCAGTGTCTCATCCGTGATATGGGCTAATAGCAGAGCCCTGGGTAAAATGTTTAAATACTAGAGAAACATACAATCTTATTTCTCTCAGTATACCCTTCCAGTTTCTGGCAGTATGAAGCTGGGGTTCTTTTTCAGCCAGAGATTGCATCTTTATCTCCATGCTGAATATTTTTTTATGGAGTTTTGCAGGGCTCAAAGTCATTTCATTCAAAGACCTGTCTTTGCTCTTGAGGATGGGACACAAAAAGACTGTAGAAATGCAAAAAGACCAGTTCTCAATGAGCTGGTACTTACCAATTCTGTGTTGTGGAAATGAGTTTAACTTTTTTGGTGTTACTCATGACTCTCACTTCTTCAGTGTTATTCTTTTTTCCTACAGATGTAAGAAGAAAATTGGGCATTTTTCTGATGTTGTTTAACAGGCAATGCCTGCGCACACAGCAAAACCTTTAGATTTAGCATATGTGGGTTTGCAGTCAGAAGCTGTTAACCTCCACCTGTTAACAATAATTTTTTTCTCAGAAACTAAATTAAAATTAAAACCTCCTGAAAGTTGCCAATGAAGTCTGTAACTGGTATGAAACGAGGATGAAGCGCACTTTTTATCACTGCCTAAATGGCAGGTTCTGGTACCGCAGGGGCTTCTCCTGACCAAGGATTCAATGGAAGCAAAAAATCTGCAAAGGAAACCACTCTTTGTATGAGTAACTAGAGTACTGGATATGCTTGTACAAGGCTTCTTACCAGGAGTATATTTGCTTCGTTCATTTAACTTTTCTAAAGGGAGGGACACTAACCAATTTTGGTGGAATACTCAATTCCATCAAGCCAAATACAAGGAGAAGCAATATTTTATATCCCATAATTATGGAAACTTTCCTTTTTGCTGCATGTTATACATAATTCTGTGTGTGCCCAGAAAGAAAAAATCAGATAATCCTTCACATGCCCCAAAGACCTTTCCTCTCCACCACCTCGCCCCCATTCCCACCCCCAATATGGGTCTTTTCCAGTTGACTGTTCTGGCGACTGAAGAGACTGCTTGTACACTGTCATTACTATGGCACAGGAGCATGCTGTGCTTGTACCCTTGCCCAATTCCCAGAGATTTCCTTTTAAATCAGATTGCATGATTAGATTCCAGTAAAAATCCTCAGTCTCTGTATTACCATAAGTTCTGTTCAGGTTTGAAATATATTTTGGTCCTTTGTAGAAAAGCAGAATTTTCAGAAGAAATGTAACTCTATGATCTGATTTAACAATTTAGACTCACCATTTTAGTAGATCACGAAAAAATTTGCAGTATTCTCTCTTTGGTAATCCTTTCTTGGAAAAAGTAAGCTTCTTAATAAATCCCAGTAGTCATGGATGGAAACTCACCAACAGCAACAGTGTTTATTGACCTTTCCAAAGTGCTAGATCTAATTAGGCATTCATTAATACAACTGTGTATAGGTTAGTTAAGTCAGCTCTTTTACATGCTTGTGTGGAGGAGATTCCTAGCTCCTTTTAGGCTTGTCTGGTTGTTCACTGTAAAGGACATGTTTGCACTTCAGTCTGCAGCGTGCGGTGGAAATGCACTGAGCCCACTCAGATACTGGGATCAGTTTAATTTTAGGGGTCTGGAGATGAGCAGAGGGCTTACCCAGCCTTCTCGGCAGGCTGCTCCACAGCTTGACCCTGCCCAGCATTTGAGCAAGCTCATGTAAGTGCAGCTGAGCCATCTGTGCACTGCCCTACAGCTGTAGTGCAGACACACAATGCAGCGGTTTAGTGGTGCTTGGCCCTTTGCTTATGTGCTTGTTCAGTCAACCTGCTGAGCGAGCACCTTGCACCGAAGAAAACATGAGTTTTCCCTGTACACTTTCCTGGTTTTTTCCATGCTTTCAGTGTCATGCCACAGGCAGCTGTAGTTTTCTCCAGCTGTATCTTTAGAGCAGTGCAGCTGTGGAAACGTGACTACAACATTTAGGAAGTCTTGCTAGCTTCAGTCTTATGGTGGACTTTTATCTTTCCGTGTAAAGGGGAGTATGGAGTAGGAATCAGGGAAAAATATCTAATGTTACACCAAACTGGGATATTTGAACCCTTAGTTGCATTGATATTTTTTATGAACACCTACCTATGAAATTGCTTATGGTGCCTTTTCAGGATGTTTTTTTCCCTTAGTAACACTGTCTGAAGCCGTAAAAATACCTTTTCATACTTAAAAATACTGGTTGGAGCCATATGCCCACGCACCCTAATACTTACAAATTACTATTTCCACAGAGGTTTATTTAATTCTAGTGATTCAAACGTATAATGTATTAAGGGCTACCAACATCGATAAAGTACTTTAAATAAAATGCTTTTTTTCAATTATTTCTTTCATCTGTTCAAAACACACAGCTCCAGTGCTTTGACAGACATTTTTTTGCTACTGAAAATCATCATGTGTGCATGTTGGAGAGGCTGTATAAATGTATACAAAGGCACTTACTAACGTATATAGTGCTCAGAATGGTAATGAAGAAGTCAATTTTACCTCTCATTCCCCAGAGGACCATACTCTTAAAAGTTCTAGGATGTAAGTTCAAAACTCCTCAGAAATTTCTCACCACAACTTGTGGCAAGTCAGCTGTGAGAATGTGTATATACAGTGTAGATCCCTGTGAGCCATTCAGCCTCCCTTGATTCTCTTCACACACTATGAAACACTAATTTAGATTTTCCCAGCTTCTTTCTTGGAGGCTTTGATTAGTGAATTAATTAAATCTGTTGGTATTTGGAATATCATTTTTCAGAAGGGATATTAGACAAAACTCCATTAGGAGGGTATTGTATTTCTGAAATAGGTTACCCAGAGAGGTGCTGAAATCTGCTCACTTGAAACTTTTCAAGGCTTGGCCAAGTCTTGGCTCTGCTGAAATACTGCCTCTCTTTCCACTGGTGTTTTCTATATTTCTATGCAAAATACTCTGATTTTCCCTTGATGTATATATACCGTAATTTTTGGTGTTTCATGTAGTTTAAAGACCAGACTTGACCAGTATAAAAATTTAGTCTAATCATCTACATTACACAGACTGCAGAATTTTACCAGGATTTTCTGGTGAAAGCTGCCTTGTAGTCAACTGGCTGTGTGCACTGCAATGAAGAAATTCGGTCTTGCTTTAAGGATTTTGGGTGGTAATGCATGTCCTAGTAATGTGAAGGGTTGATCCAGCAGAGAATTATGCTTGCAGCTGCTAATCTGAAATTTGTCACCAGACTTTTTCAACTTTTACGCATTGGTTTCTCTGGTAGCTGATAAAATCTTCCTCTGCAATGTTTACAATCCAAGACATTGTTTAGTACATTTAATTCCATTAATTCCTATTTATAGGAAGATCCTTTTTTTTTTTTTCTGTATGACTTTAAGGTGGATACAGGATCCAGGACTCTGTTATGATTTGTATTGCATACAAATATGATACAAGTCTGCAGAAGGTTAGTTAAGGGACATTGTTTCTGCCTGCTGCTGGAGTATGAAGCAGTGAAGCAGAATTCTGGAAGAAGTATTTACATATGTATATATTTTAAACAGCTGTGGCCTCAGCAGGGACTTTAGGGTACATTCTTTGGAAAAAGATCATCAGTTTAGTTCATTTTCTACTCCTCACATTGAGCAAGGTTAAATTCTACTCCTCATCTATTGACATCCCCTTTTCAGACAAAAAATCTCTTCATAGCAGAGAGCATGATTCTCATTTCCTTGTGAAATCACTTATTGCCCCTTCAGGTGCTATCAGATAGATAAGAGGTGCAGTTTGCAGAGAAAAATCTTCAGAAAACACTTGCAGAATCACAGAATAGTCTGAGTTGGAAGGGACCCAGAAGGATCGTTAAGTTCAGCTCTTAAGTGAATGGTCCATACAGGGATCAAACCCATATCCTTGGCATTATTAGCACCATGCTCCAACCAACTGAGCTAATCTCAATTAGCTCAAGATCAATTATTGATTGTTATAGATTAGTAAAACTGTGTAGTAAAAGTAACAGGAGAGAAAGCATTCTGGAATTAAAACCAGAATTTTTCATTCCATGTTTTCTCAACCCTTGAAAAAAGGGGATCTATTTGTGGCCTTTCCTAATCTTCCTGAATCAAAATGTGTGTAAACATAATTCCTGATGTGATTCCAATGATATTGCCAAACATTACCATTTTGAGGACTACCATGGCCATATTGTTGAGGGTATCATCTCATACATTGGTTCACCTAACATGTAATCTACAGTGTGGGTCAAACCCAAGGCTGCATTGCTGGAGCCTTTCAAGATCCCACAAACCAAAACAAACACTTAGACTGACAGGAATCAGATGTGCTGTGAAAAATACTGTAATGCTGGGGAGGGGTAAGGACAAATCCAGACATGGATGTGATACCTCGGGGCAGGGGGTGGGAGTTACACACCAGTGTTCAGTGTTGAGTAGCTGTGTCGTGATGGAATAATGAAAGCTCAATGATTCGTTTTTTCATTGGTTAAGTGTACTGTCATTTGATACGCTGATGGAGAGATTTCTGCAGGGGAGCGGTTGGGCCCTGGAAACCTCAAAGCACTTTCTTTCCATTGTGGGCAGCTCAGTTAGGCTCTTATTAAACTCAGCTTTTTCTAATTTTGTAATTCACCTCCAAACATTTGCTTTTGCTCCAAACACAATATTAGCTGTAGATGTTTGTCTGTGTTTGTGGTGTGGGTTTTTTCATTGTTTGTTGTTGTTTGGTTATCCTTTTCTACTGTCAGGTATCAATTAAATATTTTATCCTTCTTTGGCTATAAAATAGCTTGCTAATCATCATACTAATGTTCTTGAATTCAGGATTTAATTAAGGTTTACTAGTGAAAAATACATGTATTTATGTGCATTGGAAGTAATGTGTTCTTATTGTAACTTTTGTTTACATACAATGATCCATAAGCTGTATAAATCTTCTGGCACTGAAGACAAAGTTAGTCGAAGCAAATTCATTTCAGTATTATTTCTTAATCCACCAGAACATGCTTCCCTTTTCCTAGAGTAAAACCCTTTTCAAGTCAGTTGCTTGAAATGTATGAAGTGACAAACTGCAGATAGCAAACTGAGCATTTGTTTGAGTTCATGCTTATTACAGCAGTGTTCTGGAAAGTGTTTGTGCTTAGGCTTTTAATAAACTCCCTCTAGAGATCAATTACCATGATTTGTCTAGTTACTATGGATAGGAGGTTTCGGGGGGTTGTTGTTGTTGTTGAAATGTTTTGTTAAAGTGAAAGAGTCTTGAATGCTTTTATTCAGGCAGAATAAAAAGCGAATGGGAAACAGAACATAGTACCTCCATGGAAAATTTATAATTGAAATGGTAAAAGGACTCTGCAACATTGCCAGGTCTTGTAGGACAATTTTGTCTGTATGTTTTAGGCTTGTTCACAGGTAGCCCAGAATGTAGGTCAGCAGGGAAAGATGCGTAAGAAGGAGGATAAGCAGCGATAATACTCTTGACAAAGTATTCTCACTATAAGGTTTCAGTATAATCAAAACCAGTTTAACATTTGAGGAAAAGCACCATGAAATGGAGTAATGGAATTAGCTTTTATGTTTTTCCAGGAACCCAAACCACATTTCCTGTCACAACTGTATATTATTAATACAAGGCATCTGCTAAGTCGGAGCTGCCCTAAAATGTGCACGCATGCAATATGTCTGGTTCAAATAATTTTTTTTTTTTACATTTGTGGTAAAAAACTAAAGCAAGATGCTGCCTCAACCCATCATAAAAAAGAGTATGATTTGGAATACTCCAAGTTTTCAGCATGGTCTCGCAGACAGATAATATAATTCTGTTAATTTAGCTGTTACAAGACTGTTAGTGCCTGCATTTTTATGTCTTGCTTCCCTTTCATTTTGTATTCTGTGGTTGCAGCAATTAGTTTCCAGTCACAGAGGAAAATGAGCAGCTATCTTGAAACTCCCTCCGTTTCCCAGCCCCCTGTTATTTAGACCTGGCTGTAGAAAGTTGTTTGTTGTCCGATTTTGGTGGTGATGTATCTCATCTTTTCTGATGTTATAACCAGCCTCCACAGGCTTAAGGCAAAGGGCATGAAGTCTGCTAATGAAATGGGATCATCCCAGGAATATAATGTCCGGAATATGATTTCCCAGGGGACTAATGCCCTATGCAGAGATTTTTCCACATTAATACCTATTCTGAAAAAAAAATCTATTACTGCATTTCCTTATAGATTGCTTCAACATATACCAAGAATGACTGAGACTTCTCTGAGAGCCAGACAAGCCTGGAAGTCTGGCACCGAGTCTTGGATTGTGAATCAGGACAAGACAACTCAGAACTTCTTGAGTAGTTTCCCTAGCCCTCTCCCAAAGGCCTGGGTGGAAGGGGTCTGGATGGTGTCACAGTTATCTGTCCCTGTGTGCTGCTCCTGTCACGTTAGTCTCTTTAATAGGTGCAACAGTGGGAGAGCACATCTGAAATCCCACTTGGTTATGTTAGATGGCTTCCCCGAGGCCTTGCAGACTGGCATAAACTTCAGCCAAGTGTAGCTGTAAGCTGAAATAACCTCAGAGCTCTGACATGGAGATCAGTTCCCTTGCACAGCTGGTCAGCTGGTTTTCCAGCCCTCACCAATTCATTTTATGCTGACACCAACCCAGTCTTCTTCCTCTCATGCTTGTGGTGCCTGTGATGCTTGACCACCTTAGCCTTGGTCTTTTCTCTGTCCCTTCTAAACAACTCTAACCATCTCCACAAATTGTGCCAAGAAAACAATCCCCCAGTGCTTTAAAGGAACTGTTCTTAGTGAAAAATGAAAACACTAAAACAAACAGAGAGGCTTTGTGAAGCTTCTCTTCTGCCCTTTTAGTTATTGCGCTTCATCTTTTTTCATCCTTGGTCTGGTGTGATCCCTTGGATGTGTTATATCTAATTTAGGGATTCTGAGATTAAAAGGACAAAAGTCTTCGCTAGCTCATGTCTGCAGTGCTTTGCAGGTTTACACCAGAGAGCATCTGAATTTGCATGTGCTAAAAACCCTTTTACAGCACAATCAAGTGACATTTCACATCAGAGGGAGTAACCTGCCACTCCAGCTGTACAGCTGGTTGGAGCCCTGAATATTTTGGCTGTAAAATAACAATGATATTTTAAAACCTCTTTTTTAGAAGCAGATTGGAGGATCTGAAAGCCAAGCTGGGTGTTTTAAGGCTGGGACATCTATCAGGATAAAGAGTTTGCCATTAGAGTTAATGAATAATTTCCTTGGTTGGTGAACCAAAACCAAATCCTGCTCACCCAGTTCAGACTGTGTAAAAAGAAAATATTGTTTGTTTGGAATTTACTCTCCAATGGGGCTAATTATTCTTTATATTTCACCCATCACATTATAATCCTCTTAAGAGAAAAGAAAGAAGAAATGTTCTCATTAAATTCTGAAACAGGCATTTTTCCTGACAAGTTGCTCTTCCTTTGAAGAGGCTAATATTCAATGGTGGAAATTGTAAAGAATAAATAAAAAAGCTTTGTACAGAATGATTTACTTAAAATTACACTGTCAAAGAGCTTTCCATAATAATTAAAAAAAATTCACAATGTTTTTGATGAAAACACTATTGAAACTGCAACCTGCTTACTCACCTGGTGGTATTTTCATGTTCTTACTTAATGAACACGCTCCGTGTTTTGTTATTGTAAGGCTGCCAGGGAGAGCTGGGCTGGTAGCATTGACTCTTTCCTCAAAGACAGAAGTCTCAGTTGAGCAAATCAGTTCTATTCAGCAATGACATTTGAAAAAATTGAGCATGCTCTCAAGTTCCATTAATTCAAATGATTTTCTAGCCTGGAGACTAAAGGGTCCCTAGTAGCTACACATACTTTCGCTCTTTTTTTTTTTTTTGCAGTAGGATCAGATGTTTTGGGTACAGTGCCTGTGTGCTAGGGTGAAATTGGATGGGAATCCTCTCCTTAGTAGCTATGTACACACAGTTCTGGTTTCCCTGTGAGAGCAGTGTGTATTGATAACCATGGGAGAACGGACTGCTCAGATGCGTGAGAGTTACCTCTTATACAGGACAGAGCGAAGTCCAACACCTTCAAAATCAAATTGCTCTGGTACCATGCCAGTTCAAACATGAACTCCCTTAGAAGGTAGACATGGCCAAATGAGGCTCATGTGGACCATTACGAACCTGGACTTTTTCTCTCAAAGAGTAATTTCATCATTCCGGGAACCCCATCGTATAAGTGTTCCTGATGAAATGTACCTCTTGGCTGCCAGGTGCAGAAATAACTTTTCCTTAGTCAAGGACTGTGTGTCCAGATGAAGAAAAGCAGATCCATACTTAACAGATCTATTTATATGTATGAAACACTGTAATTTAGACCCGTGTACCGTTCCTACCTGAACACATGGAAAAAAGCTTCTCTCTAAAAATTAGAAAAAACTTAGCTGGGAAATAATTAATCTGGAGAAGCGTAGTTTGAAGTAGGGAATAGTTGTTCTTCTGCAGGCCTGCTTGCCCGCCAAAGTGTCACTGAGGGGCAGGAAATGTCCCAGAGAAGTTCATGTCCAATTTTGGTGGTACTGTGCTCATAGGCTTACGTCAGTTACACGGGGGCAGCTGTAAGACTAAAACGTGATTGTACCAGTTTGACTGAAGTCCCCTGAGCAACATGCCCGTGTTTTAAACAAGTTTCCCTGCCCTGTGCCACTGGCTCCTTGCATGTGCTCTCCCTCAGCTGCAGCATTTCTCAGTAGCTCATTCTACTCCCAGACTTCCAGTTTGTCTCTCTGGGTACTGGGTCTGGATCCACAGACTGTTGCTGTGTCCTCTATGAGTTCTATATTACAGTTAGTCCCATCCCTCAAAACAGGAGCCATTGCTTTTCTTTTTCACCTACATCATTTTCAGGCTGACTTACTTTCAATGTAATTTTCTAATACATCTACTACATGGTGTTGGCAAGATACCACAAAGGCTAGAAAAGGTATTGCAAGGGCATCACAGCTGGGTACCACAATTGCTCACTCTACACTTTTTGAATCCAGTCCAGCCCTGGTGATGGGGATCTTGACAGCAGAGCCTACAGCTGCCACTAGGGTTAGGGTTAGGGTTCAGAGAGCCTCAGAGCCTACAGCTCCAGGGACACTGTGCCTCACAAAAGGCATTGCAAGGGCATCACAACATGGTGCCAACATTACTGTCTCCACACTTTTTAATCTGGGTCACCTACGGCGATGAGGATCTCTGGCACAGATCCACGCTGCCATTAGGGTTAGGGTTGAGAGAGTAAACGAACCTAGAGCTCTTGGGACACTCACACTAGAAATGGCACTGTGAGGGTATCACGGCACAGTGCCAACATTGCCATCTCCACACTTTTTAATCTGGACCACCTATGGTGATGAGGACCTCTGCCCCAGTGCCAAGCTGCCAATAGGGTTAGAGTTAGGGTTAGATGTAGGGTTATGGTTTGGAAAGTTAAAGAACCTAGGACACTTGGGATAGAAAAGGCATTGCAAGGGCATCACAACATGGTGCCAACATTACTGTCTCCACACTTTTTAATCTGGACTACCTACGGTGATGAGGACCTCTGCCACAGTGCCAAGCTGTCGTTGGGGTTAGGATTAAAAGAGTAAAAGAGCCTACAGCTCCGGGCACACTGGGGCTGGAAATGGCATGCCAAGACGATCCAGGCAGGGCCCCAGTTTTGCTCTTTCTACATCATTCTAATCTGGACCACCCAGGGTGAGGTGGACCACAGTCCCAGAGACAAGATGCCATTAGGCTTAGAGATGGGGTTGAGAGAGGAAAAGAGTCTAGAGCTCCAGGGACACTGGGGCTGGAAAACACATGCCAACAGGATCATGGCGGGATGACAATAGTGCTGCCCCCAGACCTTTAAGATTAAGCTCATGCAAGTGGATGGGCACTTAAGCCACAGGCCCAAGCTTGTTTACCAGTTAGGGTGAAAAAACCAAAAATTCTTAAATGAAGTGAAAACAATTAAATGGAATGGAATGAAGGGAAAAGCAGTGAAATGAACCGAAACTTAATGAAATGATACTCACTGAAATCGCAATATTTAATTTCCGTTCATGGAAATGAAGAATTTCCACGAAAGGAAATGAAATGAGAAATCACAAAATGAAGTGAAAGGAAAAGACAGGAAAGGGATTATAATAAAATGAAATAAAATTTTAAAAAATGACAATGCTTGCAACACATTAAATTAATGAAATGGATTGGAGTGAAGTACAGTGAAATTAACCAAAACTTCATGAAATTATACTCATTGTAATCTTCAGATTTAATTTCCTTTCAGGAAATGTTGAGATTTCTTTTCATGAAAGGAAATGAAATGAGAAATCACAAAATGAAGTGAAAGGAAAAGACAGGAAAGGGAAATATAATGAAAGGAAATTAAATTGAAAAACATAAAATGACTTATGAAAAGGAAAACTATTGAAATGCAATGGAATGAAGTGATGTGCAGTGAAAGGAGCTGAAACTTAATGAAATGATACTCACTGAAATCTTGAGATTTCATTCCCTTTCATGAAATGAAGCATTTTCAGTTCATGAAAGGAAATGATACACCGAGATTTCAGGTTTTTTTATCATTTCATAGAGTGTATAATTTTACGAAGTTTTGTTTCATTTCTCTGCCCTTCATCCTAATCCATTCTTCATTTCATGAAAGGACGTGAAATCTTGCTATTTCAATGAATATTGATTTGGCAAGGTTTGGTCCATTTCCCTGCACTTCATGTCATCCCATATCATTTTATTGTTTTCACGTTGATTCAGAATTTTTTTTTTCTTTTTTTTCCCAGCATTTCATTTCATCAGTTTCTTTTCCTTTGTCTTTGTTTGACTTCCTTCCCTGATTTTGAGATTTTAGTGAGTATAATTTTGGCAAGTTTCGGTCCTTTTCACTGCACCTCATTTCATCCCAATCCATATTGTTGTATGCACTTCATTTTCAAATATCCTTTTTTTTCAATTGCGCTTTATTTGATCATATCTCCTTTCCAGAGTGTTTGTTACACTTTTTATTTACAACACAGTGTGGAGGCAGGTGCAGACTGATTTAAATGTGCTTGAGTATAAGGGAAATGGGACCCTGCAGCCATAAGGCTACAAATACTATAGGTATTCAAGGATAATACATGACTGTGGCCACAAATAAAATTGCATAAACTTGAGTATTAGCGGAATTTTTAATATCTGACTTGTAGTAGAGCTTAGGAGGAACAATTTGCAATTAAGGCATCATTGACTAGGCCCCACACACTCGTGGAACGAAACAACAGTCCTTGAAGAAGGCAGCCCGGCAAACAAGGGAAATACTGGGATTGCTCATGAAACTAAGATGTAGCAAAATCCATTCATAAAAAAAGTATCAGAATGTATCCAATTCATTTAGAAATGTTTGTAAGAAATAATACTTCTGCCAGAAAGCTAATGTAAAAGATTTATGTCTAGATCTTTTCTGACTGCTGTGAGGGAGGAGTTCCTGCATCCTCTGCTGATTCTGTCTGAATAACTGGCTGCTCGACAGGGCTGGATTGGCTCAATTCGTGAACAGTCAGATCCACTGCGTCCTCCCAGTTTCAGAGGCTTTAAAAAGACAAAAGAAAAATACTCTGCCAAATAGAAATAATCAACCTGGAATGTATTCCCACTCTTTCACAAGGATCTTGCAAACAACAGGAATTAAGGGATAAATCAGTAAAACAGAGGTGATTGTGATAGCTGAAATGATCCTTTACTGGCTGCTCATATAGCAAAGCCACGTGAAGAGATGGAAAGTTTGGAAAATCTGCTCACTAGACAGTGAGAGAGGCCATTCTGTCTGAATATGTCAATTATATAATAATCTGAGATTTTTTTTTCTGCTACTTTTATTCTTTTCACCAAACCGATTAAAAAGTCAATGTTTCAGGAATACAGCTATGGGTTAAATATAAATGTCCACAGATAGGAGCAATCTCTTGTGCCACTGAAAAAGATGTGTATAATGTGGTATAAGAGAATAAAATTTGCATCTGATTTACAACTTCAGGATAAATAAATTTAAAACACCTTTTGGATCACTTACATTTTGTCAGCTATTTTCCCTGTTGGAGGTCAGGTGGGAGTCTTGCCATCATTTGTAAAAATGTAAATTATAATAGAGTAAAACAGCTGTGATCTGCTCTTTTTTTCTGAATTTCATTCCACTGTTACTTAAAAATTGTAAGAAAAGTAGTACCTGAAGCAGGGGGTTTTGAAAAATTCCTTCTCCTGTGTCTGGAGTGGACCATGCCTAGGGATGACTGAGGTACTTGGATACTCCAGTAGTGCATTATCCACTTCCTTGCTAGGAATCATGGGAGCTGTCACTATGATGACTAAGGTAGGTAGGAGTTGACTTACCATCCCCTTAACTCCCATGATTTCACACCTAAAGTTGGACGAGTTCTAAGGAGTATTGTGAGAAAAAGAAAAAACCCCACCTTTGTGTTTAATAGCTGACTACTTAGAAATTAAGACTCAAACAAGATTAACTATGATTCAGACACAATCAAGGTAGCACAGCTGAGCTTCACCCCCGCTGTGGCCACCATACACAAGTGGACTCTGCATCCATTGTGAGAACAAGGATGTAAAACCTCGCTTGCAATAGTCATTTCATGGGAGGGAAGAATGGGTAATCAGTAAAGAAATCCCTTAAAAGGCTCTGACCAGGAGCTGTGGTTTTCAGGGCTTCAGTTAAGAAAAGCAGGTAGTGTGTTGATGAGGATGCTTCTGAGACGTTCAGCATGAATCCAACATTGAGCTGCTTAGTTATAATAGTGTAATAATTTACTGTACTTTTTCCAAAAGCTATTTTATGAATCCCCAGTCAAAAGAATGAAGGGAATTTTGCAGCCTCAGAGCATGAAGCAAGTTCTCAAAGTTGTAACGGATTCATTAAGCATGCACAGAAATAGTAACTTTGTGAATTGCAAGGCTCTCTATATAAACAGTATCTACATAAATTTGGCTAAAGGTGATGAGGAAAAAAATGCTTGGCGTTTCACAACAAGCCCATTTCAGGGCTGGGAGTCAGAGGAGAGAGGACCTTGTAAAGATGGGATGCTGTAATGCTGCCAACTTAGTGTAATGTTCGCTTTTCATTAAGCCAAGCCAGACAAGACAAAAAGGGTAAACTTGCCCATTGTCTCCCTAGAGTCCACAACTCCATGCTTGAGATCCCCAGACAGAGGGTTCATGTTAACCTCAGTTGTGTCATATTTAACTCGGCTATTGGAAGACACACTTGGCTCTCTGTGTACATACCATACCCTTCATATATTTCAACGTTCCAATTTTAATACTGCTGGTTTGCTATGTGGAGATTTCCTGTCATACTGGTGATTTCTCTGAAATATACATAGTTTATCCTCCTATCTGCTGCTGAACTTCTAACCTGCAAACTCTCTATGGGTGCTGATTGTGTCCCTTCATTTAGATGTTGCATGCAGGGGGCATTACTGTGTGATTTCCAGAGGGTGAATGAAAACAATAGTCTTGAGTCAATACTGTGAGTTCTCAAACCGGGAGGGAAAGCTCTAGGGCATGTAATCCCCATGGGGACTTTATATTAAAAAATAAAACCAGTGAGAAGCCCTATGCTTTAGCCTGCTTGAGGAATCTGCTGCTGGGTTAATATATACTCATTTTGATTTCTTAACCCTATGTGAAACAAATGACAATTACAAAAAATGGTTTTCTTAAAAACATGATCTTTGCTTTTTTTTTTCCCAGCTGCAAAATGCCTCATTTGCCCACTTCATTGCCTTTTACAACCCCCACTTTGCCTTTTCTCCATGGCCATGATGAAGCCCTAGAAATAACCAGGCTCTACTCAGCCCTGGTGAGGCCTCTTCTGGAGTGCTGTAACCAGTTCTGGGTGCCTCAGTACAAGGGATACATGGAGCTCCTGGGGTGGGTCTAGAGGAGGGCAACAGAGATGATTAAGGGACTGGAGCATCTCTTATGAAGAAAGGCTGAGGGAGCTGGGCCTGTTCAGACTTGAGAAGAGATGACTGAGAGGGGACCTCATCAATGTCTGTAAGTGTCTGAAGTGGGGGTGTCAAGAAGATGGACCAGGCTCTGCTCAGTGGTGCCAAGCAATAGGACAAGAGGCGATGGGCAGAAACTGATGCACTGGAAGTTCCCCCTGAATATGAGGAAGAGCTTCTTTACTGTGCAGATGACAAAACACCGGAACAGATTGTCCAGAGAGGTTGTGGAGTCTCCCTCACTGGAGATATTCAGGAACTCTCTGCGTGCAATCCTGTGCCATGTGCTCTGGGATGACCCTGCCAGTGCAAGAAGGTTGGACCAGATGACTCACCGTGGTCCCTTCCAACCTCACCCATTCTGTGACTACATAATAAAGAGTTTTGTAGAAGCTCACCTTGCATAAAAAGGCAATAGAAAGGGCCTCTTTAAAAGGCCTCCTGTTACCTCTGTCCACTTTCATTCTGGATTTTTTTGCTTAAGTTCCTGATAACCACATCTCAGCTGATCACACAAGGAATGGAGACTTTGACCAAATGGCATTTGAATTTTACGGTCAAAACCCAACACTTTCAACTCAGGTGCTAGGACAGCTTCAGAAGTAATAGTTGAAAAAGGGGACAAGTTAAAAAAGGGGATATCTATTAGGGACAGACTCTCTTCTAGTGATGCCTGACCCAATCTTCAAGACATCTGACCCTCTGTTCATGGAGCCATTCTGAAAATGACTAAGCGTGATGCAAACCTTCAAAAAGAAATGATGCTCCTACTTTGTCCCAAGAAAACATCTCTACCATTGCAAATCATCATTCTGCCCAAGGCTGACTGTTAATTTTGGCTTTAGAGAAACCTACCACGTGTACACAGAGTAACACTGCTTTCTTCTCAAAGGGCAGATACTTTGAAGAGGCTGCCAGGCCTGTGTAGCTGCTGGGACATAGAGCAAGAGACACTTAATAACCATTACCTCCTTGCTGATCAAATGACAAGTAGGACTTTCTGCTGCCATTTTTCTAGAGTTTTTGCTCCCAGATTCCACTGCTGCCTGTCAGTGACTATAGGAGTAGTAGAACCTGCTTTTCATTCATGCCATCTAAAATCGTGAGGGCTGTGTCAATGCATAGGGGTTTGTGCCAGTGATGTTCAGAAGCTTAGTCTACAGCTACTCTTGCAAACTCATTCACTGAAACTCATCATATTTTATTACATAAAATCGTTTGAGTAAGGGTGGGGAAAAAATAATCATCTAATGTAGAATCCCAGACAGCAAGATCTTCCAGCTGGGGCTGTTGTCAAGAGTGTGTCAGTCAAGCCCCTGCTCCCTGGGCTTGGCAGTGACCCTGGTGGAAGGGTAACTGCTCATCTGGTCCCAGAACATACAGGGCTTTTGAATGTCACCGTGTAACTAGTGACAAAGATGTTCTTTTCACAGTAACCTGATGTAAAAGCTGTACCTTGTTGTAACTCTTCCCTTTTTGCAGCTGGCATACTGTTGGTGTTATGCAGCCATCTAGAGGGCCTGGTGCCTGTGCCGACTTCAGACAGGTGACCAGAAACCACAAAACTGCAGGAAAACACAAACTCTGCTGACCCTTAGTGGCTGTAACTTGGCTGCAGTGCTTTGGAAATGTTTTTATAAGTCCAGAACTGCTGTTTTGGTGCTGTCATGCAGTGTGCTGTCAATTTTTTTTGGTGGGGGGGAAAGGTACTGACTAACCTGATGAGGGCAAAAAATTGGGGGAGCACTGTGAGCAGAGAATAGCATCTGGGCATCATAGAGGAGAATGTCCCTAACCTTGAGATTTTACAGCAGTTCCACGGAGCAAACGCAATTCATACATCTAGGGGCTATCACAATGGACACTGTAAACTGAAGATGAGTCATTCTCTGGCAAAGAGAGGCAGAAATAAAAAATGGAGGCAAAAGGCAAAAATTATTCAAGACCATCATGGGCTTTGATGGACAGATACGATTATTGGAGACATTAGGAGGTGCATGTCTGGTTCAGATAGGGAAGATAACTCCTTGTACTAATGAGACTGACAACTGACTGGAGCAGAGTGGCTGGAAAATGGCCCAGTGGAAAAGGATCCGGGGTGCTGGTGACAGCAGCTGAACATGAGCCAGTGTGTGCCCGGGTGGTCAAGAGGGCCAGTGGCATTCTGGCTTGTACCAGCAATAGTGTGGCCAGCAGGACCGGGGCAGGGATTGTCCTGTACCGGGCAATGGTGAGGCCACACCTTGAGTGCTGTGTCCAGTTCTTAGCCCCTCACTACGAGGAAAATGTTGGGGCACAGGAGCATGTTAGGAGAAGGGCAATGGAGCTGGTGAGGGGTCTGGAGAATAAGTCCTGTGAGGAGCAGCAGAGGGAGCCGGGGGTGTTTACCCTGGAAAGATGATGCTCAAGGGTGACCTTATCACTCCCTACAACTCCCTGAAAGGAGGGTGTATCCAGGTAGAAGTCAGTCTCTTCTCCCAGACAACTATTGACAGGACAAGAGGACACAGCCTCAAGCTCCACCAGGGGAGGTTCACGTTGGACATTAGGAAGTATTTCTTCTTGAAAAGGGTGGTTAAGCATTACAACTGGCTGCCCAGGGAGGTGGTGGAGTCACCCTTCCTGGAAGTGTTGAAGAAATGACTGGATGATGACTTATGCTATAGTTTAAATGACATGGTCATATTCAGTCAAAGGTTGGACTTGATGATCTTGGAGGTTTTTTCCCACCTTAATGATTCTGTGATTCTTTGATTCTATGCCTCCACCTGGAGTATCAGACAAGCCTGGCTTTCAAAGATCTGGAAACAGGAATTTGAGGATGCAGCCAGGTGATCAGGGGAAGAGAAATATTATTTTACAGGAGGAACTTAAAGATCTAGCAAGAAAAGGTCCAATAGGATATGAGATGTTTCCCCCCGTTAAAATACGACATCTGTGTTGTCAGCAATAGAGAGGGTTAAAAGTCACATGGTGCAAGATCAGATGAGCATAGATTGCTCGAACCTTTGGGGCTGGAAAGTCAATGTGCTTTTAACTCTAGGAACACTGAGGTTCATTAGTTACGTCCACAGTGCCAGGAGGAGGAAGCCCTTGCTAAAATGCAGGTTGATCCAGGAGGGAGATGTCACCACCACTAGCACTTCCAGTTCCCTGTTCCTGCTTTGGTGGTGCTGTTCAGACCTGCTAATTTATCAAATTGCATCGTGATGATGGTAAAAACAGTGTCCCAGCAGAAGTGTGCCTTGTGCTCCGGTGAGGGTGGGCAAGAAGGCTGTGAAGGGCTGTTATGGACACCCTGTAGGTATGTGTACACCCTGTACGTGTGTGTAGCCTACAGGTGTGTGTGAACCCTGCGTGTGTACACCCTGCAGCTGTGTATTTACACCCTGTAGCCGTGTTTGCACATCCTGTAGGTGTATGCACACCCTGTGGCTGTGTATGCACGCCCTGTAGGTGTGTATGTACATCCTGTAGGCGTACGTACACACTGTAGTTGTATGCACACCCTGTGGCTGTGCGCACCCTGTAGCTGTGTGTGCACCCCGTAGGTG